>ML675626.1:25905587-25934282 GCA_007922155.1 Mesoclemmys tuberculata
TCTAGACCCGGGGAGGAGGGGGCATGGCTGGGGGGGTGATCTAGACCTGGGGAGGAGGGGGGCACGGGGGGGCGCCGTGATCTAGACCGCCGTGCGCGCTACCCGTGGGGTGACACCAAGGGCCCGTGCGGCGGGCGGGGAGCCCCCGATCCGGCGCGGCGTAGGTCGGGCTGACGTCACACGGGGACAGGGTGCGCATGGTTGGGGGGCGGCTGCTGCCCGCCAGCCGGAGAAGGCTGGGGTGGGTGCCTCTGACCACAGGCCATGATCCCCGTGGGTCTCAGGCCGGGCCGATCCCCATACCTGAGGGCTTCCTGCCTGGCTCTGCAGCCCAGCCCCGCTCTCCAGCTGGGGCAGCTTGGCCTCTCGCTCCCCTGGGGTCCCACCTGTGCTTGTGGGGAGAGGGGCCGCCAAGGGTGAAACCCCATCGGTTCCCGGGGGCTGGCTGCCTTCAACGGGGCTGAGGGGTGTGGAGTGACCCCTTCACCCCGCCCTGGTCTGTTTCTGCCCGTCTCTGGCCAGCAGCATCCTCTGGCCTGAGGGGTGCAGCCCAGCAGAGTCCGGACTGGGGATGCTAAAGTTGCTGTGGGGCTGCAAGCTGGCAGATAGGGCTTGGCCCCTTCCCGTCCCCCAAGTGAAGAGTCTTGCTCTGGTGTCTTAGCCTCTTGCCCTTTGCAGTCTGGCTGCGGGGTGTGCCGTTACCACAGGGAAGGGCAGGCTAGTGGTTAGAGCGGGGGGAGGGGACGGACGATGGGCTCTGTAGCTACTCAGATGGTTGTGTAAATCTGAGCCACTGGGTTAGGCAAACAGAGGGGGAGGAGGAGGGTACTTGCCTCTTGGAGTGGTTCTGGGGCTGTCATATTACCTTGTTTTGTGTGGAGTGCACTAGTTAATTGCATATTAACGCTCCATCGGAGCAGCCAGGCCTTGCTTGGAATGGAACCTCTCCAAACCTAAACAGGGGGTGATCTGGGCCTAGTCCGGGAATGCTGTCACGTGCCTCTGTCTGCAGAAAACAAGCTCCGATGTATTCAGGGACAGGCGGCCTATTCCCATACGTGACATGTTCACAGACTCATAGCTATACGGAACCTATTTACTTCGGTGAGCCTGCTACATGTTCACAGATGTGTGGGCTCCTTGATCTAGAATTTGCCCTGGTGGGCCTCTTTAAAACCATTCCATTACTCATTGGGAGAACCCGGGAGCTTGACCAGAGACAGCCTGACTGGCAGGCCAGCCCCACTTGGCGTTTTGTGAATGCCTGCTCATGCACTACGTGGCTTGACACCAGGGCGCCTGCTTTGGCTATAGGTACGCTGTCCTGTAGTGCGTGTGCCCTGAGACAGGAACCATTTGGGGGAGCTCTTCATACCCTGCTTTTAGGCTCTGATGAGCTGTTGATTGCAGCTCTTCGGTTCCCATAGTGACCCCGTGAAACTGAGTCATGTTGGGTTAATCACTCACCAGCTGTGTGTGAGGAAGGGACACAGATGTTGTGCGGGTTTCAAAGGTCTGAGCTGTGGCATTCATGGACAGATTTGGACTGTCCCACTGTTGCAGGATCCCAGAATTTGGCTGGGGCCCCATGTCTGCTACAAAGCATCAGTAGGAAAGAAATAATGCCTGGCCTGTGAAGTGGCACGTATGATGGGATGGTCTCCTTTGCAGGCTATGGGGTGGAAATAATGCCCCTGTGGTCCTGCAGCTTGGGAAGGAGTTAAGCTACGTTAAAGTAAGAGGACAGATAAAGGGCGCGGTGGAGGTGAAGGGCTCGGGGGAAGTGGGACAAGGCAGCCACTTGATTGCCAGTGCAGCCTGAGGAGTTTTGTTCACTGGCTGAAGGAAGCAAAATTCCCAGGTGACAGGCATCTCATACTGCCCTTATCTTGAATGGACTTCGATCTGCTTGCGCAATCTAAGACAATCCCTGCGCTGTATCTTTAAAGGAATCTGGTCTTGACTCTGGCCCCTGCTTTTATGATACTCTGTATTTGTCTAGCTCTTCTCTTCTGGAGCCCTAAAAGCACTTTACCACATGCCTCTGGGGTATTTTCCCCGTCTTGCAGATGGGGAAGCCGAGTCACAGAAGTCATGTGACTTGACCGAGGTGTTGCAGAGAATCAGAGAACCCTGGATTCGTGACGCCCAGCCCCCTGCTCTAACCACTGTTTTAGAGCAAAGGTCTCTTGTAGGAACTCAGTTTGAGCCCCATCTCTGTCTCAGTCTCAAGAATCTGAAAATCCTGTAGCACCGAATACCTCCCATTCTCAGTGTAAGAGAAACAGGCAGGACGTCCGTTAGCAGCCATCTGTGTTTAATTCTCCCTCTCCCTTCCCTGTCGCATTTCCAGGGCTGGGCTCAGGCACCTGTAGAGGTCTCGGTGTTCTCATTCTAACAGAAACCTGTTCAATGGCTCTGATCACCCGGTGTTGGTTACCAGGGCTGTCCTAGCGGTGTGGAGGCAGTGCCGGGGTTTGTGGGAAGGGGCATGGAGCTGCAAGTGGTAAGAGAGTGTTGACCAGGAGGGGGGGCAAAAAGAACTGAGAGGGGAGATGGAGGTGCAGTTATGCAGAGCCAAGAAGGTGAGTACGAAGAAGCTATCGAAGGCCAAAGAGATCTGCTGGGTCCATTCCCCTGCTTTGTCTAGCCTAGGTTTAAATGTCCCAGCTAATGGGCCTTCCGTCCCTTCCTTGGGGAGGCTGTTCCACAAACGTGTAGATCCTCTTTGTGAAGAAAATTTCCCTGCTCTTCAGCATCTTCAGATGGTTCCACAGAGCCACCTTGGACCCCAGCGCAGGCGCCTCATCTCACATATTTCTGTCTCCTCTGCAGGTCCACCATGGCCGAGCTGGCTCATAAAAGAGGGAAGAGGCGGGATGACAACGGGCTGGGCGGTGTTGTTGACTTCCTGTTGGCCAACGCCAGGCTGGTGCTTGGGGTGGGCGGTGCTGCTGTGCTGACCATCGCGACTCTGGCAGTGAAGCGGGTAAGGCGGGCGGGGCTCTCTGGGTTCCCTCGGAACAAGACTAGTGACTAGTGGTCCTGTTCACACTTGTCGAGCTGTGATGTATGCATTGGGACTTCAGGAATTTAAGGAGCTGCCCCTTGTTAACCAAACAGCTATAATAAAAAAGCCGGATTGCAAAGGAATAAGGCCTTGCAGCGCGTTCTTCCCCAAACCACCCTAGCCATACCAAGGCAGCAGACCTTTCATGCACGTCTCTTTCCATACAGTTCTTGGCCTCCTCTAAGCAGAGCCTGTAGATGCCCTGCTTGCATGTGATACCTGTCTGGTTAAAGATCACAAAACCTGTTGGGTGTATTTCTTGAGGGAGGAGCATTAGTGCAGGGGAGAAGGGAAAGCAAACATCTTCTCTCAGTCAATTTTCCCAGCCCAGGACAATTAAATGTCCCTGGACTCTGCCTATGACTGTGTTTTGGCTTCCTGTTAAAAGGAAAGTAACCTTTTGGCTTCCTCAACAAAAAACAGGGGTGCAGGATTTTCTCATTGAATTGATGTCGGTCAAAGAGATTTAAAATTACTGATTTTAATCATGTTTTGCATTTGTGCTTCTAGTTATTTTCCTAAAGAAAAGTTTAGGACCAATCATATGTTCTTATGTTGATTTGCAACTTTACATTTCCAGTTATAATTGGTGGTTCTTTTTTTTGTTAACGAGGAGGCTACATTGTATCTCTACACATTTATTTAAGCAGTTATATAGTTTAACTTGCATTTATTCAGATTCTTTAATTTTACATTTGTTTTGTTATGGTAGAAAATGGTGAAGGATTCACTCCTTTAGTAGATTAATTTTTTACTTGTGATTTGTGTAAATCCCATTTGCATTGAAATTCACATTCAGTTAAAATGCACAAAACCAGCATTTACGTTTTTTATTAACTATGGCATGTCTACACTGCAAAGTTAAGTTGACTTAATTTAAGTCGACCTCCAGGCACTGCAGCAATTAACTCAGTTGGGTGTGTCCATACCATGCACATTGTACTAGCAGTGTATTGTGGATGGCTATCTCACAGTGCAACTAGCCATGCGGGTTTTTGGGAAGGGCTTGAAAAACCTCATGGGATCAAAAGATTGTTGCAGGGTGGAATGGGAACATCGCTTCGGCTTCCCATGGTGCAGTTTCCTCCCTCCCAATATCATGGCAAACAACCCATTCTTTTTCGCGCCTTTTTCGAAAGCCTGGCTTAGCTGCCGGTACACCAAGCTCCCAGGGCTTGAACAGGGGAGGGACTATTTCCTGTGTACCTGGCTGCTGTGCAGCGGAATTGAAAACTATTTCCAGAGTGGCCACAGTGGAGCATTGTGGGACATCTCCTGGAGGCCAGTTCAGTCGACTTACACAATGGTGCGTCTTCACTGCCTGTCTGTTGACCCATCATCATCGATTAAAGCTCTGTACCCCTTGTGGAGCTGGAGTAATTAAGTCAACGTTACAGGCGAGTTAGGTCAGCGGAAGGGACCATTAGTGTAGACACATACATTGTTAGGCTGACGTAAGGCGGCTTCTGTTGACCTAAGTTTGTAGTGTAGATCAGGCCTAAAATACATTAAATGTGCTGGATGCATATTTTGCATTTATGATTAACGTATTAAACAAAAGAAGTGCTGTCTATACTTAGTGAATTGAAATGATTATTTCTGGCCACTGCATCCTTCAAGATTTTAGGTCCTCTCACGCCTAGTTTTCATTCATAGATTGGAAGAGGAAAACAAGCTTTCCTGGGTTTTCAGCTCCAGTTGGTTTCCTGTCTTTGAATGAACTAATCATTGAACTGAACTAGTTGAATAAACTCAAACAAAGAAAATATTTTCAGAGTCTGTAGAAGAGGCTACTGCTGTCAAAAGCGGTTTAGCACTTCAACAACCAATGGCTCTAGGTGCTTTGCCATGCAGTGGATTGAGTTTCTTTAAAAGCTGGCAGCAAATACGTACCTCTTAATATAATTTATGATATTTAATTTAAATGATTATAATAAATTTAGGCCTTAACATTGGTTGCCAATTTCAAATTTAATTTTAATAGCTTTATTTTTTAAAATTTGTTTTTAATTTAAACTAAAAAAAAAAATCCTGATTTTTAAATAAGGAAATCCATTTTTTTTTAATCCACCCTGATTGCAAATAATGAGCGAGGATTCAGAGGGAGAGGGATGTCCTGTCAGGGTGAATGTGTAGATCAAACACGGAGTGCTCTGGGACTGTCTAGAGCAGTGATTTTCAAACTGCGGTGTGTGAGCTCTCGTTAAGGGCTATGAGAAAACTCCTATGTGAAAAATCCCTTGTTGGGGACTCTGTGAGAAAATAATGGCAGACAATGGATCATGTTATCCTTGACAGACCTTTTATCCCCCCCCTCCTATTTTCCTAGATATATTATGACCCTGTGTCAGATGGGGGCACATGGTAGTCTGCCGTATTTGGAAAGGGGTATGTGACCTAAAAAGTTAGAAAATCACTGGTCTACAGACTGTTTGTCTGGGGATGTAAATTCTAATTTCTCATTGTTTGACTAAGACACAGCAGATCCCGTGTAACATTCACAAGTGGGGGGGAAAAGCTGATCTGTGGATGCAGCTCTGAAACCAGCCTAATCCGTCTACAGAACGGTACCAATTCATTTTTGGTACAAGTCCTCATTTTACCCTCTGCACATCTACACCTGCTTTCTCCACACCTGGCATGGGGCAGTGTGAGGATGCCTACAATGCTGCTTGCTGGCCACACTCTTTGTTCTGTAGTGCTGACAGCTGAGCGTCTTTCATGAGCAGTAAAAACTTGCGTGAAAACTAAATAAAACCGTTCTAGAACCATCCACTTCTGGAAGAGTGGATGCTTTGGCAACAGAGACGGGGTTAGTCAGTTGTGGAGTAACAGCTGGGAAGAGCAGTGACGCAGCTGTGAGTCTTCATTCTTCCATTTGCTCCCGCAGCTGATTGACCGAGCCACCAGCTTGCCTGACGAGGATGATGGTAAAGCAGAGCAGAAGTCCATCGAGGAGAGCTGGCAAGATCTGAGCTTGATCAAGGCAGCGCCAAAGCCTCCGAAGAGGCAAAGCCGGGCGGGTCTCAGCGAGTCTCTGCTGTCCCCTTCTGCGACCCTTCCTGTCCAAGGTCAGGATCGATGCTGCATCTCCTCACTCCTAGTGTCCAACTTCTAGACAGGGTTGAAACAGCTGCCCCAGGTGTTTGCTGCATGTTGCTGGCGTCAGGCAACCTCTCGTCTTCATATTGCTTGTTGTTCCCTAAGTAATGCTATGCTACACGACCATATGAGAAGTCCTCCACCCTCTGGCTGCTGGAGAACTCCTCCTGTCTTCTCTAGTGGGACCCGTCCTTTCCGTCTAGCCAAGCAGACTGGTCTCAGTGGGCTCCTTGCTTGATATCAGGGTGTTACACCAGCAGTTCATTTGGCCCTTTATGTTCCACACAGCTGGCTGGCTAGTGGGTGACTGATGGCACCGTTCACAGCTGGCTTCACATCACTGTAACAGGGCGGAGAGAGTCACATTCGCTCCTGAGTTGCCTTGCCATGTAGCTGGTAGGGCTTATTTGAATCCAGAGATGGGAAAGCTGGCTGGATTGTGGGAGGCTCCCAGTCCATCCTGAGTTGGACAGGATCCGTCCCCCCCTGGGGACATGCACTTCAAGTGGCATCAAGAACATCTGTACCACGTGCCAGCATAAGAATGTCACAGCTGCACCTCCCTTTGAATTATATTTATATGGCGCCCATCACCATGGGAGTCAAGTACCTAAACGGGCGACATTGCAGGAGACCCCAATATTAATATATAATAATATTAATATAATAATGTTAATAATATATAGACAAATGCTGTCTTAAAATGCCAGCATGGTATTTACAGCCGGGATCTCTTCAGCAGCAGGTCTGTTGAACCCAGCAAACTGCTCGCTTATTCTAAGCTATCTTCTCTTGGTGCATTCCAGTCTAGGAAGGGTCCTCCCATCACCTCACTAGACCCCCAAGAGCTGCATGCTGTAACACAGCACAGACTGGTCCCCATGACCATTCACTGACTGGACTCTGTGCTTGGAGCTTTATGACATGGGCATGGGATGTGTCCAGGAGTATGTACAGCCCACACGAGACGGGGACTGCAGCTCAGAGACACAATACAAGATAGTCCTGTTTCAAACCAGCGCCTTTCCCAAATAACTCCTTTGGATCAACATCGAACGCGGTTTCCTTCTTGCAGTTAGCACATGGGTCATGTGGCCTAAACCAGTGTTTCTCAAGAGGTGAGTCACGACCTCTGGGGGGGAGAGAAGGAAGGCGGTTGGAGCGGGGCTGTGAGGTATTGGAACTTCTGTTAAGTCGAAAGTGAAGAAATCTCACTCCTCCCACATCTCCGCTTTGCCAGGTCCAGTATTTTGTCACCCTCTCAAAACACACACCTTGTAGCTACGAAGGCTGATCATAGATCCCTACTTTTACTCTCTGTAGTGAACGTAAGGGGTTTGCAAAATTTCTTGACTTGAATTGCGTGGTCACTCACCTAAAAAGGTAGAGAAACAGTGGGCTAGACTGCTTGGAACGTAAGGCAGGTAATCGGTATTGAAATTAAGATTTCCTGACGCATTAAGCAGGGCACTAGTAATGGGATGTGGACCTCTTCTTGTCTAGGTGCCTGTCCGAATCCAGCGATTGGAAGTCACTATTTCTGCGCCATTATTGGCTCCCATATGTTATTTGTGGTGGTGTAGCATTGGGGAGCCGCATCATGGACTAGGTCCCCAGCGTGCTAGGCTCTGTACAAACAGCACAAAAGACAGGTCTTGCCCCAAAGAGCTTGTGTGGTGGTTTTAGTCTACTTCATAGTGGGGTGTGGCTGTGTGCCTGAAACGAAGCCACCGTCGGGGGTAGTCCTCATCATGGCACTTGAAGACCTGCAGCACAGCTGCATTTGGCCTGGGTCAGCTGACTCAGGCTCCTGGGGCTATAAAATTGCAGAGTAGAGGTTTGGGCTTAGGGATCGTCCCCCCCCTCGTGGAGTCCCAGAGCCAAATGTCTCCCTTGCAATTACATAGCCCTGCAGCCTGAGCCCCGGGCCAGCTGCATGTCTTTTATGGGAGGTCAGACATAGCTTGAGTGTCTAGAGGACCAGACTGGGTCAGGAGATGTGTGTCTCGTGCCCAGCTTTGACACTGAATTGCTGACTCTGGGAAAGTCACTTAGTCTTTCCTACTGTGGCCTTTCAGGCCGGCCTCGGGGGGTAATTCCTGCCCTAGCATGGTTGTAAGGCTTTAGTTGTGATCCTTGGATGAAAGGTGCTGTGTCACTGCAAAGCATCCACTGGTTCCCTTGCTGGCAATCTCCGCTGAGAGGCCAAGGATTGGATGACCCTGGATATTGAGCTAAAGTCTTGACGATCCTTCCAGGTCAGGACTGAGGCATGTTTGCTGCAGCGTGCATGGGGGAAGCTTGCATTGCCACTGCTTATGCTGTCGCTGTTCTGAGTAAAGGTTGGGTCTCCAGCACTGTGGGGTTTTGTGTGTGTGCGCGTGCGCACGCGCCCACTCTGGAGGCATTGACTCTAATACATCTCTTTATTCCCTTCCCAGCCGCAGAACCCCATGGCCATCCCACCTCCCCAGTGACTCCCCAAGTAGAATCCAGGACTCTGCTTTGTCTCACGTTCCAGGAGAAGCTCCTCTCTTACTACAGAAACCGCATCACCATCCCGGAGTCAGAAGTTGTCCTTGGCAAGCAGCTAGCAAAGGACATCTGCACAGAACTGCAGAGCTTCCTGGAAAACAAGTACCCAGAGCTGCCCTTCGGCCCCATGTTCCTGGGTGGTTCCCTCTGTGATGACCTCCAGGTGGTTGCTGCTGACCACGTCTGCTTCATGCTGCCCTTGGTATTTGAAACTACGCTCTGGAGCCTAATCCCAGGGGAGGACACCATCGTAAAAAACCCCCGGTTCTGGATGATCAAGCGGACTGACCTCGAGTACTTCCCTCGCGGGAGCAGCCCTTGGGACAGGTTCATAGTGGGCAGGTACCTCTCCTCCAACGTGCTCAATGAGGCGCTCCATAAAATACTGGTGGCTTCCACCAACTGGCCTGCTATAAGCAGCCTGCTGGAGTGTATCATCAGACCCGTGGTGGCTTCTGAGGAGCTGAAGTTGGAGGTCACGCACCGGCAGAGCCAGCTGACTGTGACCCTCTGTCCAGTGACAGAAGCGGGGGATAAGGTTCTTCTCGCCAAGCCGCCGAAAGGACTTGTGGAAAACCTCTGGCGACAAAGCTTTTATAGGTCAGAGGTCTCCAAGCTTAAAGAGCTGGATGCTGGAGACTCTGGAACCAGGCAGTGCTGCCTCAAAATCCTGAAGGGTGTTTGTAAAAACCATCCCGTCTTGAGCAAACTGACGGGCAGCCACCTGACGCAGGTCCTGCTGCATCTCAGTGACACCGAATCAGACTGGACAGAGGAAGCCCTGGCGGCCAGGTTCCAGCAAGTGATTGAGGAGCTGGTGGGCTACCTGGAGAAAGGCTTTCTCCCCTGCTATTTCAACAGCAAAATTAACTTGTTCTGCGAGTTGCTGGAAGAGGAAATAGACGAGATGGGGTATATGCTCTACAGGGCGGTAGCTGAGCCAGATCTCCTGTTGCAGGAATGGGCGTATAAATGAATTGCTAGCCTGGGAGTTCCTGATTGTAGGCTTTTGTGCTTCTCTCTGTCCACTTCTCCCAGCGGAGTGGGTTGCCAAGCTTCTAACTTCCTAGTCGCTACTAGGTGAAATCCTTGCACTTAATGAACAAAAGAGTATTCCCTTTTTCAACACAAGGTGCTGAATAAAGGGATGGGAAATGGATCTGGAGCCATTCACCACCAGGTCCCCCCGGTTCCGATCCAGCCCATGTCTGTAGTAACGAGAAGTTAGTTACCATCTATTTAGTGGTGAGGTCTGGGTGAAGTGAGTGTGGTCTCCATCCGGTTCCTAGTGAACTACTGTCCCTACCAAACGATTGGCCAAGGCTCGAACAGGCCTGCAAACTGAACTGCCCCTGGTTTCTGGAGATAGTCTCTCCAGACCTAGACACTCACTGGTAAGCGTGTGGGGAACTTTACACTGCCGCTGCTTGTGCTGTACTGTGGCTGCGTGTAACCTGGACTTCAGTCTCGGGGGCTCTCAATCCAGCCCCTTTCACGAGCACCAAATTCACTCTGAAAGTGCCAGACTCTACACGTACATGGGGGTGGTGCAGGATCCTTGTATCTATTTGGAAACCCGAGCTGTCGGCCCTAGGCCTGAGGGAGGATCCTGTGCAACTGATTATGCAGCACAGGATATTGCCATAGCCAATCAGATCTCATTTACTTTTTCCTGAAGCACTTTGTGTTACTAATATAGCTGCCCCTCAGGACAGACTGTGTTCCTGGTGTTACTCGTGTGTACGTGAGCACTAATACTGGGGGGTCAGTACCCCGATTGAGTCTTTTTATGTTTTAACTCGCCCTCCTTACCACCAACTTCAGCAGGGGCTCCACGGTGTGAATTCATGGTGGCGGTGGTGCTGGAGGGAGAGAGATGGGTAGTTTCCACAAAGCCTTTCAGTGTAGATGGACCTAAGGGAGCCCCAACCCTGGACGCAGACAAGATTGTAGCCTGGCTACAAGACAGGACAGGGCTGTAACTACTACTGTTGTACCCAAGCCCCTTCTGCTGTTTTAAAATGAATCGTGGACAATTTCCACTCCAGCTTTTCAGGTTAAATCCTGTTTTATGCGTGTGTTGCTGCTATCTAGAGATCCTGCCCCCTCAGTCCTCATTAAGATTCTGCTTACCCCAGAACCGGGCTGGATGGGGACAATGATGCGTTAATCAGATAGTTTCCTGTTAGCAAGAGCTGGTGATTTTGTGTTTCGGTCTTCATGTTAAGAACGAGTTGTTTCTGTAGTGGCTGCCGATAGATTTTCTTTGGTACCAGCTCTATTTCAAATACTAGGAATGAACTTTCTCACGGCTCTCATGAATTAAGAGCCAGGCCTGTTTTGCACACTGAGTGGAAAATAATCCTGCAGCCTTTTAACATGAGCATCTAACTGGTGTTTAGTTTTCTCTGCAAAGATGGTATTTTGTGTTCGTGGGGGAGGGAGGAATCCTTTTCTGTACAGTGATTCCCTCTGATCTGAAGACTACTTAATCTGTAGGAACAAAACTATGTTCCAAATGTTCGTGATGGAAAATAAAGCCTCACTAGAACGGGTCTCTTGTGTTGGACAACAGCATTGTTCTGCTATGCAGGTACTTACAGCCCTCCCTACATTGCTGCTTAAAAGATAATGTATATGAATATAGTACAATTCTGTCACCCTCCCTCAGCCCCCTACACACAAATTTCACAGAGTGGAGATTTGACTCACTTGAAATGGCACCTCACAAGTTGAGGGGCTGAGGCTTTTAATTCTATTTCACGATCAGCTATTATGTCAAAGGCATTTCTTGCTGCATTAGTTTTCCTGAAGAACAAGATTCGCTGTTGCGTGCTACTAGAGTTTAACAACAGTCTGAGGTCTTACGTTCCATTTAGCTGTATGCACTGATATTGCTTTGACAATTGAATTACTCAGCTGGCTATACAGGAACTTTAAACCACACGTGGGGTTGTGCAGTGAAACTGATAATCATGCTGTTAATATTTTGAACTGTGTAATAATAAGCAGCCGAGGCTCTCTCTTGCTGGTTGAATAGGTAGCAGCCCGTTTAGTGCTACTGTAGTTATAATAGTGCTGACTAAAGTTCAGCTGTATTCAGCCAGCTCGCTGCTTGCACTACAAAGCCTTTTTTAATCCTGCTCTTTTAGTGAACAGGTCTGAGATGTATTTTTGGGCCCCAGCTGCTCCTAACGGCAGGAGTGAGGTACAGAGACGTCAAATGGAACACGTTTAGTCTTTCTGTTGGCCTTGCTCTGTATATTTAGTCCTGATCCCAGAAGGATTACTGCAAAGTTGTTTGAAGGTGGGAAAACTGCTGTAATTCAGTTTGAGGAAGGACACCATTTTGAAATGGGACTGGCTCTCTGGGGAGGGACTCCATTAACGTGACCGAGACTACGTATAACGGATCAGATCGGCTTCTCTGACTCACTTCAAACAAGCATTTTTGCTTTTTCCCCTCCGTCTGCTGACCCTTCAGCCTCTTCTTGGTACCAACGAAAGGATTCCTTTTTGTGTATTTCTAGAACTTCACTTGCTGTGGCTGCTAAGGGAAGCCAAGGCTCTGCACTAAACAGCTCCGCCAGCTCTGTGGGAGGAGGGGAGGCTTTTCCAGAGGTACAGGCAAGCTGCATGTTGAATGCCAAAGGGCTTTAAACAGGGCTAGTATGCCCGTTTCTGCTCTGATGTAGCAGCCTGGATGCTGAACACGCGCTTTTCTGAGCAATATCAAGTCAGCTCTGGTTTTGGAGGTGAGTACAGGGTGACTGAGTAATTAACCCTTTGGAGAAAGGAAGAAAGTTGAATAGTCTGCCTCAGAATCCCCTCCCATTCATTCGGCTTTCAGTTGCCGCTTGTAAATGTCATTGCCTCAATGGGCTAGGCTGCAGCAGACAGATTAAAGCAGCAAGGCTTTTCCTTGTGCAGGTCATGTCTAAATAAAGCTCCCTGGACTGACTGCCCAGAAAGTGGCATGATGTTCCTCTGAATTGTTGTGTGGGGGGATGGTGGAAACAGCTGCTTTTAGAAACTGAGTTCAGCTGACCCTGCAGTTGACCAGCTCTTGTGTCAATAAGTTATGGAGACAAAGTGAGACCATTCCTGGGCATCATTTAAAACAAGCGTTTAGGTTTTAAAAAAAATTTTTTTTATTAAAAGGCACAAATCTGACCAAAATAATTTGCATTAACTAGCAGCTTCAGTATGTTCCCTTGCTCACATTGTCCAAGGAGCAGGTTTCAAGATTCAGGACCAGCTTAAGTGAAGGTTTTCTTTTTTGCGCGCTTGCACGGAGCTCCCTCTTCAGGACAAAGGACTGAGGCGTTAGTTCTCTTTTGGGGACAAGGGCCAGTGATGAAAAGTTGTAAGGCAACACTGATTAAATAACCTTAACCTGGCAGGGTAACTTAAAATCTCAAATTCCAGTCTGTGGAAAGCCAGAAGAATGGATTCACAACAGAGATGGTTCCCTGGACAGCATCAGCCCTAGCGGCTCCCTGGTCTGCAAATCACAACAGGTACTGATGTAGTAGGTATAAAAGGTTTCCTCTAATTCTGGTAGTGCTGGTCTTTTGGGCCCTCCACTATTTCCCAGATAGAAGGGCCTCGGGGAATGGAGGAGGGATTTTCAGATCTGGGGTTTGCAGCTCTGTGGAAGTCCACTCTCTGTTTCAGGAGGAGTACAACCAACACACATCCGTATTTTTGTCCAAAGCTTCACAGAGAAGGGACCCCATCTTTCAGGTTTCTAAAGACTCTTACTGGGTTTATAAAATATCTCCCAGAATAATAAAATCAGGAATGGCAGCAGCAGTTGAGCCTTCTCTATAAATCAGCCCAGGGTCTGAATAAATGAAACCTCCCCCGGGTTAGAATGCGGAGTTGAGGGTACAGCTCATCCCCTAGAGCAGACCTGCTTTTGCCAGCATTTCCAGGAAGTAGTTTGAACATAGGCCCCAGAAACACCCTGCTTCAGACAGGCTTTTAAAATCCACTACCTCTCTACAGCCATAGCCACTCCTGGAGCTGTTCAGGGCTCTGGCTTTTTTCAGCTTTTCCTAAAAGAGCATCCTGTCTCCTGTCCTGCCTCAGCAGTTTTGAGGACACGTCTTCTTGGTGTGACCAGGCTGGTGGCAAATGCTACAGGTCCGCTGTCTCTTGGCAGTAGGTCCTTTCTCAGAAGAGAGATTATTTGGTCTTTTAGCTGTGCTGCCTGATCCTCTTGATTGCCCTTCACTCCTGACCTGGTTTGAGAAGGCTCCGGCAGCCCCTGGAGAGAGACAAACAGTTTCTAACACCATGGGAGGTACAGGGATGGGGGAAAAGTGAAGAGTACAGCTGCAGGGGACAGAGCCAGGGAGTTGGGGTCCGTTTAAAGGTTTTACTAATCCTACTAGTCAAAGTGTTCATGAAACTAAAGATGCTTCTGTCTTGTTTAGATATAAATGCTGTCAGGCAGTATCTTGCAGCCCTGTGCTAGTGCACGAGATCAAAATGGGAAGCTACCCCAGTTGTTAGTTTAAACTATACAAAGTCCAAACTGTAAACAGCAAAAATAGTAGAGAGGTTACTTGATTTTTTTTAAGTTAATTTCACTTTTCCCCCTAAATTTGCTTAAAAACAGCCTTTTTTTTTTTTTTAAAGTGACTCAAGTATTTAATGTGGCCCTTAAAAAATTGGAATGTTCTATACCTACTACAGGTGAAAGGAATTGTACAAACATCTTTTTTTTCAGCTCCTCCTACTTTAGGATTTGACACTACTCCAGGAGTAGTCACGTTCACCATTTCCCCCTATATGGTCAGTTTCTCTGTTGCTGCAGAGATCATTAGAAATAAAAGGGAGCAGAATATTAAAAAAAAAAAAAAAAAAAAGACTATATGGATACCAGGTAGGATTAAAAGTCCATTTTTAAGAAATAGCCAGCCCCTTGACAGATGATTCCATCAGTTGTCCCTCTGGGGACGGTTTGATGCTTCCCCACCTGATGGTTTTAGCTCTTCCCATTAAGTAGAAATGCAAGAGAGAGAGTGATCCATTTTGAATAGAGTTTAAACAGAGGTAGCAGCTCCGTGTTTCTTGGGTGGGGTGCAGTGCAGCTCCCGTGCCAGCAGAGGGAGCATACGCACGAAATTGGTGCCCACTCCCCCTTTTCCATTTCTCACCCACTCAGGAACAGCTTTTCCAGAAACAGGTATTTCGAATTGGGAAGACATTCCCCACCAGCTGATGTGTATTTTGGCAAAGGGCAGGAGCTCTGTCCACTGAACTGCGCCCTGTAAGTGAATTACCCACACAGCTTACCACCCGTCGTGAGATGGTCTATGACCTGCTCAGAATGAACGTGTGTCAGGGCACCTGCGCTCAGTCAAAGGGACAGCAATTGAAGACAGACCTCCGAGTTCACTTACTGTTACAAAGTGCCATCTAAACGTTTTCAAATAAAACTGACATTTCCTTAAAGGACATCAACTGGAAATGAATGCATTTCAAATGCGCTGCTGTACATCAGCGTGAGTCCTGCCAATTTTTGTAGCTTTACCATCCTTTTCCTATTTTTAACTGAAGTGTTTAAAGACTGTGCTTGGGAAGTGACCAATATCTCCATTCAATTCAGCTTTAAACCCCTCCCCACCCAAAACCTCAACTCCAAGCACAAGTCCAGCCTCACCTGGGGCCACGTTTTCATCCACCCATTGGAAGAAGCCGCACTGCTGCTCTCTCGGCTTTGGGCAGGTGTGGAACTGACGCCCATAATTGGGTCCATCCTTCTGGACAGTGCGTGTGATGACCGGCTGATTGCACTTACAAATTGTGCCACCGCCTCCTCTTGCATCGGAATCGTTGCTTCCATAATGCCCCAGGCCTCTCCCTCCGCCAGGGTTCCTGAAACCCCCTGCAGGTCTTTCACCCAAGGAATCAGGGGGTGCAGCAAAGGTCCGGTGGGTTACACTGTTTCCATCATCTGATTGTTGATCGGCCCAGAGGAAGAAGTTGCAGCTATTGGTGCTGCATTTATAGAACCGCCTTCCCTGGTTGGGCCCTTCTTTACGCACCATGAGCAAAGCTGCCTCTTCCCTGCAATTACACACCACTGCATTGTTCTCCGCATCAGCTGGGTGAGCAGCAGCTTGGGGTACCCTTGCTGCACCAGGGTTTGTGGAAAGCCTTACGTGGCCATTCTCATTTCTGGCCATGCGGTTAAGGGACTGGTTGACTTGTAAGTAGTTGGCTGGTGGGTTGACTGACTGTACTGGTCTGGATGGTCCTTGTAAATATTTCAGGTCCAGGATCTCCCTCAACGTCTCATCACAGCCTCCAATGCAGCCAACAAATTCCAGGGGCAGCAGGGGAGGGACACTGCCTCGCTTGAACTTAAATTTCAGCCTAAACAAAAAATTAAAATTCATCTCTCAGCTCAGAGTTCTCCCCGTCTTGGGACCACGGTGTCCTTGCTGGCACCTTGAGGATCACCATGTTTGTTCTATTCTACCTGCCCTTGAGCTGTACCCATCATTCTTCTAATCTAGGAGGAGGGACTGGACTTATTTGGATGCCGGGCAATGCTGCTTTTTAAATCGGCCATAGCCAGGTGAAGCATCCTCCTCCAGACTGGATGTGTTTGCTCTGTAGCAATCCAAGCCCTGCTCAAAAACCGGACCTAGCTTCCTACGTGGTACTGTAGGCCCCTGTGGCTGACCAATCCGGAGAGCCAAGGTGTACCTTGTCCAGGGCACTTGTGTGTGTTTGTAAATAACTAATGATGCTCACCGATGAACCGGATGGGGTTTACACACAGAACAGACGCTGTCATCCTTGCTGACTTCCAGCACAGAGTCAGGAAACCATACAGCGGCTTTACAGCTAGGGTAGTTCATGCAGCCAAGATAAAACCTGTGGAGGAGTAAAGAGTTAATATGAGGAAGAGGAGGAATCAAGAAAACTCACCCATTCCACCTGCAGCTACAAACCTTATGGGACAGGCCTCAGCAGCGTACAGAAAAGCATGATGATGTTTTATAAAAGCCATCGTGCTTCCAGAAGTGCTTTTCAGCTGGGTATCCACAGCTCTTGCAGCTGGTGGCATCTGAATTTTGGCCTTATGGCCAATGACCTGGAGGCACAGGGCAGCTGGCATAACCACACACCTTGTCGTCATGGCTTAGACAGTCTGAGGGGGGGAAGGAGAGGAATACTCTACCCCTCACTGAGTGACAAGGGAGCCACACGACATTGACACATTGAACGGTCGCCCGCTTTACAGAGATCACTGACCCGCCATTCTTCTTGCTCTTCAGGACCATGTCACTGTTGCACTGTGGACATTTCCGAATGAAAACAGGCATTGCTGGGTAGATCTCCTCTTGCTGCGCAAGTTCTGTTACTTCTCCAAAATACTGAGACAAAGCCTGATCCAGTCTGGAAAGAAACACACACACGGTCCCATTGGTTTCCTCTGCACTCAGCAATTACATTTGCTCTCATTTCCCGTACGAAGGAAGTGGTGGGTGGGTGGCTGCTCCCACATTTGGGCTCCACTGAACTTCACAGTAAGTCCATTTAGGAATAGGAGAAAAAAATACATCCATCTCAGCTGTGGTGTGGACACAACTCCACTGAGATCAGAACAGACTGGCACCTTCCAACGCCAGCTCTGAAGCTGCCCCAACCTATTTAAGTGAAGTGTTGTTATGCAGCATCAGCTCACGCAAACTCCGCACTCAGCCTCCATCCTCCTCTTGGAGATGCCTAGTCATGTTTCCTGGAAATAATCTCTGACACGATTAGAGCCCGGCTAAGCCCCAGTCACTTTCTTTGCCGCTGTTCTGGGAGAGTGCAGAGGTGAAGCGTGGTTTCCTGATACTCACTTGTCAGCTTTGGCCAAGGCTTCAATGAAGACTTTCTTGTACTTCTCAATCTGCTGCCTCAGCACCAAAAATTTGTCCTTTTTCCCCTCACAAATTAACTTCAGATCAGCTTCCAGCTCAGCACGAAGGTCAGGCTTTGACATCCCGTAACCAATGGAATCATAGCCTGAGGAAGGATACCTTGCTTTAAGTGAAAGGAAGGGAGAGTGAAGGCATCTGCCCTCCTAACTATAGTCATCGTCCTTACCTTCTACCAGCCCCATGCCCAGATGCCCCGGAAGGAACCTCTGATCTGGAGTAAGCCCCACGTACATCCGTGACTTGATGGTCTCAATGTGCTCGGCATGAGTGGCGTCAGTCCCTGAAAGCGATCGTGCAGTCATTTATTAGCTAGCATGAAGAAACCAGTCCGTCAGGGCTCTACAAGCAAATATTTCCTTTTACCCACTGCAGAGACGTGGGATGCTAAATACAGCACAAAACAATTTATCGTAATGGGCAAGTACAGTCCCATGCTGCTCCCGTCCCGCACTGACTCCACTGCCAATTGGAAGGGAGCGACGAAGGGCATAACGGGGCCCTAAACGGACTAAGATGGGAAGTAAAGCTGTGCAGTTTAGCTCACTGGAGGCCATCTGTAGAGTCCTGCACAGACTCCTCTTCCTTCAGTTACTCCATAAGTTACTTTGGAAATGCAAGTGTCCACACAATTCCTTTTATCACCTACCAGCTGTACTTAAAGAATTGCCCACCTTGTGGAAGAGAGACCATTACAGCTACAGATTTAACAGACAACCAAGAAAGGAGACGTGTACCATCGCCACTCTGCTAAAGACAGCAAGAGTCACTGCGGATACTGACCGATGCCGTGTTTCTCCATGAGTGAAATGAGATCGGCTTCCGTGAGCAGCTGGGGTGGGCCGGTCTCCCCCTCCACCATCTCCACCTTAGTGGGCTGAAAGCGAGACCCTTTCTCATACACTGGGATAACCTGGAGGAGGGAGAGAAGCACAAGCCCGAATGAAACAAGCATCTGCAACATTTGTTTAAGATTAAAGAATTAGACAACCAAACAAGGCCTGGATCCAGGAGTAATGTGTTATACTGTTCTGCAGGAGACTCTTGGATCACTATTTGGGGATTAACAGGTTCTGAACGTAGCATGCTCAATGGGAAGAAAAAGTGGGCCCAGCATCATTCAACAGTGACCCCTTCTGCCAAGTTAAGGGACGGCACCGAGATGTTTTAAAAAAGTCAGGTCCTGGAGGTGACCAGAGACGAGGTGCCTTCCTCAGGAGGTAAAAGGAGGAGGACTGATCCATCGAAACTGCCAAAATTAGCTGCAGAAGTCTTCAGGTGAGATGTGACTCTCCAAGTAGAACAACAATTGAAACAAGCGAATTCTCAATGGAAGCCCTGTGGGTACATCTGTCAGCAGAATTTGGCCTGTAAGTGTTTACACACCAACAGAGAGCGAAAGCAAGCTTAAATATTGAGTAACATTAAACCCAAGTGCATTTTGAAAAGATCTGTCCCCAATTTTACATCTCTTATACACTTTAATCGAGAATGTTACCTTGTCACTCCACTTCTCATAAGGATAGACATCCAGATAGTTTCTGGCCAGGATCATTAGCCCATGAGCAACAAATCGCTCATTAGCAATGTCAATCTCCACTGTTGTTTCTTGTCCCTTGGCATCCTCGGAGCAGCAAGCCAAAAAGTGGCGCACGATGAATTCATATAGTCGCTGTTCATTCCCCTAAGACCACACATGAAGAGAAGAGCGTCAGGAGTCTTCTCCAAGTAAAGGACACCACACTCATAAAAATGTGAGCTTAAGAGTTCTCCTTCAGAATGCAAGTCCCTTGGGACCAGAAGAGAAGACATCCAAAGGAATCTGGCAGACATGCATGTCAGAGGAAGAGACTAAGACTCCAGAGATATAGAATCTACTCCTAGCTTTACCACTGACCTTGCTGAACAAGTCATTTAGCCTTTGTGTTTTAGTTTTCCCATCTGTAAAATACATCTACTAAGTGCATATACACCTCTGTTAAGCACTGAGATCTTTGCATGAAAGGCACTTAGTATTACAATTGTTACTCCCCACTCAGACATGAAGCATGTCTTTAAAACATCACTTCCTTCAGGCTGTCAAGCAGTTTAGGTCCCTAAGCCTTTAAAAAGCGTCAGTAAGGAAAACGTCTGGTGTGCAATGAAAGCACTATCTCCTCTGCACTGGGACTCAGGAGGAAATGTAACAGTAGTGGCAGTGAACAGTTTTAGGGTGAGCAAAGTGAACCACCACTGAAAATCGGATGTGGCCTTCCAAAGTCAAAACTCGGAAGTGGATCAGAGGTGCGTATTTCTAGCTTAGGTTTTTTATAGTAGCTATCGGTGTATTTTTCAGTCGCTTTTGTTTGGAGAAACGTTTATCATCAGGATAGCATAGCATATTTTAGAAAGGACCTTTCAGGAGAGAAACCCACTTTTGAAGATATGGATAGTTCAATTCTATTTGGTACAAAGTCTGGTATAATCACTGTGTTACCCAGTCACTTAGAAGTTGCACTGTCAATAGCAGAAACCATGCTAGAGTGACTTAACTCTGCTCTGTAGTAGACCCACCTGCAGGTTACATGTATATTTAGTGGGATGAATGGGAGGGTGAGCCTGATCGGATTTGGTCCCATTCCGAGGGGTTGGCCCACCCCGGTCTAGAATCCCCTGCGCAAAGGCTCCCCAGTTGGGATCTTGGGTCTGTTGTTGTACCAAGGAGGAGAGATTTAGGTCTTTGGGGAAAATGTTGGTCTCCGTTCGGGGATAGCTTATGTACCTTAGAAACAAAGAGAAAAACAAATAATCACATAACTGGAGGCTAATCAGTCACTGTTCCTCTCATGGGCTCTTCCCATTTCTGATTAAAAGTCTGCTGCTTTGTAAAAGATATTTAATTCCAGCATATCCAGGTCTGGAATTTCTTACCCCTGAGTGTAGAGCTTTTCTGCTATTTTCATAGTTTCTTTGGCATTTATTTTCAGCTTGCGGGAGGCCAGCTTCTCAAGTTCCTGGGTCATAAAGAGACAGAAAAGAACGGGAGTATTTACTGTTCAAATCTGAACGGTCACTAACACTCATTCAATGCTCCTTTAAAAAAAAAAAAAGCGTTTTTCGCATCATCACATCAAACATACCACAGTGTCTAGCGCCAGGGGCCTCCATTTGCTCTTCGGTTTGCTCCCAATGTCGACAACAGTGGCTATCGGATCCTAAGCACAAAACAAGCAGAAAGGAAAACCACAAAGAGGTGTCTAAATGGAGTGCTGTTTAAAGGTTCACATGAGGCATCGGCTGCTGTTTAATGCTTTTGCCAACCAGAAGGAAAGGAAGCTAGAACTGTTTTGCTGACACTAGACTGTACGTGCTTAACAAGGTTTCCTACCTCCATACACATCTGATAGAGGACAAGGCATGCTGTGTGGTTAAAGAGTCGGTTCCTCTTCCAGTTGAAGTCTACAAGGCCATCCTCATGTTCATGGGTCACTACGTTGAAAAGGAGATTACTACGTCAGAGAGACTGGACAAAGCAGGACTGCACTAACTAGATGGGAAAAATGGGGCAATAGAAAGTTGGCATATTTTTGGGAAACCTTCCCAATTGTGCTGAATGACCATGGCAAAGGAGAGGGGAGAAAAAAAAAATCACACATCTGTAGCAATATTTGTGTATTACACAGAAGGCTATCCCTCATTTATATTTTTCAGCAAAGTCCGTATTTCGTTTCCTTTCGGTTCCAGAACATACCTTTAATTTTATAGAAGGCTTCAGGAACAAAGGCCTGGATGGCTTTAAATCTTTCTACCACAAACCCCAGAGTTGGGAACTGACAGCTACCATAGCTGATCAACTGCGCTGCTAGAACGTCGGGGAACAGCTTCTGGAACCTCAGGGTCTGGAATCTGGTGAAGGCAGCACCTGGAAGAAAACCAAAAAGGATGTTAAAGTTGGGATAATTTTAAAAAGTAATCACGTTACCTGCGAGCTCGTCTTCTGTCACCCAGACAACTTGAAAGCTGCAGAGGCCCATCAAGTGTCACAGGAATAGTTAAGAACCTAGCAGTTCCTTTAAAGAACAACTATTTTATTGGAAACAAGTGAGTGAAGTCATGATCCATTTGTCTCAGAACTAAATCTCCTGCCCCAGAAATCAATTTTTGCATTGCTGTCGTGTCACAGAGATGTGCAATCGTATGATTTTGAACTGCCACCACCTGCTGTACTTTGGAAGAATAGACAATGAGAGGTTGACGCCAGCTCTTTATCCTGGAACTTGTACTATAGTCTAAAGGAATGTAGATATTTTAATTCCTCCAGTTTGAGCTATATATTGATAGCAAAACAATGAATGCTCCCAACCGTCAGCTACTTGCCAGTGCAATTTTTCAGAATCCCTTTAAGGAGAGATTTACAGAGCAGCAAAAACTTAGAGCTACTGCCCACCATAGTGTCGTACCTATCCTAAGGTCCAGCTCCTGTCTCACATCCACAGCATCGCTAACGTTCTGAGCAGGTTGGACGAGGTTCTCGCAGGCTGCTCTTACAGCACGAGGCGTGATCTCGGAAAAGCGGGCTCGGAACACCTGAAGGCTTGGTTTCACTGTCAGTCGGAAAGAGGGATCAAACGTGATTTACAACCCAATGGCAGACACTGAATACTTGGTCATTTCCTCTAAAACAATCAGCTGTAGATTGTAAAACTGGCCCTCTCTAGAGGCCTAAAGTTACTGTAACATAAATGGAAAAGTGCTGATAAACTCTCTAGCAGGGGGAGAGAGGGATAGAGGGAGAAGCTCAGCACTTGTTTGGAGAGGGTAGAAACCAAGTTACTACTGAGGGGTCATCTTATTGTGACTACATTCACACTCCCCCTCTCATCCCTTCATATTTTTTTGGAGGTGAACTGGCTCAGTGACAATTAAGCAAGTCTAGATGGAATTTAACTGCCGGGGTAGAAAGAAATATTTACAATATAGCTGAGAAAATTCTCTGTTCACTTCTGATACCCACCAGGATCCCAGGGAGCCAAGAAGAGCTCTTACACCTTGAACGTGAGTTTTTTAAACCCCAGGTAGGGGTTTACAAGTCAACGACAGCCTTTCAGCTAACAGAACTGAGTCTTTCAGCTCAAGCAGTAGAGGCAGATCCAAACGTTGCAGGTTCAATCCCTGCTGCTGACAACTCGCCCAGTCGTACAATGTTATAAGCACTGGGCTCAGGAGTGTCCCCAGCCAAGGGGAGTGCATCACGCACACTAACACAGCGTGGCTCTGTCCCTCTGATGAGTGGGTCAAACGAAGGGTTATGAGTCTCTTACGGCCTTTGAGCAAGCAGACTTGGGTACTTTAGCTCAGACAATAGTGATTCATGCTTTTAGATCCAGCTATCACAAGTTCACTCTCTACTGCTGGTGACATGTTACATTTAACACATCTCTGGTGCGTTCAACAGCACAGGCAGTGTGTTCTCCTGGGATGTACTGCAAACGTTCAGCAGCAGCTTTGGGGGTTACCTTGTTTAACAATGTCTCTCTCTACTCAGCATTTCAAAGAAATTCAATTTCACAGTAAGACCTCCACCCACCAGCTTTGCAAACATGGATTATCTCAAAACCAATGTTCTCTCCTTCTCTGTCACAGTCGGTCCAGATCACCAGAGCCTGGCATTGACGAACTTCTCGTTCTAGAGTTTTCTGAGACGAGAGATGGCACAGCATGAGACATGGCAAGTCACTTATAACACCCTCTAATTTAGTCCAGAAGTGAATCACCTACAGCAATGTCAACAGTCTAACTAGATCTTGAAATGGAACTCTCATCCATAGCGACAAACGTATTATAGTAAATTGTTCTGATTTTCCATTCTACTGCATGCAACATATCCTCTTTCTCCAAGTATATCATGGCGTAATGCTGCTGTATGTTACTTATTTAGCCCTACTGACTACAGAGATGTACATGCACATTAGACCACCATTTGCATGGTTTCTGTACTTTTTCCTCTCTGTTGTGCATACATCTGAAATTAAGTGCCTTGGTTGCTAGCAGATTTTCTACTAAAATATTATTTTATGAGACAGAACACACCATGGAGAGAATATGACCTCATTAATTTTCACTAAGCTAATTAGGTGAGTGTTCTGGTATAATACGGACTTCATGTTTGTAAAGGGATGCTGGAGGAACACTGTATATGAGCAGCTCTCCATGGGCCTTTATGTGGGCAAGATTTGGATCTCATGAGGCTAATCAGTGAGCAAACAGGTTTTGATGACTACAGTAAATACTTATCTGCATCCATTTTATACCAAAAAAAAAAAAAAAAGTCTATCTACATTTGGATTGTGTCCTTTAATATGTTTTATTAAACACAGGTCTTTCCAATGTAATCTTGATGGAATTGGGGCCATTAATACACTAATTCCAATTGAGGGGATTCAGCTTTAAATAAATCAGGCCTTTGATCTGGCTGCCTAATTGTGCATAGGGTAGGAAACTAAGTTCAAAGGCAGACAGCATGTATAGACTGAAGAATGTGAGTGAAAATATTTACTTGGCTACAGTCCCAGAGAGTTACAGGTTATGGACAAAGGTCCAGCCCTCTCTTTGTTTGCACCAATATTTGTGGAACCTGCCACTAATATTTGAGTATCAAGTAGCCTTTTAAAAGCACATACCTTAATATTCACAAAGTTTTCAGGGCAATATTTCTCAATTTCAGCATCAAAGAGTACTAATGGGTTGCAGCTATTCCTGATGAAGAGATGATAAACAGCAGGACTTAATGTACAAAGAAACCAAGACATGCACAATAAGGTATTACCTGGTGCTCCCTATCTCTAGTTGGTGTATTGGTGAAGTGTCAGAATGGTGGTTATAGCTGAAGCATTGTCTTAGATGATTTGGCATTTGCGTGTAATAGCCCTAATTTCACCTGAGGTGGATTCATTCTGGTAAAACTTTGTTCATCTTGGTATTGGATAAATCTATCACCCTCCCTCTCTGGTAAGAGATGTTTTCGAGAAAGGAGGGTTTGATATTTGATCCCAATTACTCCCTCCTTGAACTGATAGGATAGAAACAGATTGCTCAGACTCTGGGAGAGAAGGAGTAAACCTGGCTTATAGAACCTCAGTGGGTCAGGTCTTCAAAGAAAGGGATTCTGGTTTTTTCCTTGTCACAGCATTATCAGGAAATTCGCTGCTGTAAAAGCAGTAGATAATCTTCTGAGATACTGCAGAGATGCTGCTGCTGGGGTTAAATAATTTGAGGCCTTCCATGCTCATAAATGCATATGGTAGCAAAGAATTTGGAAGCTGTACTTAAAGAAAAGGTCTGTCTGTTTTCAGATATATAGAACAGAGCTGGAGGATTCTAATGAGAGTGCCACCTCACAGGAAAATATTTGACTAAGTGAAGAGCACACTGTCAATCAATTTTTTAAATTTGATTTATTTTCCTGGGTCTATCTATATTTTAGTGTATAGTTTTAAACTGTTTTACAGCACCTTGAATCCTTTGGAGGATGGAGCGCTTAAATACTGTAACTGGCCACCTATAAGCTAGCTGTCATGATGTCACTCACCTTGGCTACTTGAAATATATACTGACAGCATGGACAGAACTCAGATCCTCCTGCTCCAAAAAGAACTAATTGAGCTAAAGAACCATCTTCTTTAGCTGTCAAGAGTACATGGTCTCTGACACACAGCTCTGATTCATCCAACCGAGGACACTGGTATATACACATAAGAACGACCAGACTGGGTCAGACCAATGGTCCAATGAGCCCAGTATCCTGTCTTCCGACAGTGACCAATGCCAGGTGCTTCAGATGGAATGAATAGAACAGGTAGTCATCAAGTGATTACACATTATACACATCATATGCATTAGCCAGTTCATTAATTGTCATAAGTTATGTTTTACAGACAGATCTTGAAAGGCTCATTGCCCTGCACATCTCAGCATGAAAAAAAAAAAAAGACAAGCAGCATGTCGTCAGCTCTCGCAGATCCGTGGTACTAACCATTTGCGAAACGGCATCTTAAAGTCATGAGCCATCAAATGTCCTGAAACAGATGTCATCGCCATAGCAACATTCTGCAAAAAATTGATTAAGACAATTAGTTTCTACCAGCTGCTTCTGTTTTGCTAAAGCCTGCTGATGTTGGTGTCCAAGACCCCCACACATATGGCTCTCAGTTGATGGATCAGGTATCAGTTTCTAGTCAATAATATCTGCCCTGCTGCTACTGACTTATATTTCCCCTTCCAGCCATAGCTAAGCATTGTACGCATGCTATCATATAAAATCTGGGAATTCTGAATATGAGCCATCAGATGAAAAACGCCTCCTTTACTTAATAATAGATGTGGATCTCACAATGCTATTTTATAGATGGGAAAACCAAGGGAGAGATGTAAAATGACTTCAGGCAAACTGGAGGTCGGTGGCAGAGTCAGACATAGAAGTCAGATCTCCTGACTCCTAGTCTAGTGGCTTAGATCCATACTATCTCCACAAGAGATAAATACAGCATGACACTGATAGTGGAAAAGCCATTTATCTCCCCCACATGTTCCAAATGAAAATGTGAGATCTCAATTTCACAATGATTCGATCATTCTTCATACACGCATTCCTTGCACAGACATCTCCATTACTGAATACATAATTCTGTATCATTTTGGTTGATGTTCTCGTTAGATAATCAGTCAGCATTCTGTATGTTCTCTGCACCAGAAGCTTATACAGTGTTATGAAAAAAGAAGAACCCTACCTGGCCAAACATATGATACTCATATTCGTAGATCTTGTTGAACTTGGAAAACCCTTCTCTCTAGACAAAACAAAGGAAAAGATGTTTAAAATATTGTTTCTCCCCTCTTCCCCAAATCAACAGCTATAGAAGAAATACGTGGCAAATGGAAAACAGGATGCTGTCGTTCAAGGGTTCAATCATTTTTCAGTGAATCAAAAAAGCTATGGAGGAAAGGTAGGCTGAATGGAAGTGGTACAGGCCATTTATAGAAACACTTCAATGGCACTTTACAGTATCAGAGCACTGTGCAACGCCCCTGAGAGCCAGGTAAGAGTGATTCTCCCTCTCACAGCTGGGAAAACAGATGCAAAGAGATTGCATTGAACAAATCACTGGGTTAGCCAGTGCCACAGTTGAGATTTAACTCTTTGGATGAAGGCTGAAAAATACTCCACGTTCCCAGTGAAAAATTTTCAGTCTACAAAAACAATTCAGCACACTGTTCAGAGAGTACCCTCCATTTATCAAGGTTTGTAGAAGTTTCTAGATTGGGCACAAACAATTCATGTTATCTTCTTTGTAAGCATGTAGTGATCAGACTGATTCAGATAATCAATTCTCAAGTAATGGATAATTTTTTACTTCTATCACGTCTTTCAACCCAGGCTCTAACAGCACGTTTATAAACTTTAAGCTTCCCTGCACCCTGCCATAAAGGTACTAGACCTCTTTTACATAAGGGTAGATTGAAGTACTGAGAGGTACATGAATTGACCAGGGTCTCACAACAAATCAGTGGCAGAGCAGGAACAGGACACGGAGTTCTCTGCTCTAACCATTAAATCATATTCAGTATGTTAAAAACTTAAACCACTGGAATTTGATGAGAAATAACACTACAAGAAGCAACATTTTTTGACCTGATAAACAAATTTCATTACAGGGGATGAAATATCAATGGCTGTTTCAGGTTCTAACATTTCTCACATGTTCAACAGATTGCAAATTAGGAATGACAGCAGGAAATTCACCAAGGCAATGCTCAGCATCTCACTGCAGACAGACAAGACACAGTCCATATTTCTGTGTAAGTGGAAACAAAAGACAGAATTCGAAAACTGCTTCAGTCAAAAGGGGGAATGTGTCTGGTGGTGTCAACCACATCTTGTCCAATACCCATTGGTTTACCTCACAAAACAAGACACCTCACCTAACCTGACACAGTTCATCTTCAGTAAGAAGATGTTTGGGAAAGGCCAGAGACTGGAATAGTAGAAGCTGTTGCATGTAAGGATTGAAATGCACTGGTAGAGCTCGACAGAGTAGCTCAGAGTTTTAACAAAACGGGATGCTGCAGGTCAGGACTGATTTGCATTGGCATTGAAATGAGGATGTTATGTTTGCTATAGCTTTTGTTTGCAACTTACACATTTCCTTCTCTAATGGGAGCTCAAGCAGACAGTCCAAGTCTTGAGTTTTAGTGTGATCATGTAAAAATAACATAAGCTTTAAATGGTCTCAGGAGTCTTATTTGGTCCCTACTGGGTAGCCCCACTATATTATACCTATTTTAAGACAAAATGAATTAACCCAGAAACAAATGAATGATTAGCAAATACTCCTAAAGTTGTTTATGTAGCTGGAGAAACAAAACCTATAGGCAACTTAGAAAGTGACCAAAAAGAAACAGTTGCTGTTACTCTTACCCGCCTCATTCTGCTGTTGGAGAGAATATCTGCAATTCCTCTGGCAGCATCATTTTTCTCTGCCACACAGAGGACCTTCTCAATCTTTCTGAATGTCATATCCTCTGCAGCCTGGGAGAAGAGACTCCAGGACTGAGACAACAACCTGACCCCCCAGCGGGCAAAGAGCCTGGTCCGAAAGTTCATTCTGAGAGCTGAGGGCAGCTCCCAACTTGCCAAGACATGGTGCCGTGTCCTCACCCAGTGGCCACTTTCCCACACTCAGAGGCCCAATGGAAGCCGTGGCCGGGATGCGATCTCCTACATTAAGCAACCGCTCTGAAGTGCCCCTCGCCTGGTTTTCACGTGGCAGTAGTTGCTGACTGGGGAATTCCACCACACGTGTTTTTAACAGGTAAAGCTGACCCTAACTCAGGACTTACAGCTGAGCTATCAGAGATTTCTTGTCCCCTCCCCAATAACGGTGCCACATTTACCCCCTCCCCCGCATCCTTCCCTCACTAGCCTCGACCTGCTGAACCCTCCCCCCCTCAGCCCAATGCCAGGGGCTCCCCCTCCTCCCTGACCCCCCCAGCCCAATGGCAGGG
>ML675626.1:25934682-25975373 GCA_007922155.1 Mesoclemmys tuberculata
CCCCCTCCCCCCTGACCCCCCGGCCCAGTGGCCGGGCCGCTTTCCCCGCTGTGCTGAGGGCTCCTAGGACCAAGGGCGCCTCGGTTCCCTCCACCAGTTCGCGCGGGACGCCCGCCCCCCCCGTCACAGCCAGGCGGGCCCCGCCCTTCCGCTCCCTCCTGCCGAATTCCCCGCCGCACTGTCGTGACGACAGAGGCACAGGGCGCCGTTCCCCCGTCGGCTTTTGTTTTACGCCTTGCCGTAAAGTGACGCCGCCGCCGCCCGCGGCCGAGAACTACATCTCCCAGGGTGCCCCGCGGCCTGGTTTCTAATTTTTTTTTTTTAAACGGCGATTCGCGGCCTCTGCCGGCCTGGAGGAGGCGCCTCCGCCGCTTTCAAGATCGTCGGGAGGGCGAGGGGGAACAGAGCAACCGGGCCCGGGCCCCATTTCCGGGTCAGGGGTCACGCCCGCGCGGGTCATGTGATCGGAAGATGGCTGCCGGGCCGGGTGGCCTGTGAGGGAAGCGGCGGCTCCTGCTTCCAGCCGCAGCGGCCGGCGGGCTCTAGCGCTTGGGGTGGAAGAGGCCCGGGCCGGGACCCCGGGGGCAGCCCGAGCCGGCGCGGGCGGAGCCGGCCCCTGCCTTGAGGGAGCCGGGAGAGAGCCGGCCCTGCGCGCGCCCCGCCTGAGGGAGGAGCCGGCGGCGGGCTGTGGGTCTCGTGACCGTGAGCCGGCGGCAGGGGGAGAGACCCGGCCCCAAGGACCGCAGGAGTTGGGGTCCCTGGGAACGGCGCTGGATGCCTCGCGGGGGCTCAGGAAACGCAGCCGGGGACTGAGGACCAGGGGCATGGAGAGCTAACTTGCCAGCACCGTGGATGAGGAGGGTTGATCCCCCCCAGAGACCCTGAGGTGGGGGGAGCATAGCCCCGGATGGGGGTTGGGAAAGGAGTGAGTTCCTTTGACCTGTATTTTCCGGGTTAGGGGAAGGGTTCCCTTTTCCATGGCCTTTCACTCCGCCTAGAAATATGATCAGCGCCCCTGATGTGGTGGCTTTTACCAAAGAGGAAGAGTTTGAAGAGGAGGCATACAATGAACCATCCCTGCCCGAGGAGTACTCTGTGCCACTTTTCCCCTTTGCTCACCATGGTGCCAACCCCTGGTCCAAGTTTTCAGGCTCCAAGTTCACCAAGGACTTCATTCTCATCTCTGAGTTCTCAGAGCAAGTGGGCCCTCAGCCTTTGTTGACCATCCCGGATGATGCCAAAGTTTCTGGCACTTTTGATCTCAACTATTTTTCCCTCCGGATCATGTCTGTGGATTATCAAGCCTCCTTTGTGGGGCACCCTCCTGGATGCGCCTACCCAAAGCTAAACTTTGTGGAGGATTCCAAAGTGGTTTTGGGAGATTCCAAGGAAGGGGCTTTTGCTTATGTGCACCATCTAACACTTTATGACCTTGAAGCTAGAGGCTTTGTGAGGCCTTTCTGCATGGCGTATATTTCCACTGATGAACACAAAATCATGCAGCAGTTTCAGGAGCTTTCTACAGAGTTCTCGAAAGCATCGGAGTGCTTAAAGACTGGTAACAGGAAAGCTTTTGCCAATGAACTTGAAAAGAAACTGAAAGACCTTGATTACACCAGGACTGTGCTGCACAATGAAACAGAGATACAGAAGAAAGCCAATGACAAAGGATTTTACACAACCCAGGCCATTGAGAAAGCTAACGAACTGGCTAGTGTTGAAAAGTCCATTATTGAGCATCAAGACCTGTTAAAGCAAATCAGGTCATATCCTTATAGAAAACTGAAGGATTCTGATTTCCATCCATATGAGCCAGAGTGTGCACTAGATCAAGCTAATGCAAAGCTTGATCAAGACTGTACTACCTCTAACCTTGATGAACCTGGTGAAATGCATGTTTTTGCCCGGATGCCATCTTACACGCCTAAACTCATCAAAGCAAAATCTGCCAAATGTTTTGACAAGAAGCTGAAAACCTTGGAGGAACTCTGTGATGTTTATTTTTTCACTCAAACGCTTGATCAGTTAAATCAAATAGAGAAAACATTTAGAGGTGATGTGTGTTACCTTTTGACAAATCAGATCAGTAAAGCACTTCTAAAGCAACAAACTATAACTAACTTCCTTTTTGAAGATATATCTATTTTAGATGAAAAACCAGCTGAAAAACAGTACAGTGGTTGCCAGGGATTTAATCAGGAGACTGTCAACACCAAATGTTTGGAAGAATCTCCAATTCCTAAAGTGTTGATCAGTATAGGATCTTACAAGTCTAGTGTGGAGTCTGTACCTATCAAGATGGAGCAGGAGACTAAAGATTCCCAAGAACCAGAAGTGACTGAACCGATTACTTTTGACCAGGAGAATTTGGAGTACCTTGATACAGATATTAAAGGGAGTGTCAGTAGCGGTGAAAGCATTGAGGTCTTGGGAACAGAAAAATCTGCTTCTGTTCTGACACTGTCTGAGAGCCAGGCAAGCTTGCCTAGCCATCCAAGTCCACAAGTGGTCAGGAGCCAGGCAGTCAGCGGAAGGACCATCAGTGAGGACAGCATTGAAGTCCTCAGCTTGTGTCCTTCAGAATCGTTGATCCCTGAAGATTTTAAAGCAAGTTACCCAAGTGCCATTAATGAAGAACCATATGCAGATGGTGAAGGGGGAGGTGTTCATTTCAGCCCACGCTTAAATCCAGTTCATGTTGAAGAGATGGAAGGCAGTTCTGAGCAAGAGAAATTATTGCCAGTTGATTCTGCCTGTTGTATTGGGAAAGAGAGTCCAGACTTTCTAGAGCCTCTACCAGACCTAGCACAAAAACATTGTGATGATGATGGTGTGGTCAGTATTCCACCCCAGCCATACAGGCAGGTGGATCAGGGTTTTCATGTGAACTTCACTGACTGTTCTTCATGCGATGATGTCTCAGGAGGACTCCTTTCATACGACCTTGATCCACGCTACTTAACAAGCAGCAGAGAGGTCAGTAAAAGCAGCCTGGATGACTATTCAGACTCCACAAGCTATATGAGCAGTGCAGCATCCACATGTTCTGATAGGACTCCTTCACCTGCTCATCCTGTCGGTCACTTCAATGAAAGACACAAAAAAAAGGCTGGCCAGAATGCCTTGAAGTTCATTAGGCAGTATCCCTTTGCTCATCCTGCAATATACTCGCTGCTCAGTGGAAGGACGCTGATAGTGCTGGGGGAAGAGGAAGCAGTGGTAAAGAGACTTGTGACTGCTCTCTCCATCTTTGTTCCGAATTGTGGGGTATACGCCAAGCCTGTGAAACACTGGGTCGCTTCCCCTTTGAATATCCTGGATTTTCAGAAGTGGAAGCTGATTGGACTGCAGAGGTAAACTAACAGATCTCCTTCAAATAGTAGGTTCATGGGCTTATTCGTGTCAAGAGGTCCAAGCGTGTAGTTCCTTTTTTTGAGACTTATTTTCAAAAAGAAAGTGTTAAAGGGGAATTGATACTGGAAGCAACCCCTCTCCCTCTCAGGAGTCACTTTTATTGGGTGGGTCTTGCTGCTGCACATTTCTGCTTGTTAGGTGTACGTGTGTGTCTGTACAAGGGGTGGTATTTCCTCCAGTACTTTCCTTCCCAGAAATCCTTTTAAGTGTTAAACGCCCAGAGCATTCTGCTGAGTGTTAGCTGTCTGATTCCTGTTATAGTCAATGGAAAATCATACAGCTAAAATCCCCAAAACCCCCATCCAGCAAAGCATTCAAGCAAGGGTATAGGGCCAATGCTTTGCTGGAGCAAGGCCATAATACTTTAAGGTGTCCCTTTTTTAATTGTTTCTTGTGCTCCCACTAGAGGTCACGGAACCTCTTGGGTGGAAGTCTGCTTTTCTTCTAGCTAAAGTTTGTTTTAAACTGTCCTCCTTGACACATGTGCCGTTAGTTTTTCATTAGGTTTTTATTAAGAAATGTGCATTCGATTAAATGAAAGTCTCTAGAACATCTGCCCAACAGCAGTTGTTTGAATTAGAGGGAGAGTGGCCTGCTTGTATCTGTGTATTGGTGACACTGCTATTCAGGTGATGGAAAGAAGTGCAAAAATCCTGTTCTGAGCCCTGTGGTGATGTGTCTAAATACAGTGGAACGTGTTTATAGTGAAACTCTGTCTTGTGAAGTGGAACAAAAAACTCAAACTGCTGCTTGTGCTGCCAGGTTGGCATATTGGGAAACTTTTGCTTTGAGTGAAGATATTCTGTGGAAAAGTAGCACTGGCAGAGGGTTTCCCTGGGCCTGCAAGATATTGATAAAATCTAATTATTTAGTTCTTAAAACATAAGAGAGTACCTTGTTTGCTACTGTATAAAAACAGCCATAAAACAGTGCCCCTGCATGTTTATTTCCTACCTTTATAGGGTTATGCTTATGTTCTAGGAAGTTTACACTGTCACTTTACCCCACACAGAGAATATGGATCAAAATTTGTAATGCTAAGAGCTCAGTTACAATAACTGCCACTAGAATAGGCAGTTTTTTTAGCATAAAAAAAAATCAAAATGCAGTAGCGTTTGGAGGGATGGCTGCTACTCCCCTATTAGAGGTCACAACTCTTTCCTCTGGTTTGAGGTTGGGGTGTGCCTCTCCCGACACTGCGATCTTCACCACATGGAATTGGAAGCCCTGGACAGTTCTCTTGGGTTATGATTGTTGCGGTTAAATCACACACACTCAAGTCCTTGTTAGTTGAGTGCATGTTGTGAATGTGCTTTGACTTCACATCTCAGTGAGAAATGCCCACACTCTATGGTGGAACTCTCGAATAAGGATTTTTTTACAAAAAGTTTCACTACGAGTTTCACCAACATCAAAGCAACTACCTACCAGAAATAATTCTGCAGGACATGGGCAGCCGTTGGAAAGGGGATCTCTAAAGGCTGTTCCTTCTCTTCCAGTGGGGAACAGTTGTAGCAACATTTGCGTCTATTCGCCAGCGATTTCTTCGTACTTCTTGTGCATCCATGGGATAGTAGTGACTTGTCTTCTGATCCACCACCTCGCCCCCCAAGCAGGAAACATTAATTCCGGAGGGGTGTTAACTTAGTATTTAACTTCAAAGTGCTGATTTCACACAGACAGCACACAGGCACACCTTTGTAATGGACTGGTGCTTTGCTGAGAACTGACAGTCCATTGAAGCAACTGAGGCATTTTGCTTCAGTGTAAGACGAGGTTCACTGTGGACACCTATAGAAGTTCCCTTACATTCAATCTCTGCTACCAAATCAAGTGAGATAAATACTCCTAAAGATTATCACAGTGTAGCTTATGAAACTTTTCAATCTAATCTGTTTCTCCAAACTTCATGTCTTTGTATCATCTGTCAATGTTTCACAGCTTTCCTTGTGTTCCTTAGCATGCTCTATCTCCTTTCTGTTTTTCAGAGTGGTTTCACCTGCTGGTGTTAATATGTTGCACTCCTTGAGTCGATACAGCCGGTACATCAGCATTCTGGATGCAGACAGTAAGACTCTACGCTGCCCCCTTTATAAAGGAACCCTGGTGCCTAGGCTTGCTGATCACCGCACTCAGATCAAACGAGGAAGCACCTACTATATGCATGTCCAAAATATTCTAACTCAGCTGTGTTCCAAGGCCTTCCTCTATGCCTTCTGCCATCACTTGCACCTTCCCATCAATGAGACAGAAACAGAGGAGTCCGTTGTGTCTCGCAGGATGAACTTCCTTAAACTTCATCTGGGACTTGTGAATGAAGATCTCAAAGTGGTACAGTACCTAGCAGAGCTGCTGAAATTGCAGTACATTCAGGAACCTGTCAGGGGCATTAATCCTATGCTCAGATTTGACTATGTTCCCAGCTTTTTGTACAAAATTTAATATCACCTGGGCTGCTCTTCTATGGATTTTGATTTTGCTGAAGATCATCTGTACTTGGCTTTGATGCTATTTACAAATATCTGCTACATCAGAAAGGATGCAAAACAGTCAACATATTTGCAAGCAAGACTCTGCTGTGCAGAAAACATGGTGTCTGAAGGAGCCTGATTGCTGTGTGGTTCCCAGCAGCTGAGAACTAGACGTGTTGTACCCCAGCAAAAAAAAACAGATCTAAAAATATTGGCCACTCCATCTCTAAATGTTAAAGGGACACTGTCAACTTTAAAAAATCTTGCTAAGAACACCATTCCATTCATGTTCATGGCAGTGAGGGCTGGAGAAATCAGCTTCCTTATTCAGTGACGTCTGCTGAGCAGTATTCAGTCTCCACAGTGCAGGCAACTTGTACAGTCGAGTCAAAACTGCATTTTCCTGGTGACATCAGCGTTGCTAGTGCATAGACAGGAGTAAAGTATAAAGTACGAGCCCCGTGGGTTTTGACTGTTTTACATACACAACAAAATACGTTTGCCCAAGCATGGGGGTAATTAAAGCTTCCAAGCATGATAGAGGCTAAAAATTACCTGCCCACATTAAATAGTTCACAGTGCCCCTTTGCATTGTCTGCGCTTGTTAATGGTTCGTGGAATTGATTGTCGCTGAGCCTATAAGCTAGAGATCGAAGCACGTATGTTTCTGTTGACTTCTTTGCTAGAAGAAGAGAAGGTTTAAGGAGTCCTCCTGAATGTTGAACTGCACAGAGGCTCCCCCTTCAGTGTGAATGTAGAGCACTGTGCCTTGTTAATTTGCACCATAATCTGCTTGATGGCTGGGGAAGGAGACCTACAGGTCTTTAAAGCTTCCTAAGACTTCGCAGCACTGCTGTGGTGGAAACTTTAAGGAAGTATGTTAGTTGTATAGCAAGAAAGGCACCTTCTGGATGCACTCCCAGAGTTCAGAGAATGAGTAGTGCAACTCAGCTCCAGCTGCACGCAGAGGGACGGATGGGGACAAGGAGCCATTTAGGGCAGGCTGCCCAGCTATTAGCACTCAGGAGAGATCTGGAGTGAATGTACTGGACTGGATTAGTCCTTGGTTATTTTGTGTTGGGGGCTAGATTGGCAGCAGATAGGAAAAGGCATGCAGGCGCGGCGTCCAGCGTGTGCTGTTTCTGGCTGTGTCTCACCACTCCGGTTTACTCATTTATTTTTTAACACCATGCCTTTGCAACTTCTCTACTACCTCTACCATAGCATCCGTTGGGTAGTTCTGGGTGCTGCAGTACTGCAATTTACTGAGCCCATTGATTGAATCCAGGAATTGGATATTGAGGACTTTCAGAGCTCCTCCCATACTGCAAACTGTGCCAGAACCTTCCTATTACCTTTATGGTGATGCCAGTAGAAGATTTTTCTGTTCTTCTGGTCAGTGCTTAAGGATTCATGCTCTGCTGTTGTCATGCATCTCTTCCTTCCATGAAACTCTCCAAGGTTACATCTCATCCATTGATACCCCTTGGCTAAAGATTGCTGCAGCACATCCAATGCCAGTCCCCAAAGTTCTTTTAAGGGAGAGAAAAGTCTTGCTGGAAAAGATCACCATGGTTTTGTTTCTTTTTAGCACTGTTCTCTTCTGATTCAGGGGTAGGGATGGGGGAACATAGATTTTACGAGAGTAGCTGAACTGTATATGTGTGTGTATATATATATATATTTTTAAACCTCTGTCTAAAGTGATTATGTGAGACAGTGCTGAAACTGAATGTAAATTTTCTAATGTACCAGAGGAAGCTGCAGTGCAGGGTGTTGGTTTGTTGGTGTGTTTAGATGCCATTGAAACTTGCTGCGATTCAATAGCTGCACTATTATGTAACATGCATCCCAAAGAGAGGCTCCTTGGAGATATAGCGTCCATAATGCTGTAAAACAGACTCCGTCTCACTCAGAGGAATGTCTTTGAGACAGGACTGAAGCAGGCCGGGGGGAAGCAGTGGGGTGGGAGGACTGTTTTCGGTGTTAGTATTACTACCGATGGCTTACAGTGAGACCAGGTCAAACAGGCAATGAGGAGATACAGCAGGCTTACTAAAGTCGGAGGTTGCTTGTGATTTTTTTTTTAGCGTGCCCCGTTGGGAGCTAGTGTAAAGTAGCCTTTTGCTGAAGGGCTGAGCAGTGTGTGCATGTGTCACGTCAGCTTTACGTGTGTCCGTGCGCAGCGCTGCAGAATTGTTTTCACATTGAAAAAGCACATTTAAAGAACTTTTCCTTTTCCGATTCTAAAGGTGACAGCCTGTATGCAGCTATTGCATGTGAACTGGGTCTGCTAGTGAAAGCTATTTTTAGGCTTCTATAAAAACAATGTAATGTGCTTGGTGACTGAAGCCACTGGTGGTTAATTTAAGGGTAGGTCAGAATAATCTTTAGCTTAGACAAGATTCCAAGTAGAAGAAGAACAGCTGGGATCTTATTAGGTATTGAACAATACAGGCAACGTGATTCAGTCTTAACCTCTCTGCCTATTGGTGGATTGGAAATATATTAATCTCAAGGCCTCATGTTGGTACTGAAAAATACCCTAATTAGGAGGGTAAGACGTACTGAAATCTTTGGAAACTTTTGGCTGGCCTTAGGAGACAGCTCAGAACAGTGGAGCAGGACTGATGATGGTTTCAGTATAAAGTATTATGGGACACGCTAGTTACAGCAGCATTTATTTGTACTGTGTCTAAGCAGATTCTTAAGGTGGTAAATGAAGGTTCTCATTTTTCTCTCTGTACAAAACTGCCTCAGTGTCTAACGTTCTGCAAGGTGGGGCTAGCAGCTGGTGTGCTTCCACCAGTCTCACTCCCCTGATCTGCCCACCACTGTGCAATTCTGAATTTCAAAAGCTTCCCCCACTTTGGGGGTCTGCCTGGACCATTGGACCTGCCCCTTTTGCTCCTGAGTAAGGGGGACCTTTATACTACATGCAACACTTTTATTTGCTTTAATGTTGAGCAAGCAGTGCAGGTAAACATACTTCAGGAAAATGAGAGGCTTTGCTAACCTTGGGGCACAGAGATTCCACTGAAGTAGCTAGATACAGCTAGGGTGGGTCTTAAACACAAATTGATAGATCCTTGTTTCTTGTGAGTCCCTTTTCCTTTTATCCATAGTGAGAGGGGAAAACTTACAGAAACCGGACCTGGCAGATAGTGGTTGGAAAGTTGATCAACTCTGGAAAGTTGCCTCACTTGACTGAAAGCTTTCAGAGTCTTATGGTCTTATTGTATTGTAAGGACTTTACCTAGTCCTTAACCATTGTCTTAATGCCTTCAGCTATTAGGAACCGTTCATTAATTAGGAACTTGATACTAATGGTCCTCACTGCTGATACTGATCTGTACAACTGGGTTATAGTGGAATTGTCACTGCAAACACCAGGGCATGTTGTTTTTCAGCCACACTTTAAACCCTAAGTTGTACCAGACCCTGAGGGGCTAGTTGTTTCAGGTGGACTTCATTTAATAATGTACAGCAGCAAGCCTGCAGACCCAGTGTCGTATTGTGTTCTGTAAATGCCGCCAGCATGCACCCCACAACGTTGCATGGCTGGCTGTGGTTCACACTGCCTATTTTTGTGTTGTCTGTGTCAGGGAGACATGGTTTGTGAGCCCCCCATGAGAATTCATCAGAGCAAAGGTCTCCCATGGCCTTCTGCCGACTAGCCAGGACAGCAGGTTGCAATTACTGTTCTCTAGCTTCTTGTGTTTGAAGATGTATTGTTGGCTTGCGCCTCACGCTTTCAGATACAACAATTAGGATGGTCAGCCATATGGAGGAAGGTGACATTAATCCTCTACCAGTTCTGTTTCTCAGAGAACAGCGCTCAGATTTACCTTAAGCCAGTAGCGATCATTTCTAAGCAGCTCAAAAGCTGTTTTGCCTTTAAAGTACACTAGGGAAGTACTGCCTCTGCTATAGCAATAGATCATTTTGTAAGGCGCTGGATAACTGACGGGGCTTTAAAGGGTTCTGTGTTGTCGCTTTTCATTAAGCAGCAGAATCAGTGCCATCAGAAAGCCTGATTGTGCAAGCTACTGTGTGCCCAACTCACTTTCCAATTCAGGGCCTGGGAAAGTTGGGTCCCACATGGAGGGGAGCTGCTACATCCATGGGGCTGCTGTTGGGTTAGAGCAGTGACAAAAAACCACCATCCTAATGAAAAGCTAGAACAACTTACAACTGGAAATTGAGGAAGCTCCCAAGGAGGTTGGTCCTGAAATACAGAGCTCCTGTTGGCCACTGGACCCCAAGTGAATAGTGCTATATAAGGGCTGGTCTACACTGAAAACTTACGTTGGCACAGCTATGTCTCAGGGGTGTGAAAAATCACTTGGTCAGTGGAAGAATCCTTTGCTGGGTCTATGGAATTGATAGCTACTACCTCTCAACAGAGGTGGATTATCTACAACATTGGTTGAACCCTTCCCATTGCTGTAAGGAGTGTCTACATTGAGCACTACAGCTGTGCCACTGTAGCATTTTAAATGTAGACATAACTTTCACCAGCCAGTGACAGCCAAGAGACTGGACTGCCAAGACATTGTAAAGTGAGAGCCTAGAACCTGCTACTATAGTTTGAGAAATCATAAACCTACATGCTGGTTGCTGAGAGATGCATTTTAACTGGAAGGCAGACGCACAGGGTATCCGGTCCCACTAATAACACGGGGCAGAGTAGGTCAGTAGATCAACATGACTGAGGTAAGAACGGCTTTTGAGGGCCGCGAGTTGGCTGTGATGAATTCTCATCTTATTTTAAAGCACTGTTATCACTGCATGTCGAGTTCTTTGTCTGTACCTGTGTACAGAGCGCCTGCATCAGTAGTTAGAGCGAGTGTCATCTGGAAGAAATCCAAGCAGCATGTTATAACGTGTGGTGATGTAGGTGTTGCTGCACAAAAGCTTAACGGATGTTAACACCAAATGTATAGTATGAGAAATGTACTTTTAAAAAAATTATTTATTTGGGTTCAGATATTTTTGAAATACAAAAAAAAAAGTTGGTTGTATTTTTTAAAGCTTATTCTTGTCATACATTGTGGTTAAATTCTAATTTGACTGTGCTTATTAAAACATGGTCCTAACTCAGCTTTGGGCTCAGATGTTTGAAAAGCAGGCTGGACGTTTTGGCTTGAAATACTGATCTCATTAGAAACACTGAGAATAAGGGGAAGTCCGTAGTGCGTGCCTCGGAGTTATAAAAGCACCCGAAATTTGTTTCCTTCAGTAGCTCAGCCTTGCCGAATTGTACCTGGGCTTGTATGTTTGATGATCATGATTACAATGAAAAGTTGGTTGTCAGAGTTACTCTCCCATGGAGAGTGGGATTGTGGAAGGCTCAATTAACAATTCTAAAACTAGCAAGACATGTTTTAAGGCAGTAAAATCTGATGCTTTCCTACTGCAACTTTTAAATACAAAATGTGCCTGGATGTTAAGTGACTCCCATGGGAAATTGGAATATAAGTTGCAGCTACTTATGTTGTTGAAAATCACTTTAAAATATGGCACATGTCCATGGCTTAGAGCAAAGCCTGTTCCTGTATTCCATGAAATCAGTAGTTTAGAAAGATGCTAGCATCAGGTGTTGTGTATTTGCAGTCCCCCCTTAACCCCAGTGGGAGATGGGGCATCAGCACCTTTGAAGCTCTGTCCATAATTAGACTTCAGAGCTACCCTGTTTGTCCTAATTAAAAATACAGCTGATGTATTAAAAATCAGGTGCCAATTTCAATCCATTAAAAAGTATTAAGTGTGGCAATGTTCATAGTTATTACAAAAGGAACCGTTTCCTAAACGGAAGCTTACCAGCCCCTTGGTTGGGCCCACAAGCGTGGGGCACCGCCCTACAGGGATAGCCTAAGGGAAAGGTGAGTTAAAAATTGAACTTTTAAAGTCATTTGCCTCAAGGGAACAAATCATTAAGAGAAGAGGTTAGAAGTGGGGCATGGGAACAAGTGACATGTTTCTCTGTTCCTTTTGCTTGTCAGCTAGCAACAGCTGCGTTCCTAGCACCCCGTTTGCTTCCGCAGAGCTCGCCAGTAGCTGTGGAATGAGGTGCAGCTGCTGCCTCGTTTTAAAGGACAGGCAGGCCAGGGAGCGGGAAGGTAGCAGCAAAGGTTTCCACCTCCTCTTTGAGAGACTTGAGAGCCGCCTTGTACTGCTCATCACTCACCAGCCTCTCCTTAAATTCCTTCAGCGTCGCTTTTGGGCTCATGTCGTTCTGAATCCTCAGTGTCAGCTCTATCCCTGTGTGGGCGATAGTTTAATGCTGTCAGAGAGTGGCTCTGACTAATGTTCCTTCCCGGTAGCCCATTTAACGCCTACCCCATGAGCTGAACAGTTTGTGAATTCAGTGGCGCCAGGCGGAGGGAGAGGGGGGAAGTGGGTCTGAATGCATGGGGCGGGCTGTGCCCTGCTCCAACAAAGCTGTGCCAGCACAGCTGTGCAACACGGTGGGCATGACACCTTTTTCTGACAAATGCAACGGGGAGGATGCAGTTAAGACACTAGGCCTAGCTTGCATGGGAGCTGCTGCTTTCAGTGGTGGTTTCCATTGAGGAGTGGCACAGTAAAAAGTGGCTATAACACACCAGGAGTGTGTCTCAGTGTGTCACAGCAGCTGCGGTTAATGGCAGTTTACTTCGTGGTACCAACCGCTCAAAAAGCTCCTCGTCAGAAAATGGGCCAAGTTCGAGCTGTTGGATTAGGCTGCTGCAGCCGAAACCTGAGCTCTCTAGCCTGCTGGAGCTGCAGCTCCACCTTCCTCAGCCAAGCATAGCTGCCTCAGCCTTACCTTTGTGGATGAAGTGAGCTACTTTTCGGAAGTCCTCTTCCTGGAATCCCCTGGAGGTCAGCGCTGGGGTCCCAAGCCTCAAGCCGCTTGGGCGCAAGGCACTCTTGTCCCCTGTGTCAAAAGAATTCAGTCAGGAGAGCCACCCTCTCACAAGCGCCAGTGGAAGGAGCAAGCTTAGTTTCATGACCTAGAGCTCTTGGCTGGAGTTATTTTGGGGCAGGGGCCCTGGGTTTGGAATTGCTTGGGGGGTGGGGGGGGAGAAGAGGAGAAGGGTTGCTCAGGGCACAGCCCTAAGGCAGCAGTGTGAAGCTGGCTCATCAATAATACGTCAGAGTAAATTGACAGAAAAGTGGACAAGTACGAAGACCAAGGGCACGCACAAGAAGGTGAATAGTTAATTCACGCTGAATGAACATTCCCAGCTGCTGCCTTTCCTGGCTCTCCAGCCTTCAGAGCATACCGAGTACAGAAAGGCCTGCCCTTTTCAGTCCGTCTGCTGTAGGAAACCACCTGGCCTGCCTCAGACCTTTCTCCTCTTGGTGCCTTCACCCAAGGGAAAGTTCCTCCAATGAAAGCCGGTTTGTCTGGCTGACCCAACCTAACTTCAGTGAAGTCTCTTCCTGTCTCTGATTGAAACAGTTCTACGTGTGGCCACAAGGGGGCCCAGGCTGGCAACAGTCAAGATCCCTCAGATCTGCGGCCCTGAAGATAAGGCTCCTGTGTCCACATTTTGGCACCTAGCAAAGTGGCCCCGTTTCCCCAGAGTTCCTGAGCAACCCCTGCTTTCCAGGTGCTGCCCAGCAGCAGTTTCCACCGGGATGAAACTGCAAACTTGGCTAAGCATCCAGTTGAGAGAGGACCCCCTCACCAGGGCAGGTGTTCTTGTTACAGGCAATGGAACAGACTTCCAGCACCCGCTCGGCTCTCCCGCCGTCTGTCCCTCGGTTGCGCAGGTCCACGAGGATCAAGTGGTTGTCAGAGCCACCTGGGAAGAAGACAAATACAAGGCCGTGAAACAGACACAATCTAGGGTGTTGTGGGAAGTCAGGTCACAGGGGCTGGCCTAGTGGAAGTTAAACACTTGGACTTGGTCCTACTCCCATGGAAGGTGGCAGCAGATTAACCACTAGGGCTATAACCACAGTGCCTTCCCTGACTGTGGGGAGCAAGAGTCTGGCTGGAGCAGCCTGTCCTGGGGCAAGGAAGTGCTCTAGCAAAAGCAGGGCTGGGAGAACAGGGGCTAGCCGGAGTCCAGAAGAAACAGGCCTGCTAGCTAAAGCATCCCTTTTATTTGCTTAAGGTTCGCTGCTGTATCTAGGGCTTGGGCTGCTACAACGATTGAGACATCAGTTATTTCTACGCACCACGCTTTGCGCTCAAACTTACCCCGCGCAGAGGGACAGAGGAAGATCTTTAAGTTGTTCCCTGCATGTGCATCGTAAAAGGCTGTGTTATATAGGCTTTCTATAACCATTGCAACCCAGCCTGAGCCCAGGTCACTGTGAATATATGGCCCTCGCTAGGGTGGAGATCAAACCCATTACTGCAGGAATTGTAGTGGCTACCTAGAAGTTGATCTGACCTGTGACAACGTGGTAGCCCAACGCGATCATAGCTGCTGACAGCGCCTTGCAGTTTGCGACAACCTGCTGTTGATAGGCTTTGAATTCCGGAGTCATGGCTTGCTTCAAAGTGACAGCAATTCCTGGGCAGAAAGAAAAAGCATCGAGTCTCCTGGCTGGCATCGGAAAGCCAGGCTGCTCCATGCCCGGAGTCAGCAGTGACCCGGCGCATTTACAATGAAATCCTGGCATGGAAAGCTGAAGAATGATCGTGTCCAAACCAGGCCTAGAAGAACAGCTGTGATGGCGTTGAAGACCCAGCACAGAGCAGCTCTTTGCTACACGAAGCTCCTGTTGGCTGTCAACGCTGCAGAGTCTCCATTTGCGCTAGCTGTGTCCTACAGAGTTGTAGTGACCAGCTGTAACGAGACGCCCAAGGGATTTGGGGACCCACCCCAACAGAATTTAATTCTATTATATGCTGCCAAAATCTCCCTGCCTGATTCCCAGTGGTTGGACAGATCAGAGTCGCAGGCCCAGTGCAGAGGGAAACGTCTACAGCGCAGTGGCCAGCTGGTTAGAGTGCAGCTCTGTGTTTCATGCGGTACCTTTCCCCACCTCAGCACTGAATATCAAAGGATGGATCCGGGACTCTCACAATGGTAGGAAAATCATCTATTCTTTATCAAGGGGGAGGGGAATGTGGGAATCCCCAGAAAAAAGGCTCTTTTTAATCAACAGGAGGGACTCGGCTAGGGGAGAAGGGGTCCAGCCAGGGCGTGGTGCTTTGCTGTTCCTCAGTGCCATCCAGCCGAGGATCTCAAAGCTCTCTGCAAACTGATTAGCCCTCCCCCCGCTTTGAGCCATAGGGCCGTTGTACGGATGGGGAAAGAGGCAGAGAAGAATTTGACCCAGAATGACAGGAAGCCAGGCCTCCTGTCTCCCACACTCATGCAGGGGCCTGGCTACGGAGGCCAGGTCAGCCCTTGATCTTCACATCCCCACACGCAGCCAGCAGCCCTGGTGGCCTTCCATACTGGCGTTTTAGATCCCATGCCGTACAAAGTGAGAGGAACTCCCAGAGACCAGCAGAATATTGGGTGGAGTGGGGCAAGGACCCATAACTTCTCTTGTCTTGTGCTGGTCCAGGGTGGCTGTAAACTCATCTTTAACGCCTCATCCCTGAGACCCTCCAGTGGGCTCTGCCACCCTGGCTTAGGCCTGGCCGGGACTGCCCCAGGAAGCCAAACATCTGTTTGTTTGTCAGTCGCAGGGGGCCCAGCTGAGCACGAAGCGTTTCTTCTCCTGCTTCCAGCCCTGCCGCCTTGGCTAGAATTAGATTCCTTCCCCCAACCCTCCTCCCCCTCCCTGGTGTGTGGGGTGGTGCATAGGATCTCACCTGCGATGGCATGGTTGTGAGGCCCTCCCTGCAGTCCTGGGAAGACGGCTTGGTTGATGAGGCTTTCCAGGTTGTACAGAATTGCCTTGCCTGTCTTGGGATCCACGCTGCGAGCTCCTGGAAGGAGGGAAAGGCAGACGGTCACCGTGTAAGGTGTGTCTTGGTCATTGCTCTTCATGTGACTTCTCCTGTGTGCTGCACCCGGGTTTAGAGCTGTCTTTTTAACCCCTTAGCTGGAGTCACAACGCTAAGCCCCAGCAGTACACTTGGAGCTCTACAGAGCCCGCTGTGGCCTGTGGGAATTGCAAACTAAAAGTGCACCAAGACATCAGTGGGAGAGGGGGCTGGTGGGCTTAACGAAGGAGAGAGCTAAGCAGGGATCTGAATGAGGAAAGGGCGAATGTGTAGCCCACTCTGTGGTGCTCTGTCCCCTTTAAGTGAGGTCGGGGCCCAGACGGAGGTTAATTAGCCTGCTGCAAAGCTGGCTGAGGAAGGTGGATCTTTCAATCCCTGCTGCCACTGACCCGCCCTGGGATGAGGGAGTATTACAAGTGGTGGCCTGGACGGGGAATGGAGCTGGGCTGGGGGACACAGCCAGGCAGGGGGCAGCCTGGAGGAGATCACAAGGGAATGGAAAACCAGGAGCTCTTGGCAAAGCCGGGAGGGGGGAAGGAAGAGAGCAGAGAAGGAAGCCGGGCCGGGCCGCTTTGCGAGAGGGGAATGGTTAATCTGCACAGCTCCAGCAGAACAGCACCTCCACCCCAGCATGCCGAGGAGCTGGTTCACGGCAGGCTCTGTGGGAAGTGTCCCCTAGTGAATTGCCTGCATCTCTCCCTGGAGCCTCTGCTTCAGGGGTTCTCAAACTTCATTGCACCACGGCCCCCTTCTGACAAAATTACTACATGACCCTGGGACGGGCAATTGACGCTTGAGCCTGAGCCAACCCCCCCAGGCGGGGGGGTGGGGCTGGAACCCCAACCCTGCCGCTCCGGGCTTCTGCTCCAGGCCCCAGCAACTCTAACACCAGCCCTGGTGCCTCCATTAGAAGGGGGTCGTGGCCCACGGTTTGAGAACCACTGCCCTAGTTCAGCCTTGGACATCTGCCAACCACGTTGCTCACCCAGTTCAGGGATCTAATATTGTGATGGGCAGGACAAGCCCCTTTTACCCTTCTCTTAAAGCTGCAAGCTTTGCTTCCATGGCTCCCACCAGCCAGTGGAGGGACCAGCCCTGCTTCCTATTCCTCAAGCAGTAGCTCAAAGGTCGCCAATGGCCCGCCCGGCCAGCCTGGGGCATTTCATCCTGTGCTCGCTCCATGGCCCAAACCTTTTCGATAGAAGATCATGCCGGCCCTGCAGCCTCTCAGCGTCTTGTGAGTCGTGGTTGATACGACGTCACAGTATTCAAATGGCGCCGGCACCACGCCGGCGGCCACCAAGCCACTGATGTGGGCCATGTCGGCCAGGAGATAAGCCCCGTTCTCATCCGCGATCTTCCGCATGCGGGCGTAGTCCAGGTTCCGCGAGTAACAGCTGACGCCTAGGGCAGGAGAGAACCCCAGGCTTAGCGTGTCTGTGCTGTGATCGCAGGGTATCATTGCAGCCCTCATGGACACACCTGGGCTAGTTTTAATCTAGCTAGTTCATGCCTCAATAGCAGCGTAGCCCCAGGAGCACGGGCTGTACAACCCCTGGGTAATTAGTCAGGCGGCTAGCTCACGCTGAAGGCCGTGTTGCCACAGCTTCACTGCCCTGGTGTCCGTGGAAGCTAGATTAAGGCCACTGAAATAGCTGCTGCTTGATTCAAACCAGTGCACCCCCCCAAGAGCCTGCAAATGGGAGGACCCAAGGGGGAAGTGGTGAGTGACTTGCTGGCGGCTGTGCAGTGAATTGGTGGCAGAACCCAGGAGTCCTGACTCCTCGTCCCCTGATCCAACTGCAGTGTCCCCCTCCCCGAATCACTGCATGCCGGCACCAAGGCGGCTCAGGACACAAGTGAGGATGCAGTGTGTTTGCTGAAATTTGTCACGCTGCCCCCAGCCGTCCCGCCAGCGATTAAGCCCTGCCTCCAGAATGGCAAATGGACTGGAATCTGTCACGAGCCTGGAGGAAAGGATTTTGAACAGATTCTACCCGCTGCCCAGAGCCTCCGACAGCGGCTTTTCCTTCCCCAGCTGCTTACCTGCAATGATCAACTTTGGATGGAATAAGCGGGCGTTCTGCTCCAGCTGATCGTAGTCGATATAGCCAGTGTTGGGATTGACCTGGTCAGGGAGAAGGAAGAAGAGACATGAAGGGTGAGCATCGTGCACTGCCAACCTTATAGGAGAGATGGCAACATCTCGTTCTGCTGCACTCCTATCTCCCATGGAGCCCCCACAGGGCAAATCAAACTGAGTTAAAGGGTTAAAGGTGTCTCCAGGACGTGTCTGCAGAGCAGACAATGAGTGTTCCCTGCTCCCTGGGTTTGTTAGAGAACTTCCTGTGTGACTTTCTGCACAGCCATGGTCCGATCTCCTTGGCACCGTTCATTAAACAACCCACAAGTCGAGTCAGCTGTTGGACATTAGCCTCACAGAGCAACTTGTTACCAATGCTGGAGGGAGCAACTAGCCCCCCTTTGTTCTGAGAACGCAGACCCCGAGGTCAGTCATTAATAGTCTCTTCAGTGTTACACTGAACGGTAACAAAATGAGCACTCAGTCTCAACATAGCAACCCAAAAACCACGCTAGCGAGAGAATGTGTCATGTTTACTAAGGCCTAGCCTTTACAGAGCAGGTCAAAAACATTACCACAGTCTGGACCCAAACTCTAAAAGACGTCAATACCACCGTTCCCATTTTATAGATGGGGAAACTGAGGCACGGTTGTGACTAATCCAGGGTCACCCACTGAATCACTAGTGGAGCTAGCAGCAGAAGCCAGATCTCCCGAGTCCTGGGTGGATGGTCAGCTCACATGGCCCTTGTGATTAGAATATAAACGTGAGCGTGGCATAGATCTAGGCTAATTCGTACTTCCAGGGTGATTGCCGGTTTCAACAGGAGCTCAAACTGCTGAACCAACCCCGCAGTCATTGCTGGTGCTGATCCAACTCGCTGAGGAAGCTACGGGGAGAAGTTGGGGCAATTGTGGCGTACGTTTTCACGCATGCTAGCTGGATTCCCAGTGCAAACACTAGCTTAAACCATCCATCAGAGTTTGGCTCCGGTTTTGATCCATTCCACCTTTAGGGCAATGGCACCAGAGCTGGAATGCTGCATGACTCCTTCCTTGAGACCAGAGACCTGTTCAGAGCTATGCAGAACTGGCAAACTCCGGGCTGGCCATCAGGACTCTGGAGAGACAACTAGAGGGATATTGAAGCCAAAAGAAAGTCACCCCCTGCCTTCAATGGGTCTTGGATGAAGCCCTGAATGTTCATGCTGGACCCATCAGCCTCCAGCACCACCATCTGCCTCCGGAAGACTAACCCTTTGGTATCCACTGCCATAGTGCACTCTCTCTCTGCTAATATGAGACACACTAAGAAAACTCAGCTCCCAAAGGCAGGCATAAAGCCAGCGTAAGCAGTTTGCATGGAAGAGGGGTGACGATTGCTGGCCTGCACCGAATCTCCCCCCAGTCAGACAGAATTTCCAAAGTCGGGTGGAATCCCCCTTACTTTGTAGGGCATGGATTCAAAGAAGATGGAGGTAGCTGAGATTTTCTTCTTGTCCGTCATGAAGCCATGAGTCAGATGTCCCCCATCGGGCAAGTCCAGACCCATGATTCTGCCATGCGGCTCCACCAGAGCTGTGTACACTGCAAAGTTAGCAGGGGATCCTAAAACGAAAGGCAGCTTGTGAGCAGGCTAGGCCCTTGGTACTGCTGCGCTCTGGGGAGGGTGGGTTTGGTTATCTGAGTTCTGACTTTGGGAAAGGGTTTTTAAAACCCTCCGCTCTGTTGAGCACCCCCACCTCCCTACTTGTACGCAGCCCATGCAGAGAGGGACGAGTTAGGGACTGCAGGGGTCCCACAGGATTGGCAATTGGCAAAGCCATCCTCTTTCCCCTACCTCCAGGTTACCTGAGTACGGCTGGACGTTGACCCCCCAGTTCTGTGGGTCCAGCCTGTAAGCCTCCAGAGCTCTCTTCTGGCAGAGGATCTCCAGCTCGTCCACAAACTCTGTCCCACCGTAGTATCTGCGACAGGGATGAGAAGGACAGAAGTTTTACAGTGATAATGACACCTCACTTTCCCATTCCCAATGCAAATGGCAGGGTATGAGCTCACAGGAAACCTTCCCCCTCGATATGTCCTGAAGTGCCACAGCTCTGAAGTTACAGTGCAACAGCCCACGCGGGACTCATTCCGTGAGGATCGAAATGAGTGAAGTGCAGAGCATCTGCTACTGCTTTGGGAAAGGAACAATTTACAGCCGATGGCTGCTTGGGCCCATAATGGAGCAGCAATGGCTTCCTTGGGGCTTCACAGACTTTAAGTTCAGAAGGGACCATTATGATCATCTAGTCTGACCTCCTGCACAACACAGGCCACAGAACGTCACCCACCCTCTCCTGTAATAGAACCCTAACCTATGATGGAGTTATTGAAGTCCTCAAATCATGGTTTAAAGATTTCAAGTATAGAGAATCCACCAGCTAGTGAGCCATGCCCCATGCTGTAGAGGAAGCCGAAAAACCCCCATGGCCTCTATCAATCTGTCCTAGGGGAAGAGTGGGGGAGGATTCCTTCCCAGCCCCCAAATATAGTGATCAGTTAAACGCTGAGCATGTGGGCAAAACTCACCAGCCAGACACCCAAGAAGGAATTCTCTGTAGTAAATCAGAACCCACCCCTCTAACATTCCTTCCCAGGCCATTGGGCATATTTACCGCTAGCCGTCAAAGATCAATTAATTGCCAAATTAGGTTGTGCCATCATACAGAGATCTGAGCAAGGGAGATTTGGGTTCCCTCCTGCCCACAGAGAACGCCATTTGGATGTGAATCCATGTTCCACACCTCTGTCCTGGGTACCCCTCCGAATATTTATTGTTCATGCAGGAGCCCAGGGCCTCCAGAACCGCTCGGCTTGCGAAGTTCTCGGACGCAATCAGCTCCAACCCAAGCCTCTGGCGCCGCTTCTCTTTCTTGATGAGGTTGTATACCTTTAAGGGAGAAGAAGCCCATCCTTATCAGATCTATATTGAGCAGAGGCTGGGAGGCGCTCTCTATACAGCAAAAGAATGATGGACTGTAGAATGGAAAGAGACAGAGACATCCCGACATGGATAAGGGAGGCAAGAATCCATCTCTTGTGGCTCTGAACCTGAAAAACCAGGCTCAGTTCTGGGTATCGTTCTCTGCAGTCCCTCCAGTTTGTCAGTATCTTGCTGGTTGAAGAGCAAGAAGAGAGCCAGGGCAGGAGGAACTGATTCTCTGCAGATAAATAGAGCTTGGCTCAGGGAGAGACACAAATTCACGAATATTGGAAAGATGTGAACGCTCGGGATGGGGAGGAGCTTAGGGCAAAGCCACAGAGAATAACATAGGCCTAAGAAGATGAAATTAAGGATACGCCAGCCTGCATGCTAGAAGACATTTCCTGAAAGTGAGCACTTGGAGGAACATTTAAAATTGAACAGCGCAAGGCACTACGGGAATGGAAATTGACTGGAAGAAAAACCAACAACCTAACAGATCATCTAAATTTCTAATGCCTCTAGATCGCCTCTTCTCATTTGCCCCATTGTCATGTAACAACCTGCTGGATGCCAGGGCTCTAGATTTGCTCATTTCCATTAAATCATATCAGATCCCACATAGGAAAGAGACTGCAGGCCTGAGAAATTTGGGATGAGACAATGAATAGATATGGTGCAGCTATCGGTCCCCGCATAGGAGAGTTGGACCTTCTGATGCACAGCAGCAGGGGGTGGGTAGAGCTATCAAGCGTTCTGCAGCACTTGGCAGAGGGAATGGGAAATGAGGCCATTGGACGAAAGTGACCACCCTGAACTGGATGAGAACATAAAGCTCAAACTTGGACTGACCTGCCATCCCCAGTCATTGTCTCAGGAAGATCAATGTCCCTTTGGCTGCCCGGGTTCCAGAACCGGGGAGATGAATGAATATCCTGTGCTGCAATTGCTTATGTTACCCCTCTGCCAAAACACATGCAACCCTTTCCCCACCACAAACACTGGAAAAAAGCCCTCTCACCTCCGGGTCGTTGGTATCGAGCGGTTCCACTACCATCTTGTTATGGGACACCCACAGTTCAGCACTGGGGAGCGCTCCGTTGACATTGGTTAAGTGAGCCATGCTGGGGGTGGTTGCTTGCTTGGTATAACGTGGTCTGAAAACAAAGAGAATGGGAGAATTTGTAAAGCACTATTAAAAACAGCCCCCAAATTGAGGTGAACTCTGTAGCACTCCCTTCCTCCTCTATTGTTTTTAAACAGATTCCTTTCCAGTCTGTCACCTGACATTCCATTTTGCAGCATGCAGGGAATTAAGTGCCGAGCTATAAATTACAGGGCCCAGTAAATATATGAATACAGGGCCTGATCCAAATCCATGGAAAGTGTATCCCCAGCCGATTTTTGTGGTTCTACAATCGCTTTCTTATTTGAGCTGTTTTTCTTTTGCTTGTTGCTGTAAGTGATCCACGCCTAACAAGGGAAACTGGTGACCTGGCTATACAGGGGAAATAACAAAACTGCATTTGCCAGCACGCTGCATGTGATCGAAGTCTCCCTGCAGAGAGAAAAGTATTTTTTTCCCCTCCCAACACTTAGTTCTAGAAATGTTAGGAATGACTTGTTACAGTAGTTGGTAGATACAATTTTTGGACAGAAGCATGCGTTTTTAAATTGCTGCTATACTTAAAGGGACAGGCAGGGCTTGAAACATACCAGAGATTAAATTCAGCACCATGTCTGATAAATGTCTCTGCCACGCTTATTTACAAGCAGCACCTTGCACGCAGGAGTCGTCCCATTTAAGACCACAGGATTTCTCATATGAGCCAGGCACTGCTCAATATGAATAAAAGTCACAGAGCAGGTTGAAGGCCCAGAGTACGTGTGTTACAGTACGCTGGATCCATGCCAAGCTCCATATTTACAGTAAAAGTGACAATCACACCTGACCAGTGCAATCCAAAAGGCCATGCATCCACTAATCAAAGTCCATCAATGCAACTTTTGTGGAGATCTATAAGCTAACAAGCATAAACTCTCAGAGTCATGATGGGACAGAATGGCCTTTATCTCAGTCAAAAACAAAAATTCCTTTTAAACATTAATGCCTCAAGGCTAGTGAAAGGCCATGTACAGCTAACTAAGCAATCACATAGTTTGCCAATGGCAAACAGCTAAAGTCCAGCTGGAAATCTGTTTGTCTGCCCTGACTGGGCAAGGAGCAGCTGGTGAGAAGAGTTCATTCCCCTGCAATTCTAAGTTTACCTCCACCCCCCCCCCCATGAATCTGCTGTTATCTCTTACCAGCACTGTACATTCTGCACCTCAGAAAAGCTAACTTGTAAAATTTGAGACAGAGGGAATGAAATGTTGCTTAGGTTAGAAGAGCAGGATTTGTCATTCTGGGTCAGAGCACACTGGATCCCTCCTGGCTGATATCCCAGCTGCTGCCAGACCAGATCATCATTAATCAATAATCTCTTATAGAGCATTTTTCATTGCTATTTCCCACAGCGCTTTACAGAAGGTGGGTGGACAAACACTGTTCTGTTCACTTCATCAGTGGGAAAAATGAGGTTAAGCAAATTGCCCAAAGTGTCAAAGAGCAATTGGCCAAAATGGAAGAGACCTGGCTCCCTCACTCTCAATCCACTATCGTAGCCACTGGACCATGCTCTCTCTGTTAAGTGCTTATAGTTTATTCAGCGCTGTACAAACAAGATACAGTCCCTGATCCAAGGACCGCGTGGGACCTGCTCATCCATCAGATCCTGTATCCGAACTCGCAATAGCCAACACCGGCTGCTTCGAGAAAAGCACCATGTAGTTCATCTGCTGCTGTTCACCTCCCGTCTGTGCGCTAAGCGGAGGCTGCAGACAGCTACCATTCACATGCTAAGATATTTACAATCAACCAAATAATTGTAATTTCCCTACGGTAGGCCTCCGAGAGGGAAAAAAAGGATCGCTTGGAACAGAAGGGGCGTCTAGAGACCCTCCCCCTTAAGAGCTTTAGCTGCTTTCAGCCACGCTGCTTTTCGTTTGCACCTGAAGCCCGCTTCCCAGACAAACGGGCTGTGTTTCCCAGCCTGATCTCGGCGCCCTGCTGCAGGAGAGGGAGGAAATCACTTCCCACCGCAACACTGATTGTGCCCCAGCCCGGCGAGGTGACCCCCCAGCCAGAGAGGTGCTGGGGGCACCCAGGAGCCAGCCAGGCACGCTGTGATCCGGGGGGGGCCCACATAGAAGTCTCAGGACCCTGGCTCCAAAATCCCGTTGCTTCCCCAGGCGCCCCCGGTGCAGAACCCAGGGGCAGCCCCTGCAGATCGGAAGGGGAGAGCGACAGCGACCCCCGCCCAGCCGCACGTGCACCCGCCGCTCCTGCGGGGAGCCCCCCGGGGTCCCGCCGCCCCGGGCCCGGGCCGCCCCGCCGGGACCCCCGCACTCACCCGGCTCCCGCTCGCGCGCGCCGCCTACAGCAGCATGGCCCCGCGCGCCGGCCGCGGCTGGAACGTTCACACTCCGCCCCCCAGCGGTCTCAGCCAATCGCCGAGCAGCGAATCCTCCCCCCCTCCCCCGGCATCGCCGCCGCCAATCGGAGGCCCCACAGGCCAGCCGCCCCGCCCCCCGCCCTCCACACCATTGGTCGAGGCCGAGAGCGGGCCGGGCTTTGTCAGACACACGCGCGCCGGGCCCAGAGACGCACGTGGGTGGGAGCCGCGCGGGTCGCTCTCTGGGGCGCCCCTGGCCCGAGCCGGGGGGAGGGGCCCGGGGCCCGGCGGGGGGGCCGGGGGGGGGGCCCGGCGGGGGGGGCCGGGGGGGGGGGCCGGGGGGCGGGGCCGGGGGCCCGGCGGGGGAAGCGTGGGTGCAGGGCCCGCCCGCGCTCCGCTGGGGTGGGGGAGAAGGGACTCGACCCCACAGACGGGTGGGGTGGGCGAGGGCGACCTGGCCCGCAGCTGCTGGGCCGGGCTGCGCGCGGGGGGGGGAGCTCGGTCCCTCCGGGTCCGTCCCAGCTCGCAGAGCCCTGTAGGGCCAGGGGGATCGCACGTGCTGCCCCGGCCCCAGCGGGCACCTGCCTCAGTGCGGCCGGGCCCCGCCGGTGAGCGAGTGAGAGGCGTGCCCCGCCCAGTGCCCATCCAGGGAAGGGTCGTTGCAGCCAGAGCTGGTGCCTGGCATAAGCAGACTCACACCCCGTTATTTCTGCGTGTGCACGCGCGGGGGGGGGGGGGGTGGAAATGTTCCGGGCCAGGGTCCTCAGCGGGCCAGCACCAGCCTTTCGTTGCCGCGCGGGGCACGGCTCCTGCTCCCAGTGTGCCAGCCGAGGGGGATGCGCCCACAACGTTCAGGGTGGGGGGTTTTTAATGAATGTTAGGCGGGTGCAGGCTCCTGCGTCTGCCTGGCATCCAGCCTGGCAGAGGAGGGAGCGAGAGCGGAGATGCGCATGGAAAGCAGTAGGGGTAGGTTCCCTCCTGGTCTCAGGGGCAATTAAAGAGCCAGAAGGAAAAGCGGCCCCTGATGTGGCGAGATGGGAAGCTGAGCACTGCGGGGCTGTCGTATCCCAGGTCAGTAAGTGGTAAATGGACACTGAGGCTTAACCCCCAAATACAAGGGGAAACCTCATTCTGGGCACGCTGTATCCCCCTCAGATGTCAGGCCTCTGTCCCCCTTTGTGATCCGCTTGGGCAATTCTCTTTGACTTGCAATCCCAGTGCAATAGTGAATCGAGCTGCATGTCCCAAGCATTACCGCTTCCACTCAGGATGGGGTTGGGTCATGTGCCACATTTTCACAGCTGCGCCTTTCGGGCTTCTTTCACTCTGCCAGTCAAAGTGACAGCTTAGGACAGGGGTTGCCAAACATTTCTCTGCCGTGGCACACCTTGATAGCTTTAATTATTTGGAGGCACACCACCATATAGTCTCCAAATGAACTCATGAATATTCATGAGCCAATTCAGAAAGCTTCAAGTAGTTTTTCAAACGATTCCGTGGCACACCTGCTCAGGCCTGATGGCACACCAGTGCACTATGGCACACCAGTTGGGAAACACTGGCTTAGGACATCCTTGGTACAGGATATTGCCAGAGATACCAACGGGTTAAATTCCACTCCCTCTAAATTGAGGAACAAGACACTGGAATTAATGATGCCCTGTAAATTCCCCATGAACTCAGGCTATGGAAAGACCAAGGAAGCTAACCTGAATCACTCTCAGAGATACTCACTGTCTCAAAAGTTGCTTGACAATAAGCCCAGGGGCTGCACTGTTCATTGCACCCAGAAGCTGAAAGCAGAGAAACGCTGAGAAGCACAAGGCATGGTGAGTGCCCCCCCAACTTTTAATTAAGTACCAGACCACAGATATTGATGGAGAACGTCTCTTCCTCTTCGCTGTTCTCGACCAGCTCCATCGCTCAGCATGAAAACACCACTGTATCCAAAGATTACTACTTGGGCCTCCAAAAGAGCATGCATATTCTTTCCATGGTGGTCTACAGCATCGCGTGTCTGCTGGGGGTGACAGGAAATGGCCTTGTCATCTGGATTGCTGGCTTCAAGATGAAGAGGACAGTAAATGCCGTGTGGTTTCTAAACCTGGCTGTTGCTGATTTCATCTTCACCTTTTTTCTGCCCTTCAGCATTGCCTACACTGCTTTGGGCTTTCACTGGCCATTTGGGAAGCTCCTGTGCAAGTTGAATAGCACCATTGCCTTCCTCAACATGTTTGCTAGCGTCTTCCTCCTAACGGTGATCAGCATGGACCGGTGCATTTCAGTGATCTGCCCTGTGTGGTCTCGGAACCACCGGACACCAAAGTTGGCTTCCAACATTGCCCTGGTCACGTGGGTCCTAGCCTTCGTCATCAGCTCTCCATATCTTGTTTTCCGAGACACAGCTACTAATTCTAAGAACATCACCAGCTGTTACAATAACTTTGCCCTGTCCGACGACTATAAATCTGAGGCAACACGTAGGCTGTGGCGAGTAAGGCACAAAGCTATGATTGTAACCAGATTCTTATGTGGGTTTCTCATCCCCTTTACTGTGATCCTCATCTGCTACAGCATCATTGCCGTCAGAATGAAAAGGAACCGTCTAGCCAGGTCCACCAAGCCTTTCAGGATCATTGTTGCTGTCACGGTGTCATTTTTCCTCTGCTATTTCCCATACCATGTCTTCTGCTTGCTGGAAATGTCTAAAAACTCTTCCAATCATGAGCTGAAAATGGCCCTTTACATAGGGATCCCCTTGGTTTCCAGTCTTGCCTTCTTCAACAGCTGTATCAACCCCATCCTCTATGTCTTTGTGGGGCAGGACTTCAAGGAGAAGTTCCGCCAGTCCATCCTCTCAGCTTTTGAGGGGGCCTTCAGTGAGGACTCCATTCTGACCACCCTGGCCAGCAGGAGAAAATCCAGAGCCACTTCTGAGGCAGAACTCCCAGGGGTTTAATCAGTAGCTAATGGCCCAAATTTTAATGGTAAGTTATAGGAAGCCCAGTTCTGTCCCCTCTCACACCTGTGCAGTTCCCATGGCTTTCAGTCAGAGTCGTACTTGTGTCACTAAAGGCAGAAATGGGCTCTGGGTGGGAAAGAAGCGTGATTTGCTCCAATTTGGATGAGCAAAACCCAGTGTGACTTACACACCAAGGAGGTGAAACAGCTGGATGGAGTGGGGCTGTGGAATGGGAAGCAACTGACAGGGTTGTTAAATAAAATAGCCCTCCCCCCCCCCCGCCACACACACTTTATACTCTCCTGTTGGTTGCTTTTCCTGCTATATGTCCCTTTTTCATTTCCTTCAGTGTGTGAGTTGCACTAATTTTAAAACCAGATCAGTGCAAGTTACTGTTTTTGCCACTTCTGTTCATATTCTAACTGAAAACGTGGTTGAATGTGGCTCAGAGAATTCCATGGCAGCTGTATCCTTACATACAGTCTGCACTTGGCCCGTTACGTATAGATAAAGCTTGTCTGTTTTATTGCCCTGCCTCGCCGATTACTCATTGCAGCATTCTTTTTGAAAAAAGCCAATATTTGCTTAGCAAAATGTGTTCAGCAATATCTATCTTTAAAAGATAAAGATGCCATTTCAGGTTTCCTTTACCAGCAGTCAGACCTGACCATAATCAGTTCAGCGTTGCTCACCTTTTATATAAACTTCCAGGACCTGAAGAGCCAACCCTTTATACCTAATGCCTTGTGTACTAAGTTACTTTGTTGATCCACTGACAGGTCTCCCAGCACCTTCCTTATTGATTAAGGTTCCCCATAAAGAAATACTAGGATCCTCTCCACAGTGATCCATTTTAAAAAATGTCTTCTATCCAGCATAGCTTCAAGGGTCACCTTGTGGATTCTAATGCAATACACCCAGGGCCAAACCTCACTTGTATTTACAGCTGGGTAGCCTCGTTGACTTCAGTCAGGTGGCAGGAGTGCAGCTGTGAGAACTGTGCCAAGTTTGCTACAAACTGCTCGGAGATCCTAAAATGCTTGGGCACCACTACGTGGCAACACGGTGTATTGCTACTGCCTCCCTCTCGGGAAAATCCAGAAAAGAAAGGGAGAGGCTATTCTGATAAATCCTGATTACAAATAAGTTAGAACAGCGGATGCGAAGATTGTTTTTCATGTCATTTATTATCATCTGGTGCACTACTAGTGAACAAGAGGTTTAGGAGAAAATAACCTGTTCATCAAAAAGGTGGATCCACAAGATTTATTGATCCTTTTCACATTGTGTCCTTTTTCTCGTTGATGCTATTGTGTTATGGGCATGATCCAAAGTGTACTGAAGTCAGCAGAATGGCTTTCCTTGACTTCAGTGGGTGTAATAACAGTATAACTTTACTCCCATGAGTAATCCCTTTTGGATTAATGGGACTAGTGAGTAAAGTAATGTGTTTTTGCAGGATCAGGTAATAAAGCTCTATAATTTTCCTCTTTATATATACCGGAAGAGGGACTAATAATAGCTGTGCCCTGTTACTCAAGTTTGATATAAAATACATTTTTTCTGACTGACGGCTGTCAGTGTTAGACATTTTACTGTCTCTCAAATAGCTGAGGTCTGGTAGTTTGTCCGTTCACGTAATGAATGTTAAAATCAATAAAAACATTTTAAAACACACAGCCTGTGGATCGAATGACTGTCGTGTCACCATGTGCTAAAATTCTCTTGTGGAAGTACTTGATGATCAAAACTGACTGTGCAAGTTCACCTTTGGCAATGGGACAAGTAACCAAAACAGCTTAAACATCCAGAATTCAGGGACCACCGGAGTTGGGGGCAAAACTCACTGTTACTGAAGTAAACGGGGCCCTAACGTGGGCTCAGGGATCTGTGCAGGTGCAAGACTGGGCTTCTAGCTTGTGAGTAGATCTCAGTGCTTTTGGTACATTTGAAACCCAGGTGGTTGAGAAATGAAGAAATAATTCTCTACTTATGCCTCCCGCCTGTATCTGCTGGAGCATCAGCCTGTAAGTCGCTCAGGATGATGGCTTTGGTTTTTGTTGAGTGATCAGTCTTTGAACGGGTTTATGTTTTAGAAGAGAGACCCTCTATTGTCAAGAGAGATTTCAGGATAAAGTTAGCTGCTGTTATAGAGGCCGTCATTCTCTTCTCTGTCCTCATGTAACTCGTCCACTGCTGCCTTTCCCTCCACCTTTTGGAAAGCACAGTGTTCAGTACAAATCTGTTAATCCAAGTGAGAAGAAAAGCCCCACTAAGAACAGAAATTATATCTGCTTTGCTCTCCCCACTTGTCAGTATGGTTTGCATATATATGAACACGTTGTGTGGCTGCAGAGAATGAAAGCTGTCACACATAAGCAGGGGCGCCAGTATGGGTCCATTGGACCATGCAGTATGTAACAATTAATGGAGATGTTGACCTGCAGTTACTGACATAGGTGCTTAATTTTAAGCATATGAGTAATTCCACTGAACTCAGTGGGGAACTGTCCGCATTGAAGTCAGTGGGACTAATCACGTGCTTAAAGTCAAACACGTTGGTAAGCGCTTGCAGGGCTGGGTCCACAGAGAGTTGACCTTTGCCAGAAATTGCTGATTGTTATCCAGATCAGACTGCACCAGACAAGTGCAATGTTTATTTGGCAGCATGCGGCTGAGGGGATGTTTACTTACTCTTAGAGGTGAATTGCAATGTCAAGGTTTTTCAGACCAGCACGTGACTTCCCTGCTTTGTTCTTGTTTGTGAAGTCTATGTAATTCCTTGGGAGGAGTGGCTATCGCACCCAAGACTGGGTCTTCTGATCCCAGCTCTGACATTGGCTCTCTGATCTAGGTTCTCTAGACTAGCTAAGCTATGTTTGGGAGCAATCCAGAGGGAGGAGGCCCCAATCCCAAGTCTTTTCTGGGCACTGACCCAGTCTCCAGCATAAAAGTGAGCAGCCTTCAGGAGACGTTTAGGCAACAGGGCGATGGGTACTCCCACAACAGCCCTTTGTCCCATGGAGTGGCACAAACCATCTTTAAGGAACCACAGATTCTCGCTCCCTGTGCGACTTAAAAGAAAACGACTTAAGCCAAACTGTTCAATCGTGGGTACCTAGAATTAGTTGCCTCAATTCATATTAATGTCAGTGGGAGTAGCCGGTGCCTTTGAAAATCAGGTGACCTATTCAGGTGCCTATCTTTGTTGCTCAAATATGAAAATGTTGGACTCAACGGCTCTGTGCCTCATACTCCATACTCATACTCTGTGCCTCCATACTCGTAAAACGGAGATGATACATCCCTGCAGTCTGTCTCAGGCGTGATGTTTCGTTACCTGTAATGCAGTAGTGCCTAGAAGGAAAGAGCTAGTGCCTCTCCAAACAGTGTACAAATGATAGGAAATCAAGCCCCACAATACCCCTGTAAGGTAGGTATTATTACCCTCAGGCACTTAGATGCTACAGTGTTAGGCACTATAGAAAACCCTATGGCAGACTAAGATCGTAGGGGTAAACTGAGGCACAGAAAGGTTTAATGCTCCAAGCTCACACAGAGTCAGAAATAGAACCCTGGGATTCTAACGACAAGTCCCATGTCCCCACTTGATGGCAAGAAAGGAAGTCATTTTCCTTTGCCTTCATTAACCCCCACTCACTCTGTCCTCTGCCCCTACATCCCTCCTTACAGACCTCTTTGTCAATTCATACCACCTAGAATGTGATGTCTCCTTTTAGGTCTCCCTGTATGCTTCAGTGCCATGGTCTGGTTGTTAACAGGCACTGAGGACCCGCATGTCCCCTTCCCAGCCTATTATACGCCGCCTCTTCTTCTGATACCAGTGTCCCATTCTGACACCAGTGTGGCCGCTCTGCTGAACAGCAGCTGATGTCTGAAGCCTTGCAGGTTGGCCTCCCAGTGGAGAAGAAATCCGTGACGCCTGGCTTTATTCTAAGTGTAATTTGTGTCATTTGCACACAAACCAGAGTCTTGGAACAGAGGTGGTCAAATAACACAGCAAGCAGTCCCCTTTTCCAGGAATCAGCCACCCACCGTGCCAGATTCTCACAGAACAACTCTGCCGTAAGAACTGACTCAAATCAGATTCCAAACTGTCCTGCTGCTTGCTCAGCTACTTCTCCAGAAACTACCTTCAATGCAGAACTGGGCATAGCCAAAGCTAACAACACGGCTTCCCAGGATTGAACGTTTGGTTGTGCACGCTAAGAAAAAGGACTTGAAAGACTTTGTAACAGCACCACCTGGTGACTGATGCCAAAACCATATTGTTTGTGCTGCAAAATGCCACACACAGGAAGGGCACTGAAGCTTTTGTAATAAAAGTAATTAAATGCTCATAGTCATGGCTCTGTTAATGAACACCCTGGAGACAGAAAAGGTGCTACCATAAAGAGTTGGATCCCATAGACCTTACACCACCAAAAACCCCAGTGACATCAAGATAATAAATTTTCCATCAAACTGAGTTCCCTCATACCAGACTCTCTCCCTGTCACTGCATCCCTCATTTGTAACCAAAGGGCCACCTAGTGATTTTCTTCCATATCCACTTTAGTTGTAACTCGCTTATCTGAAAAGGTGAATTAGGAAAAAAGCATAAAATAGCCACCAAAACTATACAGATCCTTCAAAGCTGACAAGTGAGTCCAGGCAATGGCTACCTCTCCTGTCTCCCTGATGCAGTTGTCCTTTCAAGGTGTTTTTAAATTTAATCGGGGTGGGTGTTCTCAGAAAGGGCTGAGAATTTGTTCTACCACTGATTGCAGTGTAGTAGTTGAGAAATGTGTTAAAGCTGCTGCCCCAACCGATGTGAAAACTGATTGGTTCGTGTGAAGAGCTCCCTGGGTAAGCCTATGAAAGCACAGCTCATTTTATCAAAGTAGAGGGTTAAACCTCTGTGTAAAATCACTCAAGACTAAGAGCCTGTGTCGCAGAAGCAAGTTGCACAGCTAGGAATGGTCTGAGGGACAAGTGTCAGCAGAGGACAGGGAGAACAAAGGAGAGTTTTAATAGGCAAGGCACTTTAGTATTGATTAGCAGCAGAGAGGGTTGGTGGGTCTGGCAAAGCCATTAGTGATTGGTGAACTAGTTAAGGCCAATGTAGTGTTAAAAGTAGCTTGGTGAGGGTGATAACTGTAGGGCTTGGAGGATGACTCTTGCTCATCGGAGATTCAGATGCGTGCGGTGAGCTGCTAGACAGAAAAGCCACAAACCTTGTGCATCCTAGAGCAGGAATTATATTAGCCAGAGCCATGTCTATGTGTGGTTCTTGAGGGCAGGGTGACAACGCTGTTTTGTTGGCCAGTGTGACTTGGACAACTGTTGTTCCAAAGCCAGGCTATAGACTCGGGTATGGTGAGTGTAGATTTTGGACCTGGGTTTCAAAAAAAGCACTGCAGGAAGAGTCCATTTACAACATGGGTATATCCTGACCTATTTAAAACCCAGCTACGTTGGGCACTGCAGGCAGAGCCTAACAGTGTTCCTAAACGGTGCTAAAATCTTAGCTGGAGCAGGACTCTAGCACTCTTAGGCATGGCATCATACACTGTAAAATAGAATGGTATTTTAACCATGATGGGGGATAAGTGTAGTGAAAGGGGGCCTCCTGACGGGACTGTTTCTATAATGAGGACAGGACCTCAGAGCAGGGCGTGATGGGATTTCCAATAAACTAAGGCCTGGTCTAAATTGTAGTGTGAAACGTTCATTGTATCAGTTGGTTATTATTTATGTGTCATGGTGTTACAGTGACACAAACGTTATATGATGCTCGACACCTCTTAAATCAGGGTCCTTGCCCCAAAGTTCTTATAATCTAGCTCTGACAAAGATGATAGATGATACCACTGTGCAGGTGTGCGCTTCAGAGACATCAGTGAGAGGACCAACATAGGAGGCTGTGAAGTAAAGTGGGTTTGGAGGGGAGAGGGCATTTCCCTCATGAAAGGAATGAAGTTAAGAGTAAATGGGGACACAGAACAGGTAAGAGGAAACCAGAGAGGGTGTGAGAGGAACTGAGAGCAGAGATGAAAGCAGGGGAGGAGTTATGCAGAGCCTTGAAGGTGAGAACAAGGTGCTTGGACTGAATGGCATGGAGGAGGAGGAAGGACTAGTGAAGGGAAGGAGAAGGAAAGCAATGTGATAGGGGAGGAAGTTCAAGTTGCTTGGTGACTCAGACGTGGAGAATTTCTTGTGAAACCTAACAACCCCCCTGGAGAACAGATGCTGCCGCTTGAGAGACTTTCCTGGTAAGTAAATCTTTTAAATATATGTCCCTTTGCTGGGCTGTTGGGTAGCCCAGCTCTTTGTTCAAGCAAAGTATAGCATGCAGGGGATCAGAGGATGGGAATAGCTGAAAGGGAAGCGTATTTTAGAGCCTGTTGATTTGGCAGGAAACGTAGGCTGTAGCACTGCGGGAAAGGCAGTTTCCTGTCACGAGTGAGATGTGGTCGTCGACTTGATGAGGCAGGCCAGAGAAGGACTAGATAGTAGGAGTGCTGACTCTGTTTACATAACTTAGGGTACTAACGCTATTAATGACCTTGCCCCAAAAACCTTAGGGACATACCTTGGCCTGTGCTAAGATGACAACTGAGAAGGGACCCACAGCCTTTTTGTGCAGCAGAAGGGTCGGATTCCCACCCAGTGCTCAAAAGCAGCAGGAAAGGGGTCTATTTACCCTGCCATTGCATCGTTGCCCAAGGAAGTGTGGCCTGCTGGCTCAGAGGTGAGACCAAAGCATATGTGGTGTGCAACAGCACCCACTAGCCAGCGAGCAGACTGCTCCGATAAGGATCAGGAAAGTGCAGTCAGTAACGGTCCTCCAGGTTGCCCTGAGCCATCCTGGAGCCAGATGTACAGTAAATGCTGCTCTGCTTTCCCCACCCTGCCTCTGTGCAATGAACAGATTTTTTTTTTCAGTGTTCTGTGAATGTCCTGCCTCTGTATAAATGTATGATGAAATAAAAACCTGTTCTGGATTAGTGTATACATCAGTTATTAGAGCCTGTTCTATACCAACTACTATGAAAGAAAATGCTACGGCCCCTGACCCAATGCCTATGCAGGGCATAACACTGACAGTAACCCTCTAAAGTGAGACAGTGGCCAGTTTAGTGAAACCGTGAACGTAAGGCACTGCGTGACTCAAACTAAGAGCTCAGTGGTAACTGGGTGTTTGACCACTTGTACTTCGCTTTTCAAGTTCCCTATTCTAAACTGGGTACTACAGTGCATCTGCCCCATGGAACTTCCCTTTTTGGAAATGAGTGTGAGTGCAGAAAGGGTCTGTAAAACAGCAAGTTGAATGAATGTTACTTACATTTTGCAAAATGACAGGACTCTCTAACAGGCCGAGCTGGTGAAATACCAGTCAGTTCTGAGGGAAACAGATGGTGCCACTAAAGGTTCTACTTTTAAGGCCACGCTTACTACACATCTTTTCTCCCTTCTAACTCTTATTCCAGATGTGAGACTAAAACTTGTGGGTGAGCACGCGTGTGTGCACGCACAGTGATCTGTTTCTATCAAGCCCCTCATATCGCAACATTTGAAACCTGATGGGGCAGGGGGATAGCCTGATGCTCATAACAAAGGTTGACATTTTAACTCCTGCTTACAAGGCAAATCTATAAATCAGTTCGGTCTAACTCTGAAGCTGAGAACTCTTGCCAAGAGGAAAACAGAATGATTGAAAGGCATGTTATCAGTTAAAAGCCACACAGCTCAGAAGAAACTAGACTGTAACAAATAGCTAAAGTGTCTATTTCTCTTAGGCTATTAGGTCACCATAAGGCAGTAGTTGCTATTGAAATATTTATACAGTGTTTACATGATGCTTAACATAGCATAGATAAGACCTTTTCCCTGCCTCTAGGATTCTGGACAACAGGCTGGTTCAATAATGTGGGAAATGCTGTTTCCCACAATGTTTTCAAGTACGGGGAGGGGAGGAGGAAACTGCACCAATGGCTATTCTCTCCCTTAAACTGGTAACAGTATTTATAGCTTTATCAGTATGTTCTGCCTCCTTTGCTGGCTACTGTCCCTCTCTCACACTATGCTGACTTGGAAACAGCTCTTCTTGTCCATTACTCCCATGGCAGTGAAGTGGGGGAGGCTGATAGTAGCTCACAGCAAAGAGGGTGGATTTTGAAAACCACCATCCCTGGGAAAGTATCTGAGCAGTGCAGACCACTCGTGCAGGCTCTAGGAGACAGTGCATTGTGATGGAGGCTGTGTTTGTGCACTGTTGAACTCTAATTATAGAGGAAGACTAATCCTATTTATATGGCTCCATCACCACAGTATCTGAGTACATCTCTGGTTCCCTGGTACACCATTCTTGCTAACAATCATAATCAGAAAGATGGCTTAATAGCCAGTTGGGTGATGAGCCTGGGGAGAGGGAAGTAGTGGACTAGGTGACAGGTGTTGGAGGAGACCTGTTGTGTCTATGTTGTGGCCGGATTAGAATCCTCCATTCTGGCTCATATTACGGCAACCGAGAATCAAGCAGGGACCCCAGTGGGCACTAACTCTATCACAACTGCCAAAAGGAATAGTTCCTGTGTGAGTCAGTATGAACTGTCCTAGGCTTACACGCCAAGGGCTGAGCCACAGCTGAGGTATTCCGCATAGGTCTTCAAATGGCCGTTAACTGAATGATTATATTTAAAAAAAAATACAACTACAAAAAGAACAATGCTTATGCCTAACCCTAATATAAAAACAATTCTTAGCACTTGTATAGCGCATTGTAAAATTAACTAATGCTCCTCTCCCCTGGGAGTTAATTGTTCCGCTTTTACAGATTTGCAAATGGAGGCATAGAGAGGTTAAGTGACTTGCCTAAAGTCACAGAAAGCAGTTAGTGTCAGAGCAGGGATCGGAAGTCAGATGTTCTTGGTTCCCAGTCCTGTGGTAAGACCATGCTGCTCTCTTTGCTTGGAACTGTAACAATCATGTCAGGGATCTCCGGCAATGCAGTCCAGAGCAGACCCTCAATCAGCAGATTCTGCGTGTCCTATGGTAGCTAAATGTTTCTAGGGAAGATTGCTAATTGCATCAGTGGCCAAGTGCACCAAGACGTTTTATTACTGTCACTTCTGAAATAAATTTCAGACCTGTCCTGCTAATTAGAAGTGAGGGTGAAACGATGGATGCTCCTATTAGGGGAGAAATCAGTGCTGCTTCAGAGAGGGAATCAACCCAAGCAGGTGAAAAATAGTTAAAATGGAGGGCTCAGTGAGCTTGGGAAACACCTGTCAGCTTTACGAGAAATACATTTACAGGGCTTGATTTTTTTTTTCCTTTCACTTACCAGTGTGAATAAGAGGTAACTCCACAGAAATCAACAGAGTTATTTGAATATAAAATGTGTGCAAATGAATGGTGAATCGGGTCCACCAGTATGTAAGTTCTTTTGTTTACATGGCAGAAATAAATGCTTTAGTTCTGTGTGAACATGGGAAGGAGTATTTTTTTTCTCTCCACATCTGGTATCTGTTCTGTGGCCCCAGGCTAAATGGATCAGTAAGCTTAGTTCAGTTTTACCAGAATTTGAAGAGTGATGATAAACTGGTTGATGGAAAGAAGGAAGTTTTAAATATAAGCAAAGCTTATGGAATCTAAGGGAAATGAGCAATCATGAGACTAGAGTGCTAAGTACTATATTCAGGCCTAAAATGAGTAATCCAGCTCATATTAGTGAAAACCATAATTTAAAGATGATATGAAACTGAATGCAAGACCACTTGCCTGGTAGAAGGCATTGGATATCAATCACATGGCTTCCCTTCCCCTTTCATGTTAGGCTCTCTGATGGTTGGGCAGGAGGGACTGATATGAGTATCTGCCTAGTCACCCAAGGTCTCACTCCAATGTAACGATGTATGCAGCCACATGATGAATAGAGGCTGGCTGCTTGTCGTGGCAAAAGTTGCACAAATCATAACTTTGTTTTTTGATTTTTTTTTTAAAGTGAAAATTGTGGCACACATTATAATTTACATTGTTTATCATGGGAAACTGAAAAACACCCGAAGTATCCATCATTTTACAATACAAAATTTAAAACCATTTAATAACTGAAATCCATTTTAAAAAGTCCCTGATACTACAGTATGATACAAATCCAAATGTGTGAAAACTCACGGTGCAGCCGTACTTATTTGCAGGCTGTGAAGGATGATAAAGACCAGGAAAAAATAAAACATTGAAAATCATTGAAATCATGGCTGTCATAAACATAGAGCGTTAAAGACCGTAGCTGACTTTGCTTCTTTCTGCAAAACAGCCAGGGATTTCAACTACCTTTTCAGCCAGTGTCAGATAAAGAATGCAGGGAGTCCTAAGGGCCTCAAAATTAACTGCAGTTGCGTCTGATGTTGTTTACAAGTGACTAAAAGACTAGGGGGAGGGGAGGAAGGTGACTTTACATCTTTTGAGCTTTCACATATTCTGAGGCATATCAAGGCCTGAAAGGACTATTCTTGCAGCTGAGAATAGCCAGAGCACAGCGCTGCTCCAGCCACAATCTCTTTCCCTGCTAATGCCCCTACATATCCTCTGTGCTGGGGACTGTGAAGGTAGGTAATGTAGATGTGTTATGCCTGCTCAACATGGCCTATGCCACAATAAAATTTTCCCTGTCCCAGGGATATTTTCTAAGGTTTGGAGCCATCAGATTTACATCCTTTTTGTGTCACCAAAGCAGTATAAAGTCAGTAGAGGGCTATAGCGAATCAGGCAGGCAGATTTGCAGATGACACAAAGCTAAGGGGGGTTGCCAACACTGGAGGATAGAGCTAAAATTCAGTGGGACCTTGATTAATTGGAGAATTGGACTATAGAGGGCAAAATGAAATTCAACAAACACACATATATGAGGTGCTACACCTTGGGAAGAAAAACCAAATGCACAAACACAGAATGGGGGATAACTGGCTTGGAAGCAGCACTGCTGAGAAGGATCTGGGAGTTGTGGTGGCTCACAAGCTTAACATGAGTCAGCAATGCAATACTGTTGCAAAAAAAGCAAATGCAATTTTAGATTGCATTAACAGAGGCATAGCATGCAAGACATAGTAGGTGATAGTACTGCTGTATTCAGCACTGGTTAGGCTGCAGCTTGAGTATTGTGTCCAATTTTGGTCACCGATGTAGGGAGACTGGAAAGGATCCAGAGGCAAGCAACAAAGATGATCAAAGGCACGGAATGCAAGCCATATGAACAAAGGCTGAAGGAAATGGGTATGTTTAGTTTAGAAAAGAGGAGATTCATGGGGGATGTGATAGCAGTCTTCAAATACTTGAAAGGCTGCCACAAAAAGATGGAGAAATGTTGTTCTCTCTTGCCACAGAGGGCAGGACAAAAGGCAGTGGGTTCAAACTATAGCACAGCAGATTTAGATTAATCTCAGGAAAAACTTCCTAATTGTAACCACCTGTCTTAGATGGTTTAGACCAGTGGTTTTCAACCTTTGGTCTGTGGACTCCTGGGGGTCTGCAGACTTTCTAAGATTTCCAAGTGGGTCTGTACCTCCCATTTGAAATGCTAAGTGGTCCGCAAATGAAAAAAGGTTGAAAACCACTGATTTAGATGCAACAAAACCTGCATCTTGGGAGTTGGACGAGATGACCCTTGCTGTCCCTTCTAACTCTATGATCCTAGGCCCTGAGTTTTTGACTTGCCAAATTATGACTCAGAGAGAAGTCTTTTATTTTCAGAAAAAAATTGTTAATACATAGTGTAGTAGAAAGTAAGAGCCCTAAACATAAGGCCTAGCATAACAAGCCATGTATGAGGCCTGAGCTAAAATAATAGTCAAGTCTGTTAGAAAACAAAGTTAGCAGAAACCTTGCTGTGAAAGCTGATAGTCTCACAGGAACTGGCAAGAACGGAGCTGGTGTAATAAACACACATTCCAAAGAAGTACTAGGCACACGCACATTTCCAGAAAGGTACCAGGGCATCCTAATGCCCTCAAGATAACAACAGCTCACTGACCTCCTCTAATGACACTATAATGAATAGAAATCTTAGAGACTCCAAGGTCAGAAGGGACCAATATGATCATCTAGTCTGACCTGCACAGTGCAGGCCATAGAATCTCACCCACCCACATTAACCCACCTTGTTGATATGATGACTAGAGATGTTTTGATTGAACCATCCAGTACAAGGTAATGGGTGGTATCTTACCAAGTCCAGGGGTAGTACCTGACCGCGTCAGGAGGTGGTAACTACACAGGTCAGAGAGGTAATATGTATCGTTTGTATCAATGTATAAAAAGTGTGTCTCGGGAAACATCTTTGGCCTAGGGCGAGATAGAAAGTCCCGCTGTTTGCTGCGCCCATACCATTGTAACAAGCATACATGTGTTAGTGATCCTCTGGCGTCTGTACGATCCTGGTACCGTGCTTGTCCACAGTAAACCGGGCCAGGTTTTTGTCGCTCAGGGGATCTGCGGTCGTGTCGAGTGATTCGATGGTGGAGTTGTGTCTCGGTTACCTGCCCAGAGCGGGGACAGCATAAACACGGGGAGCGCGCACCCGCGCAGCCACCAGCTGCCAACAGACGGCAGGGTCGGCCGGTGCTATTCCTGGGGCCCCGTCCCAGGGCAGGGTGTCGTCCCGTGCACGACGCTGGCCTCCCGCAGGCTTGCTGTCCCGCTCCGTGTGCCGCTCCTCCTCCGACACGCCGCCTCCTGGCGCCATCAAATCTGCCTCCTGACACTGACGCCTGCCGCCCGGTCCCCAGCCGCACCCCCCCGCCTTCACACGGCCCCCTCCCGCAAACCCCGCTCAGACCTTCGGCCCCTTCTTTGCACCACCCACGACCCCCGCCTCCCCCCAGAGGCAGCCTGGCTCGGGGGCTCTCGTCTGCCCCTCCCTCCGCAGGGACCCCCGCCCTATTTACCTAGGCCAGTCACTGCTCCCACACCGCCCCCCACACCCACTGTGGGGGTTGGGGTGCCTCAGTGCCCCCAACATAAGCAGGGGGAGGGGCTGAGGCGAGTAGCAGCCTCTTGGCTGACCCCCCCACCACCGGCGGGGGGGGCGAGGGAGCAGCGCCGGGCGGGGCCCCCCATCTCGGGGGGGGGGCGGGGGAGCAGCGCCGGGCGGGGCCCCCGCCCCTCCCCCTCGCACGGCGCCGCCATTTTGCAGCCGGACGCCGAGGGCCGGAGCCAAGCCGCCGCCTCCCGCGTCCCGCCTCCTCCCCCAGCTCCGCCGGCCGCTGGGCCGCCTTCCCCGGGCCGGGCGGCCGGAGCGGCGCGGCGCGGCAGGTAAGGGGCCCGGCCAGCCCGCCCCCCACCCCGCCCCCCGGCTGGGGTCCCCCCCCGGCGCCCCTGGAACGGCTC
>ML675626.1:25975473-26159109 GCA_007922155.1 Mesoclemmys tuberculata
GGGAATCCCATGGTGGGGGAGGTTCCTTTCCTTCTCTTCCCTAGCCTAGCAAATCAATTGTAAGCCCTCCAGGGCAGAGCGTTTCTTTTGTGCGTTTGTACATCCCAATGGGGACCATCATAATATCAATATTTCATTTTATTTTCCAGTTGGGAAGGGGGAAGGTGTGTGTGTATGTGTGAGGGGAGGGATTAATCTCCAGCAGGGTGGGTGAGGTGGGAGTGGGAAGTTTATCTCTGTCCATCATTTTCTGTGCGGGAGCAGTGAGGGTGGGACCTGGTGGGCATGGCTCATCTCCTTTATTCCCCGGAAGCTGTGGTATATTTGGGTGTTTTCTGTCTCCTATTTCCTTCTTTCTATCAAAGGGCCTTGAAATCCTAGTGGTCTAGAATCTGTGGTGACCTGAGGACCGTTCTCACTGGGATTCAATCCAGCAGTGTTGTTTTCCTTATGTACCTGATTGGCCGTTGTGGTGTGTGGCTTCATAGCCAAAGCAACACAACAGGAATTGGGGGTTCTGGGGAGAAGGCATGGCTTGATGGTACTGGGAAGACATCCTGGAGTAAACGTTCTTTTCTTGAACCTGATCCATACTTTGAAGATCAGTCCAGACCAAGCCATTGGACAAAGCACTTGTTCTTCTTCGTGTGCTTGCCCATGTCCATTCCAGTGTAGGTGTGCATGTGTTGCATGCACAGCCTGCTGCTAGAAGGTCTTTCTCTTGGTGATATCCTTCAGGTTGACTTTGGTGTCCCCTGGAGTTGCATCCTCATAGCTCTGGTTTATAGGGCCCTTCTGACCCTTCACCCCCTTCAGTTTCTTCTTACCGCCATGATGGTTGCTGGAACTTCTGGTCGTCCTTGCGCTCACGCAAGTACTCTCCCCAGTGGACTTTCTCTTTTTCCTGAAAATAGTTAAAAACAGTAGTTAATAGTTATAGTCTTAGTGTTAGTTAAATAGTGATAGAGTAGGACCCTGCTTAACAGGGTTGTTTCCCCTTCCCTGGAACTGGAGTATGCCTCGGTTTCCAGGGTTTAAGCTGTGCGGGGCTTGCCTCAAGCCTATTAGCAATCCTCGCTTGTCTTGCCTTAAGTGTCTGGGGGAATCTCCTGCAGGAATGCTGCAGGATTTGTAAAAGGGTTTAGGCTCTGCACTCAGAAGGAACAGGACAAAAGAGTCAAGTTCCTCTTTATGGAGGCAGCTCTTCATCCCTGCTCAGAGCCAAGTCAGGCCAACACGGCACCAAGCACCTCCATCTCAGTGTGGAACACACCAGCTTCCATGAGAGATACTCTGATACGAGGAAGGAAGGATTCCTTTTTCACAGCTCAGGACCCTCAGCGCCAGGGCTCTCTGGTGCAGATGAGTTCTACAAATGGAGACACTCTGCACTGATCTCAATCTCTGGTACCATGCAAGAAGCAGCGGAAAGCAGACTGGGGACGTTCCCCAACACCAAAGCCTGCTGGTCACAAGGAATCCAGCAGAGTGAGACCTTTGCCGGGCTACTCGGGCTCAGCAGCGACCAGCATGATACCGTTGACTCCGCACTGGGTAGGAGACCGTCGCTCCAGTATCTTTGAACTCTTCTGAGGGAGAGCCATAAAAGGACAGCGTTGGTGCTCCCATCTATGTCGGAGGGGTTTAAAGCAGCAAGAGAGCTGCTTTCCCTCACGGTACCCTCCTTCCTCCCTACCAGGTGAGACCAGGCATCGGAGATGACTGCGTCTATGGCACCGATACATCTGGTGCCATCAAAGGGAAAACCAGCAATTATACTGTCTCACCGATCATCCCCCTCCCGGCATCACTGTCCAGTACTGTCCGGCACTGCTCTCCTGGGGTCACTGGGGAGTGAATCCTCCCCTTCGGATTCAGAGCTTACATCCTACACCTTCTGCAGGAGCTGACACCGGTCCAACCACTGGTACTCGAGGGCAGATATGGGTCAGGTTTTCCCACCTCTGGCCAGTGCAGTGGCAGATGCTGGCACAATGGCCCTTTTGGATTCCCTGGGCTTTCCATCAGGCCCAAGGGTCTCAACTGAGGAGGTTGTACTCTGTGACATCAGAAAGCAGGGCTTCTCCACCTCCTCCCTCAATACAGCAGCAGGGCCCGATACTGAACTTGAGGATCCAGCGCTGAACCCAGTACCGAACTGGAGGATCTCTTTGCTGCTGAAGGTCCGGAACGGCATTAGCATCCTCCTCCTCATCCCCTTATGAGCCGGTAGTGGGGACTTCAATTGCGCCCATCCAGTATGATCATAGGGCTCACTAGGAGCTGCTAAGAACCTGGGGATCCCAGTGGAGGAAATATCTGAAAGCTTCTATGCCCTGATGGACATCTTGGCCATTTTAGGCTTGTCATGAGTGGTCTTGCCTTTGAACAGCATCATCTTGGAGCCTGTTAAGGCCCTGGGGCAGACTCCAGCCTCCTTGCAATCTATGGCAAAGAGGGTTGAGAGGAAATATTTGTGCCCTCAAAAGGGTTTAAATGCCAAGAAGCTGGATCTCTTTGGCAGAAAGATATACTCCACAAGGGGGTCTCCAGCTTTGAATGTCAAACCAGTAGGCGCTCCTCGGCTGCTATGACTTCAATTTCTGGAGGGCTTTAACAAAATTTAAGGCATTGTTGCTGCAAGAGTCTAGGGCTGAACTTTTGGCTCTAGTTGAGGAAGGCTAGGAAGTGGCAAAAGCAACCCTGCAAGTGGCACTGGATGTGGCAGATTCAGTGGCGCAAACCATGACTTTGGCCATGGCAGTGAGGAGGAGTTCATGGCTGCAGGCCTTGGGCCTTCCGTATGAAGTTCAGCAAACAATTTAGGACCTTGCTTTTGAGGGCTAGTCTCAGAACAGATGGACTCCAAGGTCCGTAGCTTGAAGGATTTGAGGATCATCTTAAAGTCACTAGGACTTCATACCACAGGTGTCTCATTTTCAAGGCCACATCCATCAACGTTTCTAGTTATGGACACATTGGTGCTGGGTTGAGGGGCTTATATTGGGTGCTCAGAACCCAGGGCCTCTGGTCCTAGGAGGAGCTCTCACTGCACCTCAATGTTAGAGAGTTCAAAACTGTATGGCTTGCCTGCCAAACTTTCCAAACCCACCTGGAGGGCTCATGTGTGTTGATCCTTACAGAGAGCACAACAGAGATATTCTGTATAAACAGATAGGGTGGAACACACTCCTTTCCCCTTTGCCAGGAAGCTTCCCTGTGGAAATTTTGCATAACCCCATCAATCCATCTTGAAGCTTCCTCTCTCCTGAGGACACAGAATGAACTAGCGGATTGCTTCAGCATTTCCTTCTTCAATTATGAGTGATCCATTTGCCCAGAAATTGTGAAGAGCATTTTCCAAAGGTGGGGAGTTCCCCTTATAGACTTGTTCACAGCAAGACATAACAGGAAATGTCTGCAGTTTTGCTCCTTCCTGAACCACAGCCCAGGCTTGCTTAGAGATGCATTCTTTTTCTCTTGAGAGGACCATCTTTTTTATGCATTCCCTCCCATTCCACTCTTACACAAAGTTCTGCTGAAGGTCAGAAAGGAAGGAACTTCCATGATCCTGATAGCCCCAGCCTGGCCACATCAAGAGTGGTTCACCACCCTTTTGGTGGAAACCCTAATCAGCCTACCTCCTGTCTCAGATCTGCTCTCCCAGGACCACAGCCAGCTATGTCATCCAAACCTTGAGTCCCTACATCGTATGGCCTGGAAATTCCATGACTGAACTCCTTAGAGTTAATATGCTCTAGATCTGTTAAAGAGGTCCTTCTAGGGAGTAGAAAACCATCCACTAAAGCAATGTACCTGGCAAAGTGGAAGAGGTCCTTGATCTGGTCTGTGCAGAAAGCTGTTTCATCCATGCAGGAATCAGTACTATTCATCCTGGACTACTTACTACACCTCAAACAACAAGGGGTATCGGTGTCATCAATCATAATCCACCTTGCTGCGATTTTGGCATTCCACCCATGGGTGAACGGCCGATCTGTTTTCTCAAACTCAATCTCCAGATGTTTTCTCAAAGGCCTGGATAGATCCTACCCTCAAATAGGCCAACCCCAACCTGGGATCTCAGTCTGGTTTTGTTAAGGCTCTTGGATCCCCCATTCTAACTCCTGGTGATGTTCTCTTTTCTACTTGTCCTGGAAGGTGGCTGTCCTGGTCACCATTACTTTGGCCAGAAGGGTCTTGGAGATTAGGGTCCTCACTTCAGAGCCCCCATACCAGTATCCTTCAAGGACAGGGTCCAGCTGCATCCTCATCAAGTCTTCCTCCCAAAGGTGATCTTACAATTCCATACAAACCAGCACATGTTCCTTCCAGTCTTCTATCCAAAGCCACATGTCAACAGCCAATAGCAGAGACTTCACTCTCTAGACGTCAGGCATGCACTTGCTTTCTACATAGCAAGGACTACATTGTTTTGGCTTCTCAGCTCCTGTCTGCTACTGCCACAAAGATGAAAGGCCTTCCAGTCTCAGCCCAAAGAATCTCATCATGGATCATCTTGTATCTGCACATGCCATGACTTGGCAAAAGTCCCTGCTCCGGCCCTGACAAGACATTCCACAAGGGCACAAGCATCCTCAGCGGCATTCCTGGCACGGGTCTTAGACCAGGACATCTATAGAGGTGCAATATGATCTTCAAACCACACCTTCACATTGCACTATACCATCACTTAGTAAGCCAGAGACAATGCCACATTTGACAGAGTGGTACTACAGTCAGCTTGTCAATTATCTCTAAATCCTGCTCCTGCACCTACTTGGGAGTCACTTATATTGGAATGGACGTGAGCAAGTACTCGAAGAAAAAACTGTGACTAACCTTTCTTAACTTTTTTTTCTAGATGTGTTGCTCATGTTCATTCCAAAGCCCCCCTTCTGCTCCTCTGTCAGAGTTAGTCAGCAGGAAGGAACTGAGGGGAAGGAGGGTCGGCAGGGCGCTATATACTGGTGCTATGAGGGCACGACTCCAAGGGGCACTAGAGCCAACCCAACAAATGCCAGTAGGGGAAAATCTTTCTGGTGGAGGTGCATGCAGCACTTGCACACATACATTGGAATGGACATGAGCAACACATCTTGAAGAACTATGGTTATGGAAGATTAGTAACTGTTTTTTTTCAAAGCTATGTCTGTACTCTTCATTTTGCATAGTGAGGTGGTGGTAACCCCAACATCTGTTTCAGGATGACTATGTCAATGTTATCCCCCAGATTTACCATGCTGGAGCTTACACTATCCATATACTTATCATTTCCTCCCCTATGGTAGCCCACGTTTTACCTCTGTAGTATACCCTTCATTGACCTGAAAAACTAGAGCTTCAAAATCATTCATGAACGTGTCCCTGTCTTATTAAAAAGCGAGATGTGATCTGATCTGAACACTAAATTGGAAGCCATGAACTCATCACTTTGGGGAAAATCTCTTAAATTCTCTGCCTGGGTTTCCCCGTCTATGAAAAGTGGATAACAACATAGAACAGGGCAAAGGTTTGAAAAGCACTGCACAAATATTGTGTTGTTATTTTTAATCTAACTTTTATAGGAGAACCCCCAAACTATGATGCTACCATGTAATACCTCAGGATAAACACTTTAAATTATGCACTTGGAGCAAGAAGCATCTAGTATGAGGCAGGTCCCCTCAAACTGCATTTCAGTGTGATGGGTTTTGTATGTGGCTCTTGAGCACCATTGTGAATGGCTGTAAATTGTTGCTCATCAGTGAACGTCTGGGGGTTATGGATAAGACACTAGTTAATGAATGGAGCCATCTTCCTATTGAGAAATATTGACCAACTGCTTCGAAGAGCTGCCAGTGCTTGGGTTAAAAAGGCTGTAGTTGAGCCTTTCTTTGGAAATCCATAACCGTGGAGTCATCCTGTATTCAAGAGTCTGTCAGTCACACACTGATAGTTTTCCTTGTTGATAACCTGAGCGGAGGGCAAGGATTGAAAGTGATGGATAAAAATCAATGATTTTTTTTTTTTAATTTAAAAAAAATCTAGTTTTTTTATTTCAATCATCTTAAAATTTTTCTTTAAAATCATCAATAAAATACTAAATTTCTCTCATTTAAAGATAACCGTTACAATTAAATGTCATCACAAACATGCTAAACCTACACTTACAGTCTCATAAAAATGAATTAATGGCTCTAGTCTGTCCAGCCTAACTACCAGCTCTTGCTTTTTGAAAGTTCTGTGCTTTCAGTTTGTTTCAGTTTCTGTGTCTCAGCAGACTAAAGTCACATGTGCAAAGAAAGACAGGCTGGATAAGATTGTTGTACTCTGTTTCTGTGGTGGTGGAGCTGGGCCAAGCAAGACAAAGGAGTTAGTTAAGACACTTTCTTAAAGGCAGAGAGACAAAGGATGGAGGCAGAGTAGAAAGGAACTGTGGAGTGGACTGGAAAGAAAAAGGGAAGACATTATTCAGTACACACACAGCTTCCTATATTCCCCCACACTTTTGCCACAGAAAAACTGTCATGGCTTCTGGGTGCAAGAGAGACCTTATCTGGGAATATTTTGAAGAAATTCCATCCCTGGCTATAAAAGGAAAACGTGTCAAGTGTAAGCAGTGCAAGAAGGATATGCAGGGCTTGGTTGCAAGAATGAAACATCATAATGAAAACTGCTTCTTGGGAGAAAATGTTTTGGATGAAGATGTGGCTATGTCTGAAGAACAATGGATCAGCTGGTTAGTAACTTAAATAATTCACTTTTCAATGCATCATTCTTCAAAACTCTCTCTATTCCTTTTAGAATATATGTCGTTTAACAAGTAAATTCCCAAGCTGTTGGCTATGTTGGATGTTGCTAGAAAAAAAAGTTTAGCTTAGCTCATCTTTATGGCTGTTTAATTAGTTAACTAGGTTTAGAATTTATCACCTAAGTATACGGTACAGAAAGCTGCAGTAAGAGAAATCTAGAGTCGCCAGTTGCCACTGGGTGTCATTTTTTTATTTTATGTGACATAATACATGCCCCTTATTTTTGAACATCATGGCCACAGACCATAATGGTGATGCCATAAGTCTATTCCCTGTTTTACTTTAGCATAACTCAGCTTTCCCTTGGGACCCCCATCCTATACTTGTTTTCTCAAAAAACTGAGGTGCCAGTGAGTTCTATGGGGTTTACTCCAAAATTAAGTGCACTCTTAAATGCAGTCAATCTTAGCTTTTTTGGTAATTTGGACTTGGATCGGCATCCTTGCTGGTACTTCTAGCAGCAATGCTGCAACCAAATGTATTTCAGACAACAAAGTATCAGTGGCAAGCAAAAGATTTCAGTCATACAGTAAAACCATCACCATGGATTTTTTTGTAGTAAGGACCAGCAAATACCAACAAGACACCATAGAGGAAAAGATTGCTCAGGTTCATTTATTCCACAAATTCTCCTTTTCGCATTGTTAACAATAAACACTTCATTGACATGGTTGAGTTCTTACAATCAGGCTACACTCCACCTGGTAGAGCAGACATTGGTGGAAGGTTGCTAGATACAATATGAGAAAGAACTTGAATAGTGTGCAAGAAATACTGAGAGGAAATTTGCCAGTTTAAACCTTGATAGATGGAGCAATGCACACAATGATCCAGTAATATGTGCCAGTGTGACAATAGAAGATGGGGTTGCATGTCTTTCAGAAACAATAGCTAGATTGGGAAATGCCAACACAACAGAATATTTAAAAGAAGTGGCAGTGAAAGCTGTAATAAACTGCGAACAAAAATTCAACTGTCACGTACGCAGTTTTGTCCCAGACAATGCTGCAAACATGGCAAAGATGAGAAGATACTTAGAAGAAGAAACGGAAGGATGCTCCTTAATAACATATGGCTTCAGTGCCCATTTAATCCATCTTTTAGCCAAAGACTTAAGTATGTCTTCTCCAGGAATAAAAGAAAATGTTGTTGAAGTCGCAAAATACTTTCGTAACCACCATTTTGCTTCAGCTTCGCTGAAGAGAGCAGGAGGTTCCAAACTAATTCTCCCTCAAGATATTTTATGGATTTCTGTGGTTGATTGTTTTGAACAATTTATTAAGAACTGGCCTATTCTCACAAAACTTTGTGAAGAAAACCATGATAAAATAGATGAAAGTATCTCATCCAAAGTATTTAACATTGGATTAAAGAGGAATGTAGAGGATATGATTAGTATACTGAGGCCTATATCCATAGCTTTAAACAAACCAGAGAAATTGTTGCTGCATTGCTGATGCTGTTGAAATGTTGAAGGCACTTCAAGAGACATTGAAGAAAGAAATACCTCACCAGAAAGTTAAACCGCAGGCAATAAAGAAGTGAATGGATCAAGCACTAACTCCACCTTATTTTCTTGTGAACTCTCTCTTGACCCCAGATATAAAGGTAGATGCTTAACTTATGAAGAAGATGATGCTACCATGGCATGGGCATCTCAAAATCACTCCTCAGTTATGCCAGTCATAATAAATTTCAGAGGTGGAGCGGAACCATTTAAACAGTACATGTTTACTGATGGTGTTTTGAGCAAAGTCACTCCCCTGAATTGGTGGAAATCATTAGCCAGGCCCCTTGAAACAGGGTTCCTTCATTTGCTAAGCCATCTTTTCACAGCAGTAGCTTCCTCTGCGGGCACAGAGAGAATATTTTCATTGTTTGGTATAATTCACTCAAAGCTAAGAAATCGACTGGGAGTTGAAAAACTCGTATTTCTGTTTCAATCTCTGAATAAAAATGACAGTGGGAGTGGGGAAGATGGGAGCTAGTTGTACAAGTTTTAAGGACAGGTACGTTTAGTGTTGTGATGACTTGTCTGTTAGAGTTAATAAAATTTGAAAATTAAAAAAAAAGGACAACGGTCAGCTGGCAACTCAGGAGACTGCTGCAATTGCAAATGTGGAAACATTTATGTAACATTTAAGATTTAGTTTAATAAAATATAAGTGCTATTGTGTTTTTGTCTGTGTGATTTAGTTCTTACCATTCCTAATGTACTGCTGCATCTGCAGCTTGTGAGTATTATTTCCTAACTTGATTTTTATTAATTTATCTAAAAAATGACACAAAGTATACCCTTCCTAGGGGTTGTACAATGCTGTATTGAGTTGTAAATTAACATGTTTTAGTGATCAAATTTGCACCATTGTTTAAGAAATATGTAAAGAAGTATCCATGGGAAGCTTGATTTAAATCAATAATTTTCTCTTGATGATTTAAATTGCCATGATTTAAATTAATCCACCCTGACTGAAAGGGCTTTGAGGTCTGATCGATCTTAGCTGTACAGGTGTTTTTTTTCAGTTTAGAGTTGAGGTATGCTGCTCGGGTCTGGTCTACTGCTGTACCTGTTTGCAACCTCTGCCTCTTAATAGCTTCTGTGATATCATGAGCCTGTTTTTGACTCACATGAACTGAGCAGAGTGCATTTCAGTGGTGGAGTGTTTCATTTGTAGGAAATACCCATCCTCTTCTTGGCTTTTAACTGCTGATGAGCCAGATATAGTTTCTACATCCTGGACAAACTGACTAAGAGTAGCTTTAGTTGAAGAGGCTGATAAAAACAAGTTTAGTATAGCCAGCCAGTGTTTGAATCCAATAGCTGCTTCCATAAATGTGACTAATACACAGTCACTTTTGTAGATGCTATTTTAGAGCACTTAGTAAGAGGGTGTGCTAACAGTCCTAAAATGGATTCTGTACCTTTGTTAGATATTTGCAATCTCTGGGAAACATTTGTGGTATGAGATGGAGACATTGGCCTGAGATAACCTCCATTGTTTGTTACGCTTTGAGTTATGCTGCTGGTATTGATACGTTCAGTTCTTTGGATAGTATTGATATACATACGCTTTGAAGGTATTGGAGTATTTATATATTAAACAAGTTGCTGTGTTTTTAGCACTTCATTAATTAAGATGGTACTTATTTTGCGTCTACAATGGTGACTGCAATTCAGCATGATACTGTCACTTAAGAGTTCTATTATCTTGTGTCATGAAAATGGGATATTACAAACTGGAATAAAGAGGAGGGAGAACCCCTGATGTGATTGTTTGTTTGCTTTAGGGTCTTTATTGAATAAAACAGTGTCTAAATAGTCTCTTGATATTTGTCTTTTCTTTGGTGTTTCCACAGGAGCAATTTTAGTATTGAAGAATGACAACAGCTACATGACCAAGTAGACGCATTGTACAAAAGGGCATTAGTTACATCTGCCAACTTCATTGAACTTTCTTAAGTTCCACCCTTATTTGTAAGTTTATAATTTACTGCAAAATAAGGGAGCATATGCAGTACATATATAGTACATACGTATAGAGGCTACTGTAATGGATTTAACACAGAACTGGGAGTCAGGAACTCCTCCATTCTTATCATAGTCTTATCACCAATTTGATGGTGTAGTCTTGAAAAAGACATTTTAACTTTTGTCTGTTCTCTCAGGTGGAGGATGACAATGGCAGAAAGTTAATTAGACAAGCAGATGAAAATGGTAGGCAATCTGCACTATCATGTAAACTGAGGAGGAGGATGATTTAAAAATTATGTTCAAGTTGAGATATAATCTGTTGGGAGCTTGAAGAGACCATTCTTGCTGCCTTTCTGCTGAATTCTACCACAGGTGCTGAGGACAAGACATGATAGAGAAAACAGGTTTCCCTTGCACACCTCATGCTTTGTTGCTGGGTGTGCTGTTTAGTGCACACGTCTTTAAAAAGAGCAACGCTCATGTAGCACAAAGGAGTGTTGTAAGGATTACATCTTTGCAGTATTGTAAGAACTAAACAATTCTGTATGAGGATGCAGGAGAATGAATTAGTTTGCAGCCCGTATTCAAAGGAAACTTGTTTCTATCACAATAAATATTGTAATATTTAACGTATCTTTCTTAATTTTTTTTTTTGCAGTATTTTAGAAGTGGAAAGACAAAGTAGGTTTTGATGTTTTGCGTGGCATCAACTGAAATAGGAGCCATCATGAATATAACAAAGGGTGGACTGGTGCTGTTTTCAGCTAATTCCAATTCATCATGCATGGAACTATCAAAGAGAATTGCTGAGTAAGTAATATCCAGTGATTAATCTTTTCTGCCATCACAGGAATGTAGGACATTGATCTCTACTCCCAACGCACCTGCACCAGTCTTCCACAGATGAGAATGTTTTGTAGAGTTACTTAGTAAAACTGCATCATTGTTTGGAAGAATAAAGTTATCTACAAGGTACACCGGCAGTACAATCAATCTTTGTTCCTAATCCATTAAACTTGCATGTCTGAAAATACATATTATAAATGTCTGTTTTCTTAAACTATTTTTTAAAGACCTTTCTAATAGATTAGGCTTTGCTAATTAGGGAACTGTGCCCCAGGGTAGTCTGTAGTCCATGTAATAAAAGGATTAACCATGAAACTCAGTATAGCAAGCTGGGAGAAGTTTGTTGTTGGATCATCTTGTCTTGGCATCCATCATTATACTTAACACCTACATCTAAGGCTGTATGTACCCTGACAAGCGTTTTGTTATTACTGTGGGGCATGCAAATTAGGCAGTACAGTTTCCAGCAATAGGCTGTCACAATAGTTGAATTTTGAAAAGATACTGAGTAATTTATTCATCATATAACAAAGAGAAGCATTTAGGATCGGCCTATACATTTGCAAGGTGTGAAGGGCCACATTAATATTGTTTGGGAGACATAAATTACAAAGCTTTTTATTTGGATAGTGTTAAATAAACCTGTGTTAGAAAAATCCATTGTTTTCTCATTCTGTATGTACTGTAATTTTGCTACTTATTAAGGTTTGTCCTTTCTCCTCAATACAAATTTATTTAGATGTTGCGGGGTTTTAGTATAAAGTGCACTAATAGCTTTGGCAGAGCTATTTTGTCTTGTATAAATCTATATCATACTTCTTGACCATAAGCGTGCATGATGCTTTTAGAAATATCAAACGTGACAGGTCACTTCCCTATAGTCTAAATTAGACGTGATCTAGGAAGGACAGACAAGAAGGGTACTGAGGGAGGCTGAGGTTACACAATATTCAGACAGGGGGGGTATTTGAGCATCATTCATGCTATTAGTGCCTTTTTAGTAATTGGTCTTTCTGTGCTAATACAGACGTGTTAAACCATAGTTTACCCTTCAAAAACTTAACTACAGCTTCATCTACTCTGGCCCTCGTATTACCTCTTATCCAGTGTTGATCGGAAATTTCTCTGGGAAAGGACATATTTAAACTCTGTCTTGCAAAGCTCTATGCAAATCTATGACACCATGTGATGATAATGAGAAGCTTGTTGCATAATTTCATAACTCTGATTTATTTTAATTTTCTTGTGAATTGTTTTTACATTGTTTGTTTGTTCTTATTTGCGAAGAGGCTTAGATTAACCTGCAATGTAACTCTTGTAAAATGTAGATTTGTGAGAAATCTCATAATAAAACATTTGTCCTTTGATCTATGAAGTGTAGATCTGTACAGTGTTATGAACATTGGATTGGGCTTCTCCTTTACTCTTGTCTCCGTTTCCTTCAGTGTAATGTACTGATTTTTGCTTTTATTTTTCTTCAGACGCTTAGGAGTAGAGATGGGAAAAGTTCAGGTTTATCAGGAGCCTAACCGAGGTGAGTATTTAATAGTTAAACAAACCTCTCATTCTGCCTCTGTGGGAAACAGTGTGTTACCTAACCCTTCTTAGAATTTATTTACAGAAAAGTGAAGCATCACCTCACATTTCTCTCATACACCTGTATTGTCACCTCTCCCCCTCCTGCCTTCTGAGGACTATCACTCTTCCAGACCACCTGCTTACGTAAGCTGTGATCACTAGAATACATCTCTATTTCTCTCACACACACTCCCCCCTCCTCCTCCTCTTCCTACTCCTTCCCCCCCACCCCCAGTTAGTTTGTTTGTTATGGCTAGTCTCTTTAAGTTTGAAGATGGAGAAATGATTTATTCTTGGATTTGTCTGTAGCGTATGATGACCTTGTGGAGTAATTCCATGAAGTCCTGTTATATGTTTCTTAAATCTTTGTATATGTTTCTCTTTTGGGCAGAAACAAGGGTGCAGATTCAAGAATCTGTGAGAGGAAAAGATGTCTTTATCATCCAAACAGTTTCAAAGTGAGTAACAACTAACACACATTCTAAAGAAATTTAGAGTAGTTTCTGACATGGGTTTATCTTTAAGAATTCTTTTGTCTTAGATTTCCTTTTTTTGTACATATAATGTGAGAGATTCACATATGGACCAGTTGGTTTCTGTGATTTAAAAGGTGTGAATGTGGGGAACCTTATTATAACCTGACCATTTACTTCGTTTGTTTATATTTAGATGAGTCTGGATTTTGCTCTGTGGGTTTCTGCATTCTTTTGCAATGTACACTCTCTGTTCCTTACTATGTTCTCTTTAAAATCTTGTCTTGATTGGCTACCTTGAGGACAGCACCACTTAATGCTTTTAAATGTTGGAGCACTCTCTTCAAAGCAAATGGCTCCTGTGACTCATTAAACAACATAATAATTGTATGTTCCCAAGAACATACAGAGCTCTACAAGAGCAGAGGCAGTCTTCTGGTTTCTGAAGCAGCAGAAATGGTGGGACTGGTTTACTTGATGATCAGTCCTTCCATGTTAAAATATACCACTCAATCTTTTTCTTTATAGAGACAGGAGATAGGATGATAGTTGCTAAATATTTAAAGCCTCGTTTTGGCTAAGGCCTACTTTTGGCCAAGATAATAGAAGAATGTATTGTAGAATTCTAAAACAGTAAGGCCTGTCTGGAGTGAAAATACATGTACTCACTTTTTATTTTGTAGTGCAAAGATGTGAGAGACAAATTACAGTGTAGGCCTTATTGCAGCAACATGTGCTGATAGTGTCCTGAAAATGTCTCTCTAAACAATGAGGTTGGTGAACAGACAGTGGGAGGAAAAATAAAGTACAGTCCTAGCAAGAAATTAAAATCGTATGTCAAGTGCAGTGGCCTATCTGGGGTGCATATTTGGATTCCTTACAGGGATATTTCAGTTGCCAGTTTTTCTTTAATGGGATGAAGTCCCATGAAGCAGATACCTCATTGAATTTAGCTACAGGATATTTATGCGTGGATACAGAACTAGAAACTTCTCATTCCAGGGATGTGAATACTACGATCATGGAACTCCTGATCATGGTGTATGCTTGTAAAACCTCCTGTGCCAAAAGCATTATTGGAGTGATTCCCTACTTCCCATACAGCAAGCAGTGCAAGATGAGGAAAAGGGGCTCCATTGTGTCTAAATTACTGGCTTCGATGATGTGCAAAGCTGGTAAGGATGCAGGTTGTTGTGAAATAATCAGGGCATGGGGGGGCTTCTGATGTCATATTTAACCTCTAGACAGCTATGTGCATTAAACTAGGAACTTTAATCAGAAATAGCTGTAAAGATTTTTAGCAAGAGGAAAATTAAAAACCTACAGAGAGGAAAATCCAATGTAAAAGCAAAACAAAATAGTAAAATGCTGCATTAAAAATGAGCAAGTCTTTATAGCATCCATTGTAGAGTCAATGCCAAGCTGAGTTGGTAAGATGAGTCTGCTGGAGTTCCTACTATCCTGGAAGGTGGGGTTTCTTTGCTGTGGTACTGCTGCTGGGTCCCTCATCTGTCTTCCTAACTTCCTCTTGAGCAGTTGTATTTCTGTCCCTTTCTCTCTTACCTATCTGTTGAGTGATCCCACTTATATCTAGTGTTTACCATTAAGGTGGCATCTGAGAATGGGATAAACTCCCTTGATTCCTCCAGGGCAACCATCTGCCTGCTCTTTTCCTACAGCACCTGTCCCTGGCGCATGTGGACAGTTACAATGAACACTTCATAGAGATGCTGTTTAATTGTGCAGTCTGGTCTTGTAGATTTAATTAAATATTGATTCTCGTTTTTGTGGGAAGAAGTGTGGGAGTAATTAGACTTTGCGATTGGGAATCAGGAGTTCTGAGTTATCCTCCCAGCTCTGCCACAGTCTTACTGTGTGGCCCTGAGCAAATGACTTCATCTTTGCCTTCATTTCTTCGGATGTGGAAAGGAAGTGGCACTTACCCACCTTTATGGGGGTGTTGAGAATTTTGGTTAATTTTTGTAGACTGTTGTGAGAGTTTTGGTAAAAGGTACAGTAGAAATGCAGAGTACTACTTATTTGATACCCCATAAATCTTAATGGGAATCTTATTTACCATGTGTACCGTAATACAAACTATAACATGATTTTGTTCTGGTATAACAGAATTTTCATGTTCTAAACAGCCTTCAGTGAAAGCTACAGGAGGAGTAAACTTGGTATCTACAAAAACTATCTAGGTTTGTGCTGCTTATTTTTCAGACAGTGGCTTTTAAGTTTTACTCTCTTTTCAAAGGTCTGACTCACCTTATTACCATGGATTTACATCAGAAGGAAATACAGGGATTCTTTAATATTCCAGTTGATAATTTGAGAGCATCTCCATTCTTACTTCAGTACATTCAAGAAGAGGTGAGCAAGGCCTACTAATGTGTATGAGAGTTGTCTTTTCAATGTTGTATTTCAGGTTATCCCTATGTCTGTTGGGCTTAGAACATCAGTAAAAACACTATGAATGAAATTTAGTAAATTTTTTTAAAAGTCTGTTGAAAAAAGGGGGTATCTAATTTTTTGTGAATTTTAAAATGGTAGTTTTTTGTTTTTTCTACTCTTGGCATCAACATTTTTCCCACTCTGTAAACACCAAAATAGGTTAGGAGTAGGGGTCTTTATTTGTGAAAGTGTAAATGTACGAAGCACTGTGCAAATGTTAATTGAGGACATTTATTAAAATTCTAATACCTCAGACTAGAGGTCTCCTAGGCAGCATTGTCTAATGGTGAGATCAGGTGGCTGGTAGGCAAGAGACCTTAATCTGTAGTCTGTTGATCTGCCACCTGCTCAGAGTGTGGGACCTTTGGCAATTGAACTTCTGTACCTCAGTGTCTCCCATCTGAAAATGAGTATTGCCCGTTTTTATGAAGTGTTGAGAGACTTGTGGATGTAAAGAGCTGTTTTAGTGAAAAGTATTGTAACATCCTGCATCTGTCATTGTCTAATGCCTGATGCTTTGGAAGAACATGAATGCTTCCCACCCTCAAATAGACACATAGCTACCTACCAAATTGAGGCACCTCTTCAACCCAAGGGGTTGTTTTATGTAGGTATAGCTTTCCGCTATACTAAAAACTCCATGAGATGCTTTTGTCATGACTTTTTTTTTAAACTGGGGTGAGTAACATGACAATTTTATGTCACATTTGTTCAGAGGTTGTTTCTCAGCCAATGGATAGCTGGTTATAAATGTTTGGCATTAGAAAATGCTTTCTAGTTAAGAGGGCAATGTATAAAACTCATCTGCAGATTTTTGGAAGTTGGCAAACTACTTTGGGGGGTAGATATTTAGAAGGCGTTTGTCTTATTTCACTTCCTTTATCTTTTCTCTGCTTCATAGAATGACTTGCAGGAAAGTAAGCTAACTAAAAGGACCTAATATCCTTGGTTTCCCAGGACCTTTCTAGCCAATCCAGGGGCCTATGTTATATACGTATCCCTTTTTAAAATTGCAGTGTAACGTTGATCAGGAAGCACTTAATGCACCGTCTGCATTTCATGATTACTGAACATGCCCTGGTGGATGCCTTGCATTTTGAATGCTACAGCATGTTAAATGTTCGTTAGGATCTTTAATGGGATGTATTGAATAGCATGAAATAAGTTCAGCTTCATAAGAATGGAGATCATTTGCAAAGCACTTAAACCATAAGTCAAATTGTAACGGCTGGGAGCTGCTAGTGCCCATTCCATGATGATTTCACGCATAGATCCTATGAGAACTGAAGATGAAATTGGACTCTCTACACCACAGAATACCCATTAGTGGATACTATGTGGCATAAAGACTTCATGGGCTTCATGATTGTGTATATGTCTGAGCATGCTTACTTAGTGAACATTTGATATAGCCTTCCACACACTGTACAGCATGCACATTATATGTTAGTGATTTGACATAACTCTTTGCTGCTAGGAGTTGCCAGTGACCATATTTTAAATGTTGAAGGGCGTTGTTGACTTAGCTTCTATGTGAACTGAGTAATGGAAATCACCTTTGGAGATTTGGCAGCTAAAAGTGAGCCTGTCCTGTCTGAACAGAAATAGAGCCTTCAATGGCATGTCCTACCTTGTCCATACCTGTCATTGTTCACCTCTTGCATATGGCCTGTTTAATTTTAAAAGATCTGTAAAGGTGCACAGTGACATAGGGGAAAAGGGGAAACTTTAGCACTTTTTTTTCCTGGTCAAATTTCTTGTATTATAGGCAGGGCTGGTAGCCCCATCTATTATTGGTGTTGCCTGATGCTTCTCGTTGTAAGGTTCTGTCTTCTGTTGCTTCAAACTTTGCCAATGTTAACTGTTTGGGTTAACATTTTCCATGCTGGGTATCTGCCTCAAGTTGAATATATTTAGAAATTTTTGGTCAAAACAGATCAGGAGTTTCAGAAACAAAACTGGGGAAAATACATTGTTTTGCTCATATTAAATTCTTGGTACCTTTTTATCTAACAAGCCCTGTAGGGTCACCAAGAGCCCGGTCGCAAAAGGGACCTGTCAGTGTTCAGTCAGCAAGGGGGGAGAGATGCTGGGTCATCAACCTAGTGCCACCGCTGCTCAGCTGGGGCTGCCTCCTACCTGCATTTCATGGGCAGGCAGGTGGGCTTCCACGTCCAGCTGCAGCTCCAGCTCCGCAGCCCTGGTTCCAGCCCCTGAGCAGAGGGAGGCCAGCTGTTGGGGAGAGAGGATGAGAGGGAAGGAGGGAGGTGAAGAAGAGCGAAGGGGAAGAGGGAGGGAGGTGCAGAGGACTGAATGACGGGGAGGGAGGTGGGGAGGAACAAGTGGTGGTGGGGCCCTGGGGGAAGAGGCGGAATAGGGGCAGAGCATCAGGGGAAAGTGGGTGGAGGAGGGAGTCCAGTTTTCAGCGATTAGAAAGTTGGCCACCCTCTCTGTTTTGGAGCAGAGATTTGACATGTGGCAAGGGTGGACTTGGTGTCAGGGATGTGCGTTTTGCCCAAATTTGGCCAAGTGATAAGCCTTTGAAAAAACAATTTAAATATACTTAGTAGAGGCTTCTTAGATATTTTAGCAATTAAATTCCCCAAAGATTCTGATTGCATTGGATATGCTCTAGCCTGGGGTTGAGGAAGACTTTCCCTGCAAGTGCAGGTCCGGGTACCTGAACTGTGAGGCAGGGAGCCTCTCTCTTCTGCTCTCTCAATGACCTCTCTTCCCCACTGGGCATAGGCATCATAGAGGAGGAAGCTGCTTGATTTGAATTTAGAGGAGATAGGATAGGGGATGGTAGATTGGGACAAGGAGATTGGGGTAGGGGAAATGGGGACTGAATGGGGCAGGGAAAGGGAACTGGGAATTAGGGTGGAGGGGGATAGTAGACTGAGACCCAGAACTGCTGATGAGCGGGGAAGAGAGAGATCTTATAAGGAGCCAGGGTTCGGGGGAGAACTGGACCGGCTGGGCAAAGATACTGGAACAAGGAGCCATGTGTGGGCGTGGGAATACTGAGATTGGACAAGGAGCCTGAGGTGGGACCCAGTGGGGAGGGGAACTGGGATGTGGGCGGGGAGAAAGACTGGAGTCCAGGTTTGGAGGAAAGAGACAGATTGGATATAAAGCTGGGAAGTGGGGGAACTGGGACTGGCTGGGAAGGAAACTGGGACTGGCTAAGTGTGGAGAAGGCAACTGGATGAGAAGCCAGGGGTAGGGAAGAGACAAAACTGGGGCAAGGTATAGTAGTCATGCCTGGGAGGGATCTGTGCCCACGAGATCACACTCCTCTCCAGAGCCTGAAATAGAACGCACGATTCCTGAGTCTCACCAGTCCTCATTCAACCCTCAAAATGAGGGTCATTTGCTTAAACTTGAAGTATTTGATTTTTTAAAAAAAAATACTTAAAAATTCAAAATTATATGTGGCACTTAATGAGTTTCAATTTCCATAAAAATATGACAGCTGATCTCTGTTTCCTACAGATCCCGGATTACAGGAATGCTGTGATCGTGGCCAAATCGCCTGCATCTGCAAAGAGGTGGGTAAAAGCTACCCTAGAGCGGGCAATATGTAACTAAAATAGTTTCTGATATTAAAATCTAAGTTCAGGGCCCTGGCATATGAAACGAGAGACCCAAAATGAAGGACTCAAATGATAATTTATTTATACATGAAACTTTCCATTTGGATGCAGTAGTCAGAATCGCCGATGCTAATAATTTACAGCACTGTGCAGTTAACACTGGGTCCCTGTGGGAATAGAATATGTGAGAAATCACTGTAGCCCCAATGACTAGTTTTTCAGTGAAGCTTTTAAAAAATATTTAAAGTTTTACCAGTATGTGTGTATGGAGCCATATGTGTATGTATGGGTATATAGAAACACTGCTGTTTGTTACATCTGAATCTCTGTCCTAACATAGGGCTTGCAGTCAGTAAGAAGAGGATAAAAGCATACAGTAGAACTTCAGAGTTATGAATGGCAATGGAGGTTGTTTATAACTCTGACATGTTTGTAATTCTGAACAAAAAGTTATGGTTCTTTCAGAAGTTTATAACTGAACATTGACTTACAACAGCTTTGAAACTTTACTATGCAAAATTTTACTATGCAAAAGAAGAATGCTGCTTTTAACCATCTTAATTTAAATGAAACAAGCACAGAAAGAGTTTCCTTATCTTGTCAAATCTTTTTTAAACTTTCTCTTTATTTTTTAGTAGTTTGTTTAACACAGTACATTCCTGTATTTGCTTTTTTTTCTCTGCTGCTGCCTGATTGTATAATTCCGATTCCAAATGAGGTTTGTGGTTGAGTGATCAGTTTGTAACTCTGGTGTTCGTAACTGAGGTTTTTCTGTATAAGCAAAGAGACACTATCAAGATTGGCAGGCCAAAAACATAGCTTTTCCATCTTCTGCCAAATCGCATAATGAAATATTTTTCAGATTACTAAAGTATGGGCAATGCACATTGCTGTTCCTCACACGTTCTGCTTTGCTCTTCTTTTTTTAATTTTGCAAGCAGTCAGTTGAATGTCTGAGCAATTGTCCATATCTCAGTACCTTTGTTCTGACATTTAAGATATTGCGTTCAGCCTCTTCCAGTTTTATTATAACTTCATTGCTAATTTTAGAAGGTAAAGTGAATCCAACAACTGAAGAACAAAAGTACTTAGCATTCCAAAACTTTTTGTAGCATGTTGTGTACATGTGTGTATTGTATACAATTTCAACTGTGGACGAATAAAAATGGCATGACAAGTATAACTCCAGTGGTCCAAAATATACGCTTAATGTGATCATAAATTAGAAAGTGACCAGTCAAATCCGAAATATAAAGGCTTTTATTCTCTAGTCTGTCTGAAGTGTGCTTAGTCCAAGGTCCCGGGCAAGCTTTCCATTCCCATTGAGATTAGTATTTTATCACATGTTTACGCTTGTTAAGTAATCATCATTGATTCCTTATTTAGTTTATTTGTGGCTGTCTATCCCTTTGCTCTCTGACGGCATTTCACTCCTTCCAGAAGCTGATAAGGAGTTGAATGATAGCTTAAGAATTAATGGTGGCTTCTCTGCAATCACAACTAATTGCTTGTGGAAGTGTTATCTAGACTTTCATGTATGTCTAGGATATTATGACATTGTTAGCAGGAAAGGTTTGTTTTGTAACAAATTGGAACAGTTTCTAGCTGTAGCAGTGTACTAGGAAAAACTATTTAATAATTTTTATCTAGCAATATTCTTCATATGAACTAAATATTCCACTGCTTGTATTAAATACCTCTTTAGTCTGCCTTCCATGTGGCAGATGCTATATAGGCAGATACACTTTATTTTTTTACAAATAATCATTCTGGCCCCCAATTGCATCCCTGTCTTGCAACTCAACCTCTGAGTTTTACTGGTTTTAATATAAACTGTTAGCTGCATACTCTTGTTGACAATAAGATTAACAGGATCTTTTTGATTAAATGTTAGGGTGTCTTTATTTACTGTTCTGGGAATCTGTCCTTAATGCTTGTAGTGAAGCGTACATAAAGACCCATGTGCACTGTGAAATATTACAGAATTCTGTTTCTGGCATCAATTTGATGCCTTAAATATCTGAATTGTAAGTATGCATCTAAATCTGTGAAGCCATAACAGTGCAATTGGAGAAAAGATTATTTTCTGTCCTGCCGTGGTGTATGGTCTTTAGTCTTCCATTCCAGGACTGCTTGTATTTTGTTGATGAGCACAGTGAACCCTTAGTGTATATCTACACTGATCGATCTTTCTGGGTCAATTGAGCGGTTGGTGAAGACTCGATCGATCGATCCAGAAGTTGATGCTGTAAAACCACCGCCTCAAGTGGCGTAGCGCTGCGTCGTTGGGAACACAGTTCCCGTCGGCACAGTGCAGTGAAGACGCCGTGCAGAAGGAAAGCATAGCAGTCAATGGGAGTTACGCAAGCTACTCTACGTAGCTTGCACAACTCCCGTCGACTGCTACCGGATCGCCAGGTAAGTGTAGACCAGGCCTTAGTGTTTCATAGGGTTTAATCATGCCTGTTAGTCACAGGTTAGTATTGGAAGCTGGGCAGAGCTGCCCTTTCCTTCTGAGCGCTCCCATAGGTGTGTATGAAGGAAGCGCAATGTCTTTCAGTGCTCTCTGGCATGTAGGTGGAGTGTGTCAGCTATACTCCTTAAGACAGTGGTCCCCAAACTTTTTTTGCTCTGCGTCCCCCCCCTTACCCAGTCCATGCCCCACTGCCCCCCTCCCCTGAGGCTGGAGCTACAACCGGGACCAGGAAGGGGCTAGGACAGGGGCCACAGCCAGGAGTGCTGCCAGGGGTTGGAGCCAGGAGCAGGACTGGAGCCATGGCTGGGGGCAGCAGCGGGTTGAGGAGCACAGCTGGGGACCAGTCTTGGCAGGGGCAGGAGTGGGGTGAGGCATATGACCAGGAGTGGGTGCAGCATGGCTGGGAGCAGGACAGGAGCGGGCTGAGGATTGTGGCCTGGGGCCACCAGTGTGGCTGGGAATTGGGGGCCAAGGCTGGGGCTTTGCTGGGGACAGAGCGGGGCTGGGTGGTGCTCCCTCCGTGCCCCACATGGCAGCTGGACTGGGACCTAATGCAACCCCTCCCCACCTTCTCTAGGAGGCTGTGCCCCACAGTTTGGGGACTATTGCCTTAAGGAGCTACATGATGCCTTTTCCACTTGACCTGGCTAGTGTTGAAGAAGGATGGTTGCTCTACCTTTCTGCTCCTTTCGAGGCAGCTAGCTCCTGCGTGGGTGCCTACATCTTCTTCCTTCATCCCCTAGCTGTATTATGGTGGCACATCTGTACAAACTCAAGTCACAGCTATGGTCATGCCATCCAAAAATGCAAATACAAGCCCTTTCATTTGCTCATGCATATCAAGTAATTGTGCATGCAAATAGAGAACCTAAATGCACAATTAATAGATTTGCACGGGAAAACGAAGGGATGCATGTACTCCTGTTTTTGTACGTGCATCGGTGACTGAAAATTTGGCCTAAATAATATGGCATTGAAGGTAACTGTCAAAATGTTGCTTTGTGCAACTGTTTCTTAAACAGTCATTTATAAATCTGAAAAAGCTAAAGAAAATAAATTGTTTGGGCAGAGGAGATAAACTCTTGAAAATAATCAGGGAAGACAAATGTGAATCTCAAACAATTTTTCTTTGGAATACGTATATGTGAAAGGAAAGCTTTGTCTATTGTAATTCAGAATGTTCAGTTTGTGGTCTCATTGCAAAATTCAGGTAAAAATCATTTGCCTACAACTTGAGTTTTATTCAGTTTGGTCTGGTGTCCTGATTGTGCCAGTTAGACTTTGTAAAACTCTTGTATTGTTTAATTGTATTTTTTTTTAATTAAGAAAACGGGGGGTTGGAAGAAAAATCATATACTGTATTTACATATTTATTAAAAAAAATCCTTGCCATTTACAATCAGTGGAATTAATAAGTGACTCTTAAGTCTAACTTAGTTTGCCAGTGATGCTGCTTGCTTACTTTACTTGGTTTGCAGAGTGAAACTGGACTTGCCAGTTCTAGTTTTTCACTTGCTATCCTCCTCCACTCAGCATTTGAGATGCAAATACTGAAGGGAAAATTATATCTTCCTTCCTTTCTTCGCCTAAGCAATCAAACAAACAGTTCATTGACATTTTAAAATTTCATTGAAAGCCTTATTTTTAACATTTTAAATTTGTACCCTAAACTCCTTGATAGTGGTTCTTTACATAATTCCAGAGTGCAATTGAAGAAATGGTGTATGGTAAAGGATTTTTTTTGTTTTGCAAGTTTACTAAACTTAGGTCTTGACTTGTAGCAAGTCATCTGACAATTGGTTAAATAGCTGGTTACTTGAGTTTTGCCATTCCTGTAGGATGCCCATAATTGTTAACCAGACTATCTAGGTTATTCTGTTCCATTAGTCCACCTCTTGTGTTCATATAATTCCTTTTAAGATGGATTCTACTTACTCCCATTTGAATAAGTTTCTCTCAAAGAAATGCTGATCACTCTAGTTTGAGGTTTTGGATCTGCTATAGTCATGTGACCCATCCATAGCTATGGTAGCCACCTGAAAATGCCAAGGTCAGGGCAGGCTGCAAAAGGAGAGCAGATTCTCCCAATATTGGTGGGTGACACTGAAGTCAGACTTCCCAGCCAGTCACAAACAGTGCTTCTGATTCCCCATACTGGATATCAAGAATCTAAAACAAAATATACACAGCCCCCTTTACTGCATTTCAGTCTTTGACTCCCAATAAGCCACTAGGTCCAGTAAAGAGATAAGTTATTTAAAACTCTGTGCTCTTTACCAAAGAGGTTCTCCTGATCCCAAAGGGTCAACTACGTTACCAGATCAATATAAGTTTGGATCTTACCCAAAATACCACGCTGCTAGCCAATCGTTTAGTAACTAAAACTAAAGGTTTATTAGAAAAGAAAAGACACAAACCATAAGAGAAATGTTAAATGACTAAAGCATTCAGATACATACAAATGATTCAAAAGTCCATATATATATCAGGTTTCCAGTAGAATTGCGGAGTTTGCAGGCTTGTATAGTCCCTCTGGTGTACATCCAGTACCTGGATGGATCTTAGTCCTTTGTTTCACACCTTCAGTTGTAGATGAGTTGATCCAGAAGTAGGTGGAGACTGAAGAAGACAAAATGGATGTGGTGTGCAGCTGCCTTTTATGTCCCTAGGCCTTTTGCCATGTTACTGCTTATGGAATTGTACAGAAATAAGATGGAGTTCAGGGCCATGGGAGTAAGTTCTGGTGACTCATCAGGTGTATCCCTTGTTTCTCTCCCTGGGCTCATTGTACCTGTGAGTTTCCTTAATGGGCCATTAAGCAGGCTAGTGCCGCAGCCACCCTGTCTGGGGTGTCACCCAGAAACACAGCACAAGTTGAAATACAGATACATCAAATATACCCGTAACTTCCAGCACAAATATGACACATGCACATAAACAACATCATCCTACGTAGCAAATTATAACCTTTCTAACGGTATCTGACGTGGCCTATCTCATATGAATTATTGTAATTTTGAAATATTGATGTTAAACAATTCCATAAATGGTCCCCCTCATCCAGCCAGCGTCAAAAGTCAGTTGTGGACCGCTGTCAAAAACAACACTAGACTGAGAGACCAGTGACATTTTAAGGCCCAATATCTTAGGCTCCCTCAGGGCTAGAAATGAGGGTGTAAACCATTGGAAAAGCTCACTAGAGATCCCTAGTTTTTCAGTGGTACACTGTATTAATTTCTAGCAGCATTGGGTAATGACACTGGCCTTATGCTTTTCTACTTCACTTCTGGCAGGAGTTTAAGGTGATAATCTTGCATGATTTTAACAGTTGATTTCCAATTTATGTTGCAGCTGGAAGATGGTAATCTGAACTGCACAATTAACACTTGTTCTGTTACTTGTCAAGGCTTGAAACACTTTGGCAAAACCAGTGCAAATGCTTTCAGGACTATCAAACTTTTCCAAACCCAATGATAAGAAGGTGTCTCCTAGAAGTAGTCCCTGCTTTTTTTCACACAGTTATAGTAATCAATTTTTCCTCTTTAAACTTTAGAATTAAAAATAGACTTGTGCTGAGAGATTGGGTTATTTCAACTTTAACGTGCCCTTTCCTGCAGGGCACAGTCTTTTGCTGAGCGCTTGAGGCTAGGAATTGCTGTGATTCATGGGGAAGCTCAAGATGCCGAATCTGACCTGGTGGATGGTCGACATTCACCTCCTACAGCCAAAAATGTAGCCGCTATTCATCCCAGTTTGGAGATACCCAGTAAGTAAGTGTGTGTGTGTGTGTAACTGCTTATATATTGATTTTTTGTACTTGGGACTTTAGAAAGGGATGGCTATACAAAAAAAAAATACCAACAAAGAATTATTCCTGATACCCGTTTCCTATGGTGCCTGTAATTTGCAGAAGTGCAAAACTGTATGGTTGAGTGACAGGGTGGGTGAGGTGATATCTTTTATTGGACCAACTTCCACTGGTGAGACACACAAGCTTTTGCTCTTACAGAGCTCTTCTTTAGGTCTAACTGAGTGTTCTGTATGAGTTTGCAATACCTACACTAATGGGTAGATAGACAAGTGAATTCCTCTGCCTCATAATTTCATTGCCTCATATCTTACATGTTACTTTAAAACTGTTTAGGGTTGATTTGTTTAAATTCTTCATTTTTGTTCACCTGTATATACTCCCCCCTTCCCCCCCCCAAAAAAAGGTGCCCTCCCTATTGGGGCACAGTTATGGTTGCGCGTATGGTAGATGTGGTAGTGATTAGGTGCATCCCTGTGGATGGAAGAGTAGAAAGTATGTATCGTAAACACAGACCTCTTCTTCAGGCCTGAAACTTGAAAGCTTGTCTCTCTCACCAACAGAAGGTTGGTCCAGTAAAAGATATTACTTCATCCACCCTGTCTCTCTAATATCGTGCAACCTACATGGCCACAACACTGCATATGGCATTCTCCAATGACAGCTATGCTTACTTGGCACTTAAAAACTGATAGAAAAATACAGCTTCTGATGGAAAAGATTTTAACCTGGGGAGAGGATTTTGTATATGCTGAAGACTTCATCAATTGGTCGCCTATTTTGTAAAAGCTTTCAATTATGATGAATAATGGTAAAAACTGACTTTTAGTAATAAAAATTTATTTTAAAAACTGACAAATGTTAGCTAACAGATCTAGTAAAGATTCTTTTGCTAACTTTGTTTAGTTTTTAAATGTTTTTTAAAAATATACCATTTGAAGTTGGACTGAAATACCTCTGTGGTAAACACTTCCTATTAAAATCTCATGAAAAGACAAAATAAAAATGACAGTATATATGCCCTTTAGCTTTCTCACATTGAAATTTTGCACTGAAAGGCCACTTCATATACAGGAAAAACAGAAACTTATGCTTTGTTTTAAGTTTATCTCAGAATGGAACCTTAACTATGGAATTGCAATCAGTGTCTTCAGAATTAAAACAAATTTAACCAGTACTTTGATAAGGTTTAACATTTATATTTTAATTTTAGCTTGTTTTTTCCCCTCCACTTTGTAATTGTGGAAAATAAAATGAAAATGCACTAAGTAGCTGGAGGGGGTCACATTTTTTAAACTTTGAATTTTCTTGCTTTTTGAGATTAATTTTAGTCCCTTAGCACTCTTTAATGTCAGTTAGTTGTTGGAGCTGAGTGACATTAGCAAAAGGACGGATTGTAAACTTCTTCACCACCAGGTGTCACTGTTGGTAGTGAGATCTAAAAGTTTTAGAGCAGAAAATGGCAAAAAAAAACCCAAAGTAAAGATCCCAAATATGCTTGGGATGTGTTTGACTATTCGATCCTCTCACGGCTGAAAGCTTTATTTATACATCAGTTTGTTCTATCTCAAATGTGGCAATTTCCTCTTGCAGTCTTCCCAATTCTTGTGATCCCTGTGTAAAGGATGGGTAATTGTCAGAAGAACATATACCATTTTGCTTTGCAATGGGCATGTGGTATAAATTAAGGCAAAGTGGCAGCCTCATTTAAAGCTGCCAGCTTTGAAGGGTTGCATGATTTCCAGTCACTGCATAGCTTGTGGCTCTTGCCACACTGAACCCACTCTTCTGAAGATGGTCCTTGCCTTTCTTGTCATGGTCACTGCTTCCTGAAATGTTGCTCAGTACAGCATAGGACTGATGGCCATAAGGAAGTTGGAGATCTGTCCATGTATGTTAGCATTAGGTGCCTGTGTCAGAAATATATCCCTCTGTGCACCTTGTCAGACATCCAGAAAAGAACTTTGAAAAGAATGCACCAGTGCTAAAGGTTCAACTGAATCAAGGTGCTGAAGAAGAGGACAAGTGATGCTGGATGGAAAAACTGCTTTACGATGCTCTGTACTACTTCAGCCTCTTTCATCTGAGCTTCTTGCAGCATTTGATAGACATTAAGCCTCTCAGCATCCTGTGTGGTAATGAACTCAATTTCAAGGATAGGGAAACTGAGGCAGAGACTTTTCCAAGGTCTCTCACAAGTCTTTGTGAGAGAGCCCAGAAAGGAAAGTGTTTGTAGATCACTTTACACTGTTCAAACTACGGATAGGTTTGGACTTCTAAGGAATAGTCTTGTGCTTTACCCACAAGCCCATGCTTCATGCATGCCTGGCTTTCCAGATGCTGACTTTTCTGTTATCAGTTCATTGGGAGGAAACAAGAAAAATGTCCTAACAAATCATTGCATTGATTTTTGTGCCTGGCGGGGAGGTGGCAGATTGATAAAGTTCTTCTGCACGTGATTGTGCACATATACATTCCACTTTAGGATTGCACTGGAGTTGGAGTCTTTTGCCAGCAGTACCACTAAGTGGCGCATGTGCCCCTGTTGTCCTTATGCTCAGAGCTGCAGGCATAAAAGGGGTGTGTCTACCACCTCCCTCTCAGTTCATTCTTATAGCTCATGACAAGAGTTGGAGCTCCTCTGTTACTTTCGAGCCTTGGTTAGCCACCTTGGAAATGTTTTATCTTCTTGTATGTAGTTGGTTCAATCAGTCAGTTAGTTTATAGTCTTTCAGGCAGATTTTTGCTGTGGAGAAATAACGGATTTAAATAGTGTGCCATGTGCTATCTCTGTCATAGATAGGCACAAAAGTTGCCTAATTCATTTAGGTGAGTGGCATTGTTAGGGACAAATGTCCCATCTGTACCTGGTTCCCCAAGAGGACTGAGAAACAGAGGGATTTCCATCTTAAGGTTCCTCTTATGGAACAGACAACACATCCCTCTTCAGAGCTTGACCCTGGACACAAGAGAGTAGAAAATTCCTCCACAATGATTGTCCTTTCAGCATTCTCTGCTCTGAAGCAGTCTTTGGGTGAGAAACTGAAAGATCTTCCTCCTCTCCAGTGGTCTCCAAACCTTCTGAGGCTGATAGGCTGCACTCCTTTTCTCATGAAAAAGTGCTTAGAAAAAAATCTCTGGTGCCATGTGAAGGTCTGGTTGGAAGTACCAATGCTAGCATCATCTTTGCAACCATCTTGAACAACAAATACTGAAAGTTCTGCTCCAGAGCAGGTCACAATCCAGGTTCTTTGACCAATACTTTCCTTCTCCCTTGGTTAGGTCTTCTAATATGTGTTTTCTCCATCCTTCTAGTTCTGAGGGTGATCAGGAAGCTAGAAGAGGCAAAGCAACTTTAATCCTTGTAGCACTGGCCTGCCCCAAGATGTGCCGACCTTCGATCTCCCATACCTCTGCCTCTGATTGGAGGACCTTCTATCTCAGAACCAAGGCAACTTACTGTATCCCAACCTGCAGTCAGTGCCCCCATGGTGTGTTTGATCTCTGGTTGAGCAATGAGGAAATAATTTGCTCTTACGACATTTAGGCTGGTTGGTGCATAAAAGGGAAGGATACAGCCAGAGCCACTTGTGTAGCAAAGTGGAAAAAATTGCTGTGGTCTCCAGTCTTGTAGCTGAACACTGCGGAAATTAGACCTATAGTAGTAGACTACCTGCTACATTTTAAATCTTCCGGTCTCTCCATCAGTTCTGCAAGGGAGCATCTGGACTCCCACTCCTGATAGATTTTCCAGTAGATGGGTTTTTGTTTTTTTGCATCTCTTGGTGTCTATGGTTTTAAAAGATCTCATTTATACATACACTCATTGGACCTGAATTTAGTTTTGTCCTGTTTAATGGTTTCCCCCTTCAAGCCTTTAGCAAGAAATTCCTTGTAATTTCCATCAGTAAAAACAGTGTTTTTGGTTGTGATTATGTCTGCAATAAGCATGTCAGAGCATCAGGTGGTGGTAGCAGGACTCTGTTTTCACAAAGACAAGGTTTCTCTTAGGTAAGTTTATGCCTAAGGCAGTATGTGCATTCCACCTTAACAAACCCATTCATCTTCCAGTATGTTTTCCAAAGCCTCATTGTAACAAAACTGAGGAGAGGCTTCATACCTTGGATGTTCAAAGGGCTCTGTCCTTTTATTTGGCCTGAACAAAGTCTTTTAGGTCATCTCCTAGACTCTTCATAGCCTTTTCTGATAGGCTGTAACCAGCTGCCCTTTAATCCTGTCATATCTCACCGAATATCTGACTGTATCAAGCTTTGCTTTGATCTAGTAAACGTTGTGCCTCCTCCAAGAATAATGGCCCATTGCCTAGGCTCATTCCACTTCATCAGCCTTCCTGATGATCATACCAATAGTGGACATTTGCACAGCTACAGCATAGACGTCAGTACATATCTTTCCCAGGCACCATGCTATTACTCAGGGTTCCTGGGACAATGTCAATTTCAGCAAGTCGGTGCTGCAGTCTCTTTTCAAAGAATCTGAAGTGCCACCACCTATAAGAGTACTACTGATGAGTTTCCTACATTGGAATGTATATGTGCCCAGTTCCTCTAAAGAGAAAAAAGTTGTTTATCTGGACAGTAACTGTTGTTCTTCGAGATGTCATGCACAGACACATTCCATGGCCTTCCCACGTTCCCCGCTGCTTTGGGTATTGGCTGGATGTTGATGCAAAGGAATGGAAAGGGAGGTGGTAGCTACGCCCCTTTATGCTTTTGGCTCTGAGCAACAAGACAGCAGGGATGCGGGCACTACCTAGAAGTACTGCTCGCAAAAGTCTCTGACTTGAGTGTATTGGGCACACGCACACCTACAGTGGAATAACTATGTGGCCAACATATCTCAAAGAACAACAGTTACTGTTCAGGAAAGTAACCGGTTTTTTCATGTGCATTTTACATCATTGTGCCAGAGATCCCAGTTCCTCTCTAGTAACTGTGTGTCAGCAAAGCATTTTTCGGTTTTTCAAATTGTACTGTATATAAGACTTAATGGCATGGTTTTGCAGACAGCAAACATGCCATTAAAGCACCAGTCCTGCAAGTTACTTAATGGGTAGATCTCTGTGCCCATCTGGAAGCCCATAGAATTCAGGGGGGCTTTGTGCAGGTTTTTGCCCATACAGAATAACTTGCAGGACTGAGGCCTAAGTATTTATAGTTAATATTCTATGTGGAAAGAATCAAGGCCTTGTGCGTGAGACTCCTGTGGAAGCAGAGCAATGATTGTGGAGACAGCTGCTGCTTTGCTTTTATCTAGGGGGAAAAAATAAAAAAACAATGACTAGTGCAAAGCAAGAATTCTTTTATTCATTTTAGCACGTACAAATATTGAGGTCTTTTTTTTTTTTTTAATCCTTTAATCAGTGCTGATTCCAAAGGAAAAACCACCCATCACAGTTGTTGGAGATGTAGGAGGAAGAATAGCCATCATTGTGGTGAGTGGATGTTCTGGATCAAAATACTGCTGGCTTTGAATTTAGGAACTATCATGTATATTTGTGGGTATCCTTTAAAGTTGGGTTAATTTTGAGGGTTTTCCTATTGTATCTAAGCTAAAATTGTCAAACTCTTTGTGTGTAAGAGAACTTGGGGTTACTCTAGTCTTAAACTAAGGATACAGAGGGCAAGAATTCAGTGGATGAACCAGTCTTGGTTTTTCAACCTCAAAAATTAATTTCTTACTTCCCAAATATAAGTGAAATCTTTTGAAAACAATATGTTGGTTGTTTTTTTTTTTAAATCCCTTCACCCTCTAATTCTCCCTTTATAATAAGCTTGAAATGGCCTTCCACAAATCTTGCTAGTATATAGTTGAAGGGTCACTATTAAATGCTGAGCTGTTGGCATTTGGCGTTTAAGACTTTTTTTAACCAGTGCAAAAACATGGATTGTTTGGGTGTTTGCTCAGTACATGGACATTCTAAGTACATAAGGAAGACATTTAGGTTAACTCTATGGTTTCCTAATACCCTTGACAAGCTCTATTAACTGAGAACAATTATGGACTTGCCCCTTCTATAAAATGGATTTCGCAGTGTACTTTACAGGAGTAGAGAGAGGTTAATTAACGTTAGTAAAGCACTTGGAGATAATTGAGTAGAAGATGTTGCTAAAATGCATTGGATTTCTCTGAAGCTTATGCTTGGAATATTGGTGTAATTGTGTGTAGTGGCTCTTTAGTTTGAGCAAAACTGCAAGCTGCTCAGCCTTAATGGAAAAATTGCATAGGTAAGGCCATTAATTTCAATTTTCTTTCCACTTCCATGATTTAAATGACCAAGAGAATTTTTAATAACAAAAATTACACATAGATTGACATTTGTGGGAGTTTAAAAATAAAATTGATCACGCCCTTCTCTCTCTCTCAAATCTTTTAATTCTTTAAATAAAATACTTCAGCACTGCTTTAGTTCTTGATGATGGTACCAACTCTCTCTGCCAGTGTAACTTACTGATGAAAAATTCTGATGTAACTTCTGAAAAAGAACGGTTAATCTAGTCCTTATACGGAATAGACTTTCTAGGCACCGTTCCTGTATTAAAAGCCAGTGTGTTGGGAAAGGCAGAGTGAAAGAAAAAGGGCTGGTGAGAGATGATCTTCCAAAGTTAATAGATTTTGACAGGGCTGCACGCAAGATATTAAAGGAATAAGGGGCATGTATTGGAATAAAACATAAGAAAAGATGGACCAGTTTCTTTGCCACATTAACTAAACTTTATGATTGAAGTGATTTGGAAAAGCTTTTTATAATGTGAGTGTTTTGAGGTCCCTGCATGTCATCTTGAATTAATGGTAATTTTGTCTCTTGTGGGATGTCTTCCCACATCTTTTAAAATCAAGTGTTTTATCCCTTGTTGAATTTCAAGGTTCAAAAATAAAAAATTATTCTAGGTTTTTAACTGTCGTATAGGAATATTTATTACTGTTTTATTAGTAAACACATTCTGGGATTGTATTAAATGCTTGGCTTCTTCTCTCATATGCCCTCCTGGTTACATGACTAAATCTTGCTGTATAGCTTTTAAAAATCCTCTTGTGCTTTAGTGATGAACAGTGCAGTTAATTGTCCAAAATACACAATAATTCACACAGAAAAGCAGAATTTGACCCTTATAGTGTCTACTGAATGGGTCTCCTGAAACTCTGTCCAAGAGAGTTTATAGAAGCTGGTCACTGGACTTTGTTGCATCATTTCAAAGGAACAAAGTATCATGAATATTAACACTGAAGATTTAGAAGTGCCAATGACATAAAGACTGATGCTTTGTTAAAGGACACTGGAGAAATTGCATTATTATTTGGGTTTTTAATGTTTGGAATAACTTTCTGTCTAGGGGAGTCTTTAGTGTCATGTTTAGAGTCTTGGCAATTCCCCTTTCCCGCACTCGGTTCCTTGAGCCCCCATATAGGAGAGAAAGAGTTACTATCAATAAATTAATAATATGGTTTGGATGTAGACTGATGACCTAGAGAAATCTACTGCCTTGACTTCAGAAGAATTACATTAGATCTGTCTGCCTCTATTGTATGATCTGTTTGAGAAAGTGTGGAGACTTCATTGGCCCGGTCTCATTTTGACAGGATGACATTATAGATGATGTTGACAGCTTCCTCGCTGCAGCAGAGACCCTCAAGGAAAGGGGAGCCTACAAGATTTTTGTAATGGCAACCCATGGCCTGCTATCTTCAGATGCTCCCAGATTGATAGAAGAGTCTGCTATTGATGAAGTAAGTGTGGGCAGGATGAACTCACTTCAAAGCTCAGAAGCAAATGAAAATGATGAAAACTTTTCAGAGAATTCAGCCAACTTTAAAATCCCAACGGGCTTGGCTCCTGTGGATTATTACTGATGACAATATAAATTACAAACTGCAGAAACAATACTGTGGTGGTTTGTTCCTGGCTTCACTTTTCAGCACAATTAAGGTTTTAACATATAATTTATTCCTTTTTTTTCAAGTCTTCATGAATACATTAGTAATGAGTGCAGCATCATAAGAGCCTAGGTAAAGGATGTCAACATAGAAAGATTCCCTTTAAATGAAAAGTAATTAAGAGTGTGTGTGTGTGAGAGAGAGGAAGGCAAGGAAGGACTGTTTCGTTAGCATCCATAACCAGGGGTCCAACAGCAATGCATAACCTTTCACAGGGCTATAATCCTGTCAATAAACAGTCACAAAAGGAGATCCTGCTTTGCATCAACCAGTTAGCTTTCTCAGAACTTGGACGGTATACCTTGCCTTTTGAGATTTTGAAGTGATGGGGTGAAGAACAGAAAGTGAAGGGAAAAGATGAGGAACTCATTTCTACTGTGATGATTTCTCGTTCTCTCTCTCTAGGTTGTTGTAACCAACACGATTCCACATGAAATACAAAAACTCCAGTGTCCCAAAATTAAGACTGTGGATATCAGTATGATCCTCTCAGAAGCCATTCGCAGAATCCACAACGGGGAGTCCATGTCTTACCTTTTCAGAAATATAGGACTAGATGATTAATCTCTTCTTTTTATCCTAAAGAAAATACCAAGGGCCAAACTGGAAGCATACAGAAAACAAGCTGTGAAGCATCATGCTTACCTTAATATTTCAGTTGAGTCATTTTTGTTTTGTTGTTTTTCTTGGTTTAAATTTGAAGTTAGACCAGATTTCAAGAGCTCTTTTTTTTTTCTTTTTTTCCAGTTTTTGAAAAATAAAACCCAAATGTTTTCCAAAAAAGAAAAAAAAATGTTCTAATTGTTTTTAGGTTAGTTGCACTATATATGGAAAACAAACACTTGAGGCAAGAATTTAGCTCCTAAACTAAACATTCCTTTTCCAAAGCTGCTTGCTACAAGTGCTTTAAAAAGTTGATAAAATGAAGTGACTGTATAATATTTGCATTTTAAAAGCCAAAAAGGTTGTACTGTTGTATGCAGTTAAGTGACATTTTGTAGAAGTGCTTTTATAGAAAAGCATATGAAATATGCACCTGTATTTATTTTCTGCAACAAAGAATAAAGAGTTGTTTTGTGTGAGCTTTTTTAAAAATGTTTATTCAGTAGTCACTTGCAGTTTAGAACATGGTCTCATCAAAAATTGACATTTGTGGGTGTGAGGTTTGATATATTTTCCTTACTAATATAAGCTGAGTGTACATAAAAGGTAATCGATTTTATATTGTTGCTGCTTTACTGTGAAGGAGCAAAGGAGTTGAGGACGAAGGAAACAAAAGATATTACCAGTTTTTGGTTGAACTGCTACACTTCAATAATTGTATAGAGAGACAATAGTATGTAATTTTATATGACACCAGAGGTATGCAGGGCACTTTACAGACAAGTGGACAGGGCTCATCTATAATAAATATGTACATTATTTATTATTCACTGTCATGGTATCAATTTCTGCCCTGTCTTGCTGTTGATGGACCTGTTTGCAACCTGGAAGGCTTGGCCTTCTTTAACATCCATTACTCAGGTGTGTGTTTTTCACACACGCTTCGTGAGATCAGTCTGGAGCCATTCATTTGCAGAGTATTCTGTTTGACTCCCGGTTACAGGCAACAGCAAATCAATATTGCTATGCTTCATTAGGGATGAGTCATTGTGTCAAAACAGGAAAATAGTGCTTCCTTGGATTTTTTCCAGCATGAAGGTGTGCTAGGAGGGTTGGACTAGAGACAGAGATGGACTTGCACAGCTCCAGCAGAGGGCTCTGAGCTTAGGTTTCAGGCCATCTATGTTATGGAATAGAAACACAGGCCTCTACCACTGACTTGAATCAAACGCTTATGGTTACACAGGAAAAAGCTACATTACCAGGGTGTTCAAGTTGGAAAAGGAAGCATTCAGAAGTTAGGAAATGCCAGAATGAAGGTTGTCTGTGCAACCTTAATTAAGCCCCCTTGTGCATAAGCATTAAAATAGTCACTGATTACATGATCACATGCTACTTTTTTCCGGAAGGATGGAGCTTGCTCAGTCCTGTCACACACAGGGTCTATGAGAGGCTCGAGCATGCTCAGTGAGGACAATCTTCAGAGATGTGTTAAAATCAAGTCTCTGCTGAGCCCGTGCAAACTTTTTTTTTTTTTTTCCAAAAGCTTATAACTTGGCCAAATATAGGTGGATTTTCATGGGGATGGGAAAGGCACATCCCTGACATAAAGGTCACTTCTTATCAAACGTCTTCAGGTCCCTGCTCCAAAGCATAGAATGCTAAATTCTCAAGAATATTTTTTCCATGGGCAAAATGTAATTTTTCCTAGCCTTGTTCTCAAACAGCAGAACCACTATGGCTGAAACTTAAGCAAACAAACAAAAATCCATAACCAACGCACATAGTGAGGTAGATACAGTCATGGAAAATTTCAGCCCAAATTGTTGAAGTGTCAGAGTTTTGTAAATAAACTTGGCAGAATTCAGTTTTTATTATTTGATAATTTCGACAGATATCTATTTGTTTTAAAGCATTTTTTCTATTTTTATTGATATAAATTGCCGTAGTTGTGGGAAAATATGGGTAGATCAGACAGTGAAGGGGTCAGACAATAATGACAATAGACATCGAGATTCAAAAGGTTCAAGCTTTATAACTTAAAACACAAATTGTCAGCATCACCTGTCAAAATATATAAAGTAAATATCCTTAAACTCTCAAACGTCCTCAAGCAGCATTTTTCTTACTTTGCCTGCCTGTTAATTATGACTTATTATGAAAGGAAATATTTTTTCATTGGTTTGTGTGTTTACAGTGAAAACTACATTTACCAACATTTGCCAGTAAAAATCTAATCTTTCCAAGCCTAGTTATAAGCAATAAAAAATAGGGATTTATACTGCGAAGTGTCAGGCAATCATAATAGCTGGTGCTATCAGCCCCGCCTATAATAAATAGATTTACTTACGGGGGTAAATTTTGGATTTGGATCTGGATTTTGAGCTCCGAAGTTAGGCGTATTTGCATCAAGGGACTTGTTTTGACCAGTAAGAGGGAGAATGAGTTTGGAATTTAAATCTGAGGTTTTATTGCAGCTGAGTCTATAATATACAGTGCCTTGCAAATGGCTGCAAGCTGTCTGGCAGTGCCAGAGGGAAGCGAAAAATCACTTTTGCTGTCAGTTTCTCTCCAGTAAAGAAAGATGCCTTCCTAACATCAAAGGGTGTGAGTGAACTTTTGCTGAATTCTGCATTTGGAAGCCGTCAATTCATTGCCATTTGCCTTGTAAGGTACTTTGAGTAGATGAGATGCAATATAAAACTAGATTCTGTGTTTGCTCTTAAGCTGTGAAATCCCTCCGTGCCAAATAGTCGCACTTAATGATAACCCTGTGGGGTTACCTTTCATAAGCCTGCTGTTTCTAAATTTGATTTCTGGTGTTTCCTGTCCAGAAATATGTGGTACATGTAGCAGATGTCAAAATACAGCATTGTACCTAGGTTATACTTTAACAAAGGTAGATTATTAAGCAATTTAGAAGTGTTACTAGATACACCAAGCTGACATTGTAACACTTACATGGGCTCCAAGTGTGTTAATGCAGGTTATATAGTAATTGGCCAGCAAGAATAGGGCCTGTTAAAATGTAATCCGAAAGGAGAAGTACGCACACAGACATTTACAGAAGAGAGTAACTGATCTACATTTTATTAATGAAACCCGAAGGTAGGTGATTGTCACGCATAGCACTGTTTAAAATAAAATGGAGTCAGTTGGCTAAGCAATCAAAGCATACAGCAATTTGAGTAACAAGTGATACCACACAAAAGAAAGCAGACAAGGCGGGGCGGGAAGTGAAGACTATTGTATTCATTTATGGGGCTCAAGGAGAGTCAAAGGGAGAGACTGGTCCTTTTAATACGGGAACTGGGTATTTATTTGTAGCCCCATCCTTCTGGGGGGTGGAGGAGAGTGAGCTGGAGTGGACACGAGGCACAAAAATCTAGTTGATCTGCTCTCTGAGCAGAAAGAAGATGGAGCAGTGTCTGCTGGCATCTGGCATCTCTTCAGGCTGCTGCATCATAGTAGAATTGAAGATGGCTGCAGACTGGGGCTTTTTAGGACTCTGTTAGCGCATCTGATCCCTGAGCTTTGCTTTGGCTGCCCCTCTTATGACAAAGGAATCCACAAATTTTGACTTCAGGGCTCTGTTTTCAGGTGAAATTGTGACACCCATTAAATGTGTCTGTTTTTTGCTTTCCAGCCCTGGTTAATTGCCAGGGGGTCGTGAGCAGAGAGAAGTTGTGTCTTTGCAGCCGTTGTTGGTTTCGCTTCAGCCTTTTGTGATACCAAAATTTCTCCCATGGCAAATTGTACCTCCACAGAATGCAGTGCTGGAGGGAAATGTGTGGTCCCAACCAACCCAGACCAACGTACCACCCCCGTAACGATCAGTCTGTTTATCTAGGGGCTTAACTGTTGGTACCCAATTTGAAAACGGGGACTGTAGTGCATTTATTCTCCCCCAACTGTACTCTGGAGGGAACGATCTTACCAGCAGAAACATTCATTAAGAAATGAGTCTTCGACAAAATCCTTAATGGTGGTTCTAGTGCCATTGCTCTTACGGCCGGGAAACTTTCCATCTACTCTGTGTTTCAAACTTTATTGTTCCATGGATCGCTATGAGAGAGACATGCTCTCACAGACCCATGGCTTCCCATTGCAACCCAAAAGGTTTCATTCCGAGTGAAGGCGAGAATGACTAAATCTTACTGGGTCTTGAGAAACAGCAACGTAAAGCCCATGGTTACATACCTGAAGAACATGTCTCCAGGATTATTGCTCAGGGGCATCTCAATTCAAGTCCGAGCAAAAGAAGAGCCAGTTTATGCCCTGGTGGTTGCAGACCGCCCGAAATCATGTTTGCAGCTGCCTAATTCACTGGACTAGGCTTTAAGTTCCTGGAGCTCTGAGTGGCCATACGGTAGCAGAATGGGGAGGGAGGCAGAAGCCATGCAAACTATTTCGCAAAGCAAAAATCTCAGCTCTGGCTTGTTTAATGATCAATTCGCACACGTAGCTAACAAGTTACTAAGTCCGTGATTGTCTCTGTGACACTCCACTGCTTTTCTGGGGCTGGGCAGGGAGCGGCGGGACAATGGGGGACAATTCCACTGCCGGATCAGTCACCCCTTTGCAGCTGTTCAATGCTGCCGACATTCTTGTCGTCGTCATTTATTTTGCCTTGAATGTGGCTGTGGGAATATGGGTAAGAGGGTTTTCTGTTTAATTAATTTGCTGTTGTGTGCTTAAATCTTGGAGATTTCTGTCTTCTCTCTCACGCTTCTCAGGAGCCACTTGCAAGGATCGGGAGCCTTATTTTTGAAATCCTCATTGGTTAAATGTTATATTTTACTATTGCGCCTCTCGCAACGTACCTTCTGGACCTGAGCCTGCGCGGTGCGGAGGGTACATCTCTGTTCACTCCATCCGAAGTTTCCCAAAGTGCTTTGCAAATTAAGGCCCTGATCCTGCAATCGGGTCCACCTGCCTGGCTTGGATTGCAAGATTAGGGTGTACAGGCTTGATTCTGCAACCAAGTGGTCCTCAAATACGTTGTCCAATGAAAAAGGGCTCCTTGGGTGGGCAGAAGTTGCTGGATTGGGGCCCAGCTGCTTACAGCGTGTCCGCATTGCAGTCACCTCTCCAGTGGAATGAAGACAGCTTCAGCTTGATAAGAGGGGCTGAGCGCCGTCAGCTTCAAATGACTTTCCATGGGCGCTGAGCACTTTGATCATCAGCCTGCTTCTGCCTGTCCTGCTCCGCAGCACGGTGGAGAGGTGAAATTTTGGCCCAGGGAAAGCACCTACTCTTATTAAAAATGTTTCTAATTTCCACACCGATTCTTGACTTCTCAGATCTTCTCTGGAAGAGCCCGGCCCAGCACACTGCAGAGAAAGCAGCTTCTCTGCCTAGAAAGGGCTGAGTCAGCCCAATTGGAATGTGAAGCTCACTGCTTTCAGAACCTGTGAAAAGGGAGCCTGGGGTGGGGTGTGTCTGCTGTGACCTATTGATCCTGGGACAAACTGGGGTTCTGACCTGGCAGAGCCCTCAGAGGTTCTCAGATTTTTTTCACGGCATGACCCACGTTTTAATACAGGGTCTGTTCCGGGTCACCTCTCCTCCCGTTCATAATCGTACAGACCTGCATCTTCCAGTGTGAGACTCGGTGGAGTGTCCTGTTTCAGGTGCTTCTAAGAGATCACTTGGGCTGTTCATCTGCTCTTATTTCCAGCATGCCAAGACAAGACCCTATAAGTCAGAGATGGGCAAACATTTTGGCCTGAGGGCCACATCTGCGTATAGAAATTGTATGGTGGGCCATACAGAAGGTTGGGGGGGAAGGGGTGGGGTTGTGCTGGGGGAGCGGCCACTGCGTGGCACTGCTTGGAGCCGGGAGCAGCTCGGGCCAGGGTGTCGCTGGGCCCATGTGCTGGGAGAAGGCCGGGGGGAAGGGGCGAGACTGGGAGAGGGAGCAGCTGCCACCACGTGGCTGGTTCCACAGCCTTTCCACGGACCACCAGTTGAGCAGGAGGGCCTGCTGAAAAGCTCAGCCGGGCCGTATGCAGCCCACGGGCTGTAGTTTGCCCACCCCTGCTCTAGGGATCAAAATACTACAACGTCCAATGCATAAAGCAAAGATACGTTAAACAGCCTCTGCAGAGATTGCTTTTATGGTATTTCCCTTATGCCTTTACCTTGAAGAGCTAAGGATTCTAATCAAACCGCTGAGAAATGCTGGCTGAAAGATCTTCACTGGACTGAAAGCTAGGCATGTGCTGAAGTGTTTTGCAGGATGGGAGCCGAGTCCTCAGCACCTTACATGGCTGAGTTTTGAGAAGGCCGGGACACGTGGAAGGTGGGGCCAGAGGGAGTCACTTCAGTAGATCCCCTTTTAAAAGAGAGCGATGCATTTGCCAATGTTTTTACAGCCCCTACCTAATCCTGAATGGGAAATAATGGTTTCTCTTTTATGATGCTAATTGCTCAGAGAGACAAGCTAAGGCCAGGCTAGAGCAGATCTCCTGTATGGGAACAAACTGAACTGCCTGTTCTACTTGTCTGGGGTCAGATACTTTCATTAGTTAATCCACATGCCTGCGCCCCCCCATCAGGTGGGTGTGTGGCTCCCAATAGCACACCCCTCTGCTGCTTGAGCGCAAGGAGAAGCTCCATTAGTTGTGGTAGCATTGGGGGGGGGCAGACTAACATCTGTTTCAGTCCGGCGGAGGATTCCCATTGACTTCCCATGGTGTTGAATCAAACCTCAATGCAGGTAGGGTTCTCAGCCTCTGTTGGCCTCCAGCGATTGGATGTGAGCAGGTCTGACTGCAGCCATTGTAGGGTGGTGGTATGTCCAAGGCAAGCCTTTCTGCTCAGCACTGAGGACCAACATGTTCATCCTCTATGGCTCTGTGTTTCAGCGGCTCCTCCGTGACCATTCTTGCCTGGGGGGCACCTTCGTGCTCCAGAAGCGACCCCCAGCGTTATATGATCTAGCAGCTAGCGCACTGGACTGGGACTCCGTAGACCTGGCTTCTAGTCCCTGCCCTGGCACAGGCCTGCTGGGCGACTGGGGCAGGGCTTTCCCCCTCAGTTTTCCCGTCTGTAAAATCGGGATAATGACACTGCCCTCCTGTGTGAAGCTCTTTGCAATGTACCGATGGATAGCTCTAGATCAGGTGCACGTGTTATAATTATCTCACCATCACATGGCTGTCGCTAGCCATCCAAAGGCTCCTAGCTTTTGGTCGCTGTCTAGGATGGATTTACAGGAGCAGGGCTCGTTTATTTCCATGCTGATCTCTGTTTCTTCTCAGTCCTCATGCAGGGTGAATAGGCATACGCTCAGTGGCTACTTCCTCGCTGGCAGGCGCATGCCGTGGTGGCCGGTAAGTAGATTCCATCTCCCTCTCGCTCATGCTTCTCTCCTGTCCCTTTATGCAGGACAGTCTGGGTCTCACCCTCGGGCGTCTGTTGTAGAGCCATCGCCCTTACAAAAAGGAGGGCAGCAGGGTCTCCGGGACAGCGGTGGCCTGTGCTGCATCAACCCACCGTCACCTCCAGTGCCCAGAGAGAATGGAGCTCATGTTATCGCTCTTCCTATATCAGAGCATTGCAATCTTCCGCTGGGCGTCACTGCCTCCATACCTGGCTTGCTACATGGGATGCCTCTTGTGTTTGAACTGAGTGTGTGACCCGGCAATGTATCGCTGGACACCTCAGATCATGCCCCATAATGCATAACACAGGAATGCACCGGATTCACGCCCGTGGGCAGTCGGCACCGGCCCGCCCCTCCTGACTTGGTGCCATGCCTCCAACACCCTCATTTTCCAGTGGCGGGGTCCCTCTTCACTGCTGCCTCTTTGAAGATCTGTTGTCTGTTGGGTCCTGCCAATCAGGGCTCAGACTCCGGATCAAGGGAATCTGTACTTATCCTGTCACTGCACGGAGGGTCTGAGGACATCCAAACCCGGGGGTCTCCTAGGAGATTCCCCAGTAGGCCAGTCTAAGCCGGGGTAGGGGCATTGGGAAAAGCAGGATCTGAATTCTATCCCTGTTGTTCCCAAGCAGCTTTGACTGGCCATGATGGCAGCGTGACAACTCCTGCGTAAGTGGCACCAGGGTTTGTTACAACCAACGTGTTCCTGCCACATTTTGTGCTTGTCTAGCAACGCCAGGTGGCTGATCCCCTCCCCGGACCCCTTCCTTCCAGCTCTGGCCTGGGCCGCATTGCCCAGCCATGGGGCATTTTCCACTGCAGTGAACGTAACAGTGTGTGGGTCCCTGACAAGTGTTTGAATGAGGAAAGGAAGCCGCGGGCTCCCAAATGCCTCCCCAGGACAAGAAAGTCTGTTAATGGCCTGGTGAGTGAGATCAGGATGAGCTGAATGTGTACGTCCCACTGCACCTGTTCTAGCTTGTGGGCCCTTTAACTGGAAGCTGTCTCTGCACATCACAGGCCTGCTGGCTACAGGAAATCTCACAAATCTTCCTGGCTCTTGGGCAATGGGGCAGGGGGAATTGATGCTCATAAGAGCGGCCTGGGTTCTGAGGACAGGGAAGTCCTGGAGACAAGGGCTGGATGAGACCCTAAGGGGCCGTGAGACTGTTTGAGTGGCTGTGTGTTGTTTTGGATCCTTGCGTCTAAGACAATAGAGCGAAAGAGTTGGAATGGTGCATTTTTTTGGAACATGGCTTTGCCTTTGTCTGGTGGATCAGCCCCTCCAGCTTACGCGGAGCTGCCTGATCGCCAAGCTGGCTGCTTGCAATTTGCCAAGCACTGATGCCTGCTCTGTGCCAGCCAGGTGAGCCCTGTCTGAAACCTGTTCAGCTAACACAGTTCCATTGACAGCATAGATAGAGTCACAGTGCTCCGCTTCTAAAAGCAGGTGATTCCAAAGAGGTCAATGCCTAGCTAAGCTGTGCCCGCTAATGGCTTTCCCTGCTTTCTGTTCTGCAGATTGGCGCCTCCCTCTTTGCCAGCAGCGAAGGATCAGGGCTTTTTATTGGACTGGCTGGGACTGGGGCTGCGGGGGGAATTGCGGTGGCTGGCTTTGAACTGAATGTGAGTCACTTTGTATGATTACGCTAATCCGTCACTGGCGCCTGCTAGGACTAACACACTCTTCCCCACATAACGGGGCACCTACAGTTTCTGCAAGTAAATCCATGAGGGCCGAGGGGAAAATACGTGTAACCCTTGCCAAGCTCTCTCTATCCCTTTAGTGGCGGGCCCACGTGCAGATGTTTAGCAGATGTTCCTGGTGCTTTTGTTCAGGCCCCAGAGGCTCATGCATCCAGATCCAGAGGTCCCAAGTCCAAGCTCTGCAGGACTGCCCAACGGAGGACGTTGTTGCATATTGATAGGCCCGAAACAAGTTCACTGGTTTTCCGAGCATTTGTCCAGGAGACCATTGGCCTTTGCAACTAACGTAAGGCCTGAGGCTTGAAAGCAGTGCTCAGCGCTTAAGGAGTTAACATGAAATCTGTGGGGTCAGCAATGCCAGGCGCTGAGAGAGGCAGTGAATTTCATCGGGCCATTTGTCCCTGCCTGTGTCCGTAAGGGAGTTCTATTCCCCCCTTGGACACACCCATGCTGTGCCCCTCGGAGCCCATGGAGATCAGAGTGTGCTTCTCAGGGCGGGGCTGGGACCGGCTCGGGCATATGACCCCGTGTGAGTGCTAACATGAAGCTGGAGGCCCTGCTGAGGGCAGAACCGTGACTTACCAGGCTGCGCTGTGTCCCTGTTCTCTGTAGGCGACCTACGTCCTGCTGGCGTTGGCCTGGGTGTTCGTACCGGTCTACATCTCCTCGGGGGTAAGTACGGCTGGAATATACTGGACACAGCTGGACAGCCCTGCTTTCGTAGCTGTGACCAGAGGCTGCCCCTGCGGCCGGCTGCGACTCAAGGCAGCGCGTGTGTGAACCGTCCCCCTGGGCGAGTGCTGCTTTCTGTGCCTGACCTGCCCGAAAGAGACCCCACTCCTCTACTGACCGTAACCAGCCTGCCGGCTGGGGTGCATGACACACACCTGGGCCGTGCTGGCTCCGTCCAGTAGAGAGCAGGGGTGTGCACACGCGTGCGCAGTTCGTTATTGGCACGTGCCGATTCCCCCCTGGGGCTGGGATATTAGCAACATTCCCTCCTCGCCTTATCCTGATACTGATGACCTTGGGTTGCTGCTACGGTGCCCGGGGTGACCTCAGGCCTTGTAAGTCTAGCTCCGTTCCTAGACTCATCGGTTAATTTCTTCGAGGCAGAGGGACTTTACAGCTTCCTCCCTGCCTGGCACCAAGCCCCTCTCCTGCCCCCATAGCCTGCCGACTGGTGCCCGCTGGAGCACAGCGTGTGCCTGTGTGCTGAATGGCATGTGCCCTGCTTGGCTGCTTATGCTGTGTTTCCCTGAGGCTGCCAGGCTACCCCAAACCGCTCCCCAGGTTAATGAGGACTGCAGCCATTCCGGGGCTCTGTTTGGCATGGGGAGGTGTCAGCAGGTCCCTCCAATGCAGGGATCCCATTAGGCGTCCTGGTACTTCCCCGTTCTGAGCTGGGGTGCAGCTGCCACGCAGCGTAGCGACTGTGCATCTCTGTCTCTCAGATCGTCACTGTGCCGGAGTATCTCCAGAGACGGTTCGGAGGGGAGAGAATCCGGCTGTACCTCTCAGCCCTGTCGCTCCTGCTCTCCATCTTCACCAAAATATCGGTGAGTAGCCACGGCTCTGTGTCGCTCTGATGGCTGTGAAGCAGTGGGTATCCCATGGCGTCTGTCTGGCTCTCTCTGCTTCTGAACACCTGGGCAAAAGCCAGGGAAGCAATCAAACCTGTCCAGGGGAAGGTGCAAGAGGGGCTCTTTTGCTGTGATGGGCTTTAGGTCGTATTTGATTTACATCAAGTTCAGGCCCCAGGTGGGTGGGAGAACTGATGGAGAGTAGGGCTCTGGGAGGGAGCCTAGGATGCAAAAAAACAGCTGTCAGAGGTCGTGGAGGAGGCAGAGCTGAATCACGCAGGGGTTAGAAGACGTGGGAACCAATGAGGGGTTGTTTGTATTCTTACAGGCCAGGTCTATGCAAAAAAAAAAAAAATTAGGTCAACCCAGGAGCATCGCTTAGGGGTGAAAAACCCCCTTCCCCCCAGAGTTAAATTGACCTGTGCCCTGGAGTAGGCAGCATTAGGTCAATGGAGAATTCTTCCACTGATCTTTCCTACCGCCTCTCAGGGAGGTGGATTAACCAGCGATGGGAGAACACCTCCCTCGCTGCAGAATGTCTACACGGAAGTGGTGCTTAGCTTGTGTGATAGCACTGGAGCTGGCTTAGCATGAATGAGAGTAACTACGCTGTGAAAGCAGACTCCTCTGGCTACACCGAGGGGGATTGGGTTAGCCGAAGGATAGGGTTTAGCAGCTGCGGAGTTGTTCTAACTCAAACTGCTCTGTCCCCGCTGCTAGTTCTAGAGTCGACTCTGTGCTTCAACAAGCACAAGCACCACTTATCTTGAGCTAGAGGTTTTTGTGTGTGAACAGAATTCTGGGTGGGGCAAACCCTCGCGTTATAACTTGACCTAACTGTGGTGGCAATAAGCCTTTAGAAGATGCTCATTGCTAATAACTAGGACGTTCGGTGCTTAGTCTTCCCAGTGAGAGGCATATTAGCGATGCCGTAGATAGATTGACGAGATCCTGGCCTGGGGTTTTGGAATCATCCCACAGAATTGGGCTGCAAGGAGAGGGAGCTTGACTGCTTTCCATAGGATGGTCCAAACACCTGCAGGAAATGTCTGATTTCTGAGTCCTGGCCTTATTCAAGGTTTCTAGTAGTATCTAGACCCACTACATTAAAAACAACCCAAGCTCCTCTCTCCATCCTCTTGGGCTGCTTGGTGCGTCACGAGTTTCTTGCGTGTAAATTCAGCTGTCATCCAGACCCTCCTGGAGCAAAGTACCCCGGGGCCAGATGCAGAGCGACTTGGGACAGCAGGCATGAGGGGGGGACCCAGACCTGAGCCACGTCGATCCTGCACCCCCAGAGAGGAAACAAACAGTGCAGGCGCAGAATGGAGCGGGAAAGGTGCTCTAGGGGGACAATCCTGCGTGGCCTCCTGGGACCAGGACTGGATGACCTAATGCGTGGATCTGCCGAGGTCTGGGCACGTGTACCGGTGAAACAAGAAGCCACTCGCTCGTGAGAACATAGTCTTGTGGTGTCTGGAGAAGCGCTGCACCATGGCTTGCTTCTGATGACATGTAGCGATTCCCCCACAAGGGGGCGCTCACCACCCATTTGTGCGGGCGCCTGTTCTGCCCACTCCCATGCAGGTGTGGGCTGCTGCCCCGTTCCCAGGTGGCTTTTCCCGACCCTGCCGTGGCTTTTCTCTGGATTTGCTTCCTGGAGCCCCAAGGCTGGTTTGGAGCCTAGATCTGGGAGCCCTGTGCCCTTGTTTTCCTGCCCAGCGAGACACGGATCCTTCAAACAAGGTGTGCGGTGCCCGTACGTGCCAGTCGGGAATCCTCTGTACACGGCAGCGTGGGCCTGCCTGTCTTCTGGAAGGAAAAGGGCCAGGCAGGAAGTGCGATGTCACTGAAACGTCCTTACCGGTAATTGGCCTCTGGCTGAGGTAGCACCGAATGAGACCGGGCCAGTGGAGAGAGCACAGACCTGGGAATTAGGAGACCTGGCCTGTCTCCTCAGCACTGCCACTGACCTGCTGTGACCCACTCCTGCCCATTTCCCTCTCCCACTATTTGGGTGTTTAAACCATAAGCGGCCTGCAGAGCGTCCCACCGCTGTGCATGTATTTTGCGGGATCCCAGGCAAAAGGATGTGTGGGCAGTTTCAGAGCCGTGAGGGCCCGTGCTTTCTTGGTGACGAGCAGTGGAGCTGCACACTTTGAGGGCCACTTGAAAAATACCAGAGCGTCTTTGGCCTGTAGGACTGGGATATGAGAGTTAATTTGATCCCGGCTTTATCTGACAGAGCCATTGAGGCTTTCCCATGGGAGACAGCTGTTTCAAGAGGTTCAGAGCCTGGCTACTAACGTGGGACGTGGGCTGAAACTCACAAGAGACATCAGGAGTAACTTTTGTGGGGGGTGTGAAGAAATGCAAGTCTGAAACGCCCTGTAATTGGACAGCTAGCACTGTGTGATGCAGCATCTCCTCCTAGAGCAGCAGAGCTGCCCTCTCTTCGGTCCTCTTACCCACTGAAACCTAGTCACTGCTGGGCTCTGAGGGTGCGGCTTTGGTTTGTCTGGCTTCCCTTGGATCTGGATCCCACATATCTGAATGTGCTGCTTGCAATGGCTGTTGTCTCACAAATTCATTCCTGGCTGTGAAGTCCAGAAAGGACGGTTGCGATCATCAGGTCTGATCTACATCGCACAGGTCAGAACATCCCAAAGAAGATGGACTTTGCGTCTTCATTTCCTTCATTGGGTTCTCCGGCCTGGCACAGGTGATACCCACGGGTCTCGAAACCTTTGCTCTTATTTTGGTGTTTCTCCCCACACCTGGGCTTGGCGTCCAAAGCCCTAAGAGTCGCTCCCCACCCTGGGCCTCTTCTTTGTTAAAGCTGCAGCTCCTCAACTATTTATTGTCCCTGCATTCCACCAAGGCGGGGCATCATTATGGCAGGTGAGTCTCAGCTGGTCTCTGACTCATGCAGAATCCAGTGGCAGTGGAACTGGCCTAGGCAAGCTGAGAATACACCGGCTGCAGCTCCCTTCCTGGTGGATTTGGATAAGGTAGTTATTGCCAGCCATGTGTTGGGAGGAATATTTGCAAGCACACAGGGACAAACTGATCCAGTCTCCTGCCTCCCACAAGGACTGCTGTAGGATGCGTTAGAGAGAAGTGTGAACCCACAACGCACCCAGTGAGGCAATTCTATCTCGGGGGAAATTTCTTCCTGATCCAGCTGGTGCCCTGAAGCATGTGCATCAGTAGATCTTGTAACAGTTTCCCTAGCTAGTGTAATTGCTGGTGCATGCTCTGAAACGTCCTGCACTGCTAAGCTGGGGAGCAATGTTACCAGCTGTCCCCATTACTCACTTTTCCCAACAAAACAGCTGCTCGTGAACCTACTGCATATGGGCACACAGCTCTCAACTGGGGGGACAGCTCTGGGGGGAAGGGAAGTGAGCCCTGTTGAGCGCAGCTATCGAAACCAGTGTCATGCCCACGAAGAGAAAATGTGTCTTTGTCTTCATCTAGTGGCAGGTCCACCGAAGAGGTCAATGAGGCTGCCGCTACTTCTCCAGCCAGGGGAGAGTCTTTTGGCATTGGGTGCAGGTTCCAACTCTTCTGCCAAGTCAAGTGGGGTCATTTGCAAAAGTGGGTCACCAGCGTGGGGTGTTAGACTTGAGGCACTCAGGATGGCCTTCCCCCAGGGTCTTTGTCCCTGGCTAGTTGCTGGCAATGAACAGCAATACACAGGAATATACAGAATCATCCTATCCGGACTGGGCAGCTCCCTTTGGCACACGATGGACATCAGCCTGCTTTAAAGATCATGTATGGTCCAAGGCTGCCTCGTTCCATGCCACGGTCACGGGGTTAACGCCATGAAATCCAAACACTGCCTTCTGCCTGTTTTGTCTCTTGTGCAGTGCTGGCGTTGGGTCAGAGCCAGTTTCCGCGTGAGGTCGCTCATGGATGCAGGGAAGGGCAGTGCTCCTGCCTGAGCCAAAGGGCCTGACTTCAAAGACTTTGCCCTCCTTTTACGATTGAAATGACTTGTCTCATGAATGGTTCAGACCTGCTTTTAATGAGCTTGTTTTTGTCTTTGGGACGGCTTATTAACCAGTCAGTCACATGTGCTCTCATTGTTTGCCACCCTAGCAAAATTGCAAAGACGGTGGAGGTGCCATGGAGAGCCGGGAATTAAAGGCATTCTCGTCCAGCTGTCGACGGTGCTGCAAACATTGTAAGACCTTCAGAAACCCAGGAGGAGCAGTTCTGAAATCTGCTCCCCAAGGCTGGGTCCTACCAGCTGGGTGAGGGGGCAAAGGGAATGCTTGCTGGGGTGCGGGCACTCAGAACGACTGCTTAGAAGCTGGCAAGTGCTGACATGAAAGACGGTAAATCACTTAGGAGCACGTGGGGCGCTCCAGGGAACGTGAAGGACAATGGATTCTTTCATCCCAGCTCAGTGCTGGCGTGGAAGCTGATGGTTCATCGTGGTCCTACAAATGGAGAATGACCCTCTCAATTAACAGTATCTTGCGCTGGGACTAGGTGGCTTAGGGGATGCCGAACCTTCTTCCTTGGAGTCTCAGGGTGGAGTGTGGTCCTGGGTGTCCTTAGCACGATTGCTGAGTTTCTGCTGGTCTCTGACGCATGCAGAATCCTGTTGCCATGGAATTGCATCATCAAGAAGATGCCCCTGGCATCTAGCTCCTTTCATGGGGGGCTTGGAGATGGCAGTTGACCAAAGGTCCTATCGTAGGGCTTAGTTATGACATTGGCCATGTTCTCTGCGGAAGGGTGTCCACATCAGGGAAATGATCGGCACAGATGGCCCCCTCAGTGACAGTCTCAGCAGAGAATCCAAGGACTTAAAGGACCCTGGATACTGGCCTAGCCTCTCCTTTAGAAATGGCCTGGGCAGAATGGAGTTGAGGGAAATTAATAACCTAGCTAGAACCATTAACTAAAACTTTGACCATGGCTGGGCCAGATCCTCGGCAAAGCGTGGTTGACTCCAGCAGACGATCTGGCCCGATCCAGGCATTACATCAGGCAATTGTTAATTATGAAATACACGGCTGTTTATTACAGACTCAAATGTTTTGTGCAGTTAGGGGCAGATCCTGGTTTCCCTCTTCCAGGCCATGGGCAGTGGTAATGACCATGGAGTGACTCTTTGGCAGCCTGGTGGGAGGATTCCTTCTCCTTGCTTACCAGTATGCAGAACCCCTGGGGTACCGCCTGGTAGCTGGGATACCACTGAGCCCTCTGTCTGATCAGTTTGGGCTCCCTCTCACACCATGGTGCTGTGCCAGGCCACAAACCCTTGGCAGGTTTTGCACTTACACAGCCTTCCACACGCAGGGATCACATCTCGTTAGTTCAGTGAACATTTTCCAGCCACTCACAAACCAATAACAAAGTAATTCCAGCTGGCTCCTCAACCCAGAACCCCAGGACCACACCGTCTACCGTGGTCAAAAAGCCTGACCAGTGAAGGTCATTATCCAGTCTGCCTTGCCCTTAAAGTAGAAGGAACTTTAGCACCAGCTTTTGTTACTGAGCAGTTTGTGTAAATGCTTCACTCAAAGACACACTGGTTAAGGTAAAACATTAAACAAATTTATTAACTACAGAAAAATAGATGTTAAGTGGCAAATGTAAAGAGATTAAAAGTAGTTACCAAATGAAATAAATATAAGACCTCGGTCTAAGTTCTAGGCACTAACAAGCTCTTGAATTAGCAATGTCTCACTCTTGTCAGCTGGTACAAGCAGTTTCTTAAACACAGGCTGGGCAACCTTCTCTGCCTGGGACTCCCCTTCCCCCTTTCAAAGTCCTTTTGTCTTCCCAATGACCTGTTGGGCGTTCGGTTGTATGGTGGCAGAGCCTCTTGATGATGTCACGGGCCCCCTTTTATAATCCGTTTCAGCTTACTCAAACAGTCCATGCATGTGATATGGGGGCCACTTCCTATTGGTCAGGCAACCCCACTGCAAACGTGCATCCTACAGTGAAGCCGGGCTGTGAGCAATCCCTGGTAGGGGAAACCTTCCCGTGATGGGCCGTTAGCATGTCTGGCTGTTTCAGTGTTGTGCCTGAAAAGCTGGTTTAGATGATTCCCACCTCCCAATGTGTCCGAGTAGCATTTACAACAGTATTTTATAACTTCCCATCCTACCCTTCGTGGGCAGGTATTCCCATGGCATCTCTGAATGGCTCTGCTTTATAGGCCTGATCGACTGTGAGGCTGGCACAAGGAGATATAAACAACACCTCCCTGTGCCCACCTAACTGCTCTATGGGAACTCAGGCTGAATTTCACCTGAAAAGGGCCCAGATTCATATCGGGTGTAAATGTGTGTCAGTGGAGTTTGGCTGCTTTGCACCCCCTGAGGCTATGGACCTACATTTTGAACTCACCTCCCACTTCTCTTTCCACAAGCTGGGCTTGATCCTGCACGCAGGCTTTACTCCAGGAAGGCTCCCACAGCCAGGCGGGGATGGAGGGTGCATAGGGCAGGGTCCTTCTGTTCAAATCCCGGTGAGCCACGCGTTTCGAGCGGAGTGAGATGCCAGGAACGAACTCAGTTCAGAGCCTTTCATCAGAAGCCCTGTAACTCTCGGCTCCCCTCTCCCCGTGTTCCGTCTCTCAGAGCCGCTGGGTATCTAGAGACTTGTGCCCAGAGATGGGCCGAGTCCAGACACCCCTGGTCCACGTGTTGATGCTACTGCCCGGCCTCTGTGGCTGGTGGTGGCCCAGCCTTAGGAGCATCTGTGGCACTGCAAACACTGGCCGTGGCAGAGGGAATGAATGAGACTTGCAGGGCTGGTACCCTGGAGAGAGCGCTCCACATCGGCGGTAGCCTTGCAACCAGCGAGTTGCCAGGGAAAAGCAGTGCGGGAACCGTCCTCGGGGTTTCTGTCGAATATGACATTGAATTGTGTGGTTTAAAGGGTGATTGGAGCAGCCAGTCCTCCCTCTGGGGCTGGGTCTCTCCCATGTGACCTTACAGAGCTCAGAAAGTTCCTTGTGGCAGAGCTGGGGTTCCTCCAGGCATCCTGTGGCAATCTCATAGCAACATCTCCTTGTGCTCCAACTCACAGAGCCTGCTGGGGGGTGTGAAAGCAGCGCCTCTGGCACATCTTGGCATGCACCCAACCTTGACAGCTGTTCAGGGGGGCTGCACATCTGGCTGTGCTGTGTGGTGGCTAGAGCAGAGGGCTGGGAGTCAGGATTCCTGGGTGCGATCCCTGACTCTGGCACTCTTTGCGGCCCGATTGCAAGCAACGCCCATTGCCTCAGTGGCTCCATCTGCCAAATGGGTATAATCCTTAGTTACCTTGTGTGGCGGTTGTAGTAATTGTTTGCTCTGAGATCCTTGGATAAGGCAGCTATTGAAGTGCAAAATCCTACTGCAGGCCCAATGATCCCCCTGAGGCTTGCCCTCAGCATGGGGCTTGCCATGCCTGTTAGGATCTGAGCTGCCAGAGGGACAATCTGTGGTCTGCTTGGCAAGAGATCCCCTCCCTCCCTCCGTGCCCTCTGTACACGTGAGCGTTCCGGCACGTGGCCGGCCGCCCCACTGGGGATGGCCCGAAGCTCCGGCAGACTCAGCCTTCCACTCCAGCTGGCGGAGGGCGGGGTTCTGGGAAACGACTTGGCAGCCTTTTCAAAGGCGGCGCAGGTGCCATGGGACAAATCCAGTCAAGCAGAGAGCAATAGACTGGCTGCACCCCCCTTCCCCATCATTGGGGATGGGCCCTCTGGCCTGCCAAAGGGTGGCAAAGGCAGTAAACGAGTTTGCTGAGTGGACAGAAAATAGGAAACCAGAAGAAGCGCTGGGCTGCGGCGCAGAGCTCCTGCTGTCTTTGGGTTGGAGTGCTCCCCTCCAGGCGTCTGTAGGTACAGGGTCCTTTGGGAGTCTGCCCCCAGTTCTTCCCAGCCATCACTCCCCTCTGTGAGGAGGGCCAGCAAGTGGATGTTGCAGCTGAATGGCCTTTCACTGGAGAATTGAGGGTTTGGCCTGGGGCATGGAAGCAGTTCACCCCTCTTATCCACCTGGGCCGTCCTCCCCTTGGTGCTACACCACGCTCACTTCCTTCCAGGCGTGGGCAGGCCGCCTGGAGGATGAGAGAGACTCAAAGGTGTCGCTGCTCCATGCAACTGAAAACCAGGCCGCCTCATGCGTCGCTAGCAAGAGTTCAGCGTACCTGGGAACTAGCCTCTCTTGTTCCAAGGTATCGGAACTAATGACCCTGCCAAGGTCATCTCCCCTCCCCGGAGCATCAGGGGGTGGATCCTGCTGTGAGATAGTGACTTGCAGTTTAGTTTGAAACAACAAAGATGTGAGGCGGAGGCAGGGGGATTCGGGGCTCCTGGGTTCTGCTCCTGAATCTTCTCACTTGCTGCGGGACCATGGCGGAGTCACGTGACTGTGCCCTGCCTCAGTTTCCCAATCTGTAAAATGGAGACGGTGCTCACCTGCCTGTCTCAGGTGCTGTATAAAGCTTCGTGAAGGAATGTTTCTGGCGTGCTCAGAGATCCTCTGCTGAAAGGAGCGCTAGGAAGAGAGGGTGCTAGGGATGAGATCTGTACCATGGGGAGGTGCTAAATCTGGCTGGGCACAGCTCTGCAGTGACCATCTGCCTTCTCAGGCGTAGGGTCAGCAGCAGGGCAGGAAGACCAATTAAATGGGTGAGTGACAGGCCCGATCCTGGGAGGGGCTGAGCACCCCCAACTCGCCTTCATTTTAAAAGGGATGGGGGCCTGCCAGCGCCTTTCAGGTAATAATAAATAATAATCCCCAGCTCTTCTATGGCACTTGTCAGCTGGAGACGTGAGAGCCCATCACACATGGTATCATTAGCCCCATGTTACAGCTGGGGAAACCGAGACGCAGAGAAGCCCACTGATGTCCCAGTTGTTCTGTGGTCAGCGGAAGTGGGCTGAGACCGCCAACTCATGTCATGCTGTGCCCACTTACCTCCAGTTGGGTGCTTGGAAGAAGGTGTTGTGTTCTGTGCAGATTGTCCCCATCCCTCTCGCCCCTTCCCAGGGCATGGCTGCAGGCCCTCCTGGAGCCTCCTCCAAACACTGTTCTTTATTTCACATGCAGACAGATCTGTACTCGGGGGCCCTATTTGTACAAGTTTGCCTGGGCTGGAACCTCTACCTCTCCACCGGCCTGATGCTGGCGGTCACAGCTCTCTATACCATCGCTGGTAAGTTGCGAGGCGTCGGCGCACAAAGGACTCGGAGGCTGGCGCTCTGTTGGGCGCACCAAGCTGCTGTTCCCCTTCTCGCGAGTGGAAGCCCAGCTGAAACACCTCTCAGCTCATTGGCTTGGGATCCCCTGTCCACGTCCTGTGCACGTGAGCTGGCCCATGGAAGAAGTCACTAGGCCTGCTTGGGTGAGGGCTGCACGAGCAGGCTTCTAATTTGCAGTAACTTCCTCCCTCTCCGACAGATGCCTTGGATTGTCTCTCGCGCCCCTATTAATGATGGCCGCCATTGCACCATCCCCCTTTTAAAATCCCAAGTCCTTTAATTGGCTGTTTCGGGTTATGTGAAACCCAGAAATGCTTGGCTGTGAGTCAGTAGTTCAGCTTGAAGTCGGTTCGTGTTTTGAGCCATTTTCTACAGCTCAGCTACCTTTTCTAAGCCTCTGTTTTCCGTCGGCTGAATTCCATTCTCACTAGGCGAGCAGGCTCAGACCGACCGCCAGGTGGATGGGATTGATTGCTCTGTGCAGGGGGGCGTGGAAGGGCGAAATACACAGCGCTTGGCTGGATGATGGCCAATAGGGGACGGGCTAAGTGTGCAAGGATCTGACAGGGGAAAACACCAGGGAGGGCATGGAATTGCTTGGGGAACAGGATGGTGAGACCGGGGCAATGGGATGAAATGAAGAGGAAGGAGGATGAAGGAGGGGTCCATTTCTTGGCCGTGGTCTCTCTTGGCTGGAATGGGGTCCACAGCAGAGTGTGGGGCACCCCTTTGTTGGTTTAGGTAAAAACAGGGCAAGGCACTAGGGAATTCTTATGTGTATCACTATGTATCACTGTAGCGCCAATGAGTCCCAGTCATGGGCTGAGACCCACCCATCGTGCTGGGTGCTGTACAAACACAGAACACAAAGGTGGTCCCTGCCCGAGAGAGCTTCCAGTCATCCCCTTGGGGACCGTCCTTCCTTGCTGGCGGAGGAGGACAGGCCAAATGACCGAGCAAGAGCTTGTCCTCCTCTTTGGGGGCTGCCTGAAGAAGAGCAAAGAGAAAAGAGCCGAGTGGCTTAAACGTGGGCTGGGGACACTGCTCGGGTGCTCACGGGAGCGCTGCTGGGGAGCTGCTGTGTGCCTGCTGTGCGGGCACATGAGAACGGGGAGCAAAGTGCTGCCTTGTGCTGATCTCACGTCCGCGCATCTTTCCAGGCGCGCCCGTCCCCTTCTGTCCCCTCCCTTTTCTTTGTATCCTGTGCTGGTGGCAAAGCCCAGCGCTCAGCCTTTGCTGCACCCTCTTCTAGTGCTTGTGGGGGAGCTCAACACCCTCGCATGCCTGGCTATGCAACTGGCTCCTGGCCCCATCCCACCCACGTGGGGGTATTCAGTCCCATAACCCAACAGCGACCGGAGCTGGGCTTCCTCTTTGCCCTTTGGTGGAGGCCCTTCCAGGTAGGTCCCATCCTCCACAGGATCAATAACTGACGGACACATTGCCAGGTGAATGGTTCCGTTTATTGGGACGTTACAACAAAGCCTAGCCCAGTGCTGATCGAGACCCCCCCAGTGCTGTGTCTCTTTCTTGTCTCGTGCAGGTGGGCTGGCAGCTGTAATCTACACTGATGCGCTGCAGACACTCATCATGATCATCGGAGCCGTCGTCTTAGCTGTAACAGGTAATGCCCCAGTGCCGCACAAACGTACCCCTTCCAGGGAAACCGCTTCCCTCTCGCAACTCGAGCAGTCTTAAAAATAAATTAAAATACCTGAGCCGAGACGTTTAGGGTGAGCTTTGCCGCTCCGCAGATGGCTAGCGAAAGCCGGTGCCATGTACGCTGCTCTGTGGCCATATCCCCATATGTGCAAGCCCTATGAGTCTAAGTGATGCACAGACTTTTTTCTGGGTTAATTCCCCGCCTAGTGTCCTTCCTGTCTTGTTGTTCTACGTGGCAAACTCCTGGTATCCATGGGATTGATACAGACAGACTGCTTAGACAATTGATAATAAAGCGGCACTTCAAGTTTTTCTCCAGATAATTGCCAGCCGTTGACTCCCCTAGTGTTATTTGGGGGATTGCCAGAAGGGATCTGCCCAAATCAGAACGTAGCTTCCTTTGATCTTCTCTGAAACATACACAGCAAAAACCAAGGGGTGAGTTATCCTTCCGTGTGTGTGGCCAGGGAGCTGGAACCCGTATGGGCTACTCTCTTCTCTACCGCAGGGTCTTCTTCCGGCTTTGATCTTACTTAATGAACAGGCATTTTCCACTTTAGCACCTGTATGAGTTTAACCTCCCCACACCACAGGGAGGTAGAGCAGTCTCCTCTTCCTCCTTTTAGAGACAGAGCACTTAGGCCCAGCAGGGTTAAGGCACAGTTTTCCCAGCTGAGCGTGTACCGTTCGGGCTGGACTATACCAGGAATTTACAATGGCACAGCTACGTCTCTCGGGGTGTGAAAAATCCACATCTGAGAGAGGTAGCTCTGTCACCCACCCCCGGCATAGACAGCGCTAGGTTGACAGAAGAATTCTTCTCTTCAACTATCTACCGCCTCTTGGGGAGGTGGGTTGTCTACCTCGATAGGAAAACCCTTCCTGTGGTTGTAGTGAGTGTTTACGCTGAAACGCCCCGTTGTCAGAGTTTAGACATACCCATCAGCATTCCACTCCAAAGTTAGGCACCTAACGTACGTCTACACTGCAAAAAAAAAAAAAAAAGGCAGAGTGTCTCTGGGTCCAGTCAAGAGTTGCACTGCAGGGCTAAAAAGAGCGGTGTAGACATTCAGAGAGAGGCTGAAACGACTAGAGTCCTGTAAGTGCTTTAAAGACTAACCAATTTTATTTCTGCAGGCAGAAGCTTTCGTGGGCTGTAACCCACTTCCTCAGACTCAGGCTGGAGTCTGAATGTCTACACCATTGTTTCTAGCTCCTTGCGTGAGCCCCAGTCTGTTGACCCCGACTCTGAGACTTGCTGCTGCATTTTTGTGTGGGTTTTTGTGCGGTGTTGGTCTGATTTCAAAGCTGCTGGGCACCAGTAGCTCCCCGTGCAATCAGTTCCAGCACCCTAGCTTGACCAGCATTGGCCTAAGCCACTTGGTCACCAGGGAGTCTGTGGCAGAGTTGGGGGTAGAACGCAGATGCCCACCCTTCTCTGGCCAACGTCTCCTTGATCCTTGCTGCACCTGTTCTGTGCACGACCCCCCCGCCCAGCTCAATACCCGTGCTGTGGGGGAGGAGCACCATCTCGCACGCAATGTATTGACATACATCAGATGAAAGGCAAACAGCAGCCAAGGCTTTGACTTTACAATCCCCTCCCGAGAAATACCCAGACCAGAACCCCAGCGTTGACCCTAGCAGCAGAACAGGTCTGCCTGCAGATCAGAAAGAGGGCCACAGTTTGTGTTATTGACAGAGGAGAGAGAACAAAAGGCCCTGGCCTACTGCTGGGTACTGTCACAGGGCGAGAGCAGGCAGCTGAAAAGAAGGCCTGCTACTGATTTTGGATTGTAATCTGGCTTTGTGCAAGCATGGGATGGGCATGCACACAGGTGTGCTAAAGTTCACCTAAAGCTCCCAAGGGACTGTCATTCCCAAATGCCTCTTTGTCACCTGTTAGTGACTAGTCGTGCGTACAGGGTTGAGTCCTCTCTTATGGCCAAAATAGACTAGACTGCCTCTTTTAGTTCAAGCAGCAGAGTGCTTTTAAATCAGAGGTCACAGATTCAGTCCCTGCTGACTACGCATCTAGGAGCGTCTGTGCAGAAATACTTAACCGAACAATACTTGGAAGAACAGCCTCAAATCACCAAATCCTAGTGGGATGTGTACTTGTGGATTGCATGCAGGCCTGGTTCATACAAGCCTCATACAGCTACATCTACCAGCCTGCTCTACAAAAACTGAGCAATGACAATACAATTGGGCGTAGAACCGGGCAAAGCTTTTCCTCTGACATTTTTGGCAGCTGAAATATGCAGATTCAGACCGACTGACATGGTTTGTGAACGCGGGTCAATTTCAGTGAATATTTTTGGTCAAAACAATCAAACAAAAATCCAACCCCCTTAAAAACTATTCCAGAATTTTGAAACAACACCTCTTGATGCTTTCAAAAAGAAAGGTTTCAGTTTTGGGGGTTGAAATTCTTTTTGGTTTTGGAATTTCCTTGTTTCCAATTTTATTTAATGTTTTTACCCCCCAGATTTTATTTAAAGAAAATTGCAAAAATGTTTTTTTAAAAAAAAGTTTGAAATTGAATCAAAATGTTTTGATAAACAAATACCCTTGATAACTGCCAGCAAACTGAACAGCTCCCTTCTCCCCCCCATTTCCCCCCCTCCCCGGGTTATTTGCACAGCTCTAGTTGGGGTAAATCAATCAATCAGACTGACACAAAGTTCTGAGCTGGTATCCCACTTCCGGCTCTCACAAATGTGCGCAGCTCATGCTCTGGTGCGTTAGCTCCCCCCTGCAGCACTGAGGCAAACCATCCTTGTCCCGATCCCCGGGGGTTTGTGTGTGTGTGTGCGTGAGAGAAGAAATATGACGTCACGTGCACGCCCTTCTGTTGTGACTCACTGCTTAATTACCATGGCGAGCCTTTGAAATCACAGCCTAAGTCGCTGATTCCTTTTGGCATTCACCACAAAGACATTCATCCTGGTGAGCTCATTGGGCATTAATGAGCAGCTGGGAGCCAAATTCTCCGCAGCCCTCCTTAATCGCAACATCCTTCTGTGTGTCCAGGCCTCTCCTGTGTGCAAGTGTTGGTGCCTGCAAACTGATGCCTTTGGAAATAGTGCCGTCCTAACTACATCTACCTGCTTTCCTCCATGATTCAGCGTTTGCTAACTGCCCTCCCTTATTAGAGAGCATTTATTGTTGCTTCCCACCCGCCCAGTTCTTTGGAACACCCGCCCCTGGATTAACCAGGTGTTGGAGAGTTGCCACTTCCCCTTTCACAAGGGCAGGGTGAGTTTACAAACACAGATCATCTCCCAAATAACATGGGCCTGTTTTCAAAGTGGTGCACGCCGTCCCGACGGTGCCAGGACTGACACGCAGACTCCCTGACTCTGACGGCAGAAGGCACCGGCATGACCCTCTAGTCCAGGGGTCGGCAACCCGCGGCTCCCGAGCCGCATGCGGCTCTTCAGCCGCATGGTATGGGGACCAGAGCTCTAGTCTGACCTCCTGCACATCGCAGGCTGTTACCTCACCCGCCCGCTCCTGCAGTGGTCCCATAACCTCTGCCTGAGTTACGGATGTTCTCTGATGGCATGGCCACATGCTGGTGAATTGCAATGGAAATGGGGTTGCCAACATCGGTTGGGCATATTTCTGGAGGTTTCCTCACATGGCATAATCTTTCATTTCTGGAGACGCCAGGACAATCCTGCAGGGTTGGCAAACCCTAAATGGAAAGACCCGGAGGAGGCGTGTGAGGGAGGGGGGGACGTAATGTGCTTTTCTGGGGTGGCATCATAAAAAAGGAAACGGGGATGGGTTCCCGCTGCGGACTTGAGCACGGGACCCAAATCTCCAACGTCGACTGCTGGGGGCCGTTTGCTTTGGCCCGTTATAGAGCGATGGGCCACTGACAGAACAGAGCTCTGCCCTTTGATCACCCCGAAGTTCTGGGGTGTTTGGATCGGAGTTTGGTTCAGTGTCTCTGCAGCACAGGGGGCAGGCGGGAAGGGGGAATGAAGAGGAGAAGGTGGAGGATGGATGGGCCAAGGAGACACGCGTTGGGGGCATCAGGCCTAGGAATTTGCAGATTCGGACACAACTCCTCAGCCTGCTGGAGCGTGAAAGGCTCCGTGGGGCAGAGCGAGCAGATGGCCAGACCCCCAGTTTAGGCCTGGGGCCAGAGGAGTATTGCCAGGGCATTCGGTTTCCATGGTAACCCTCTCGGCTGCCGCTGTCCCCTATGGGCACTAGCTGAGGCTGCCTCTCGTGCTGTGGGCCCAGACGTAAAACCACCCCCAAATGGACACCTCCAAGCGGTGCCGTAACGCCGGAGCCACGAAGCTGGCGGAGACCCTTTCACGGGGCACAGAAAGCGGGGGGGGGGCGTCCATACAGAACTGGCCACCCCACTAATCTCACCTGCCGCTAATATCAAGGTGATGAGAGTTGGGCCGGATGTGGGGGGGGGTGCAGATGGGGTGTCAGATCTGTGCGGGGGGGAGTGAGGGGTTAGATCTGGCTTCCAGCTCAGGGCCAGCCCTGCCTCTCACACCGCAGCAGCACAAAAGAGGCGGAAAAGGCGGCGAGGCGGAGACAAGATGCTTCCCTCGCCCCCATCGCTTTAAAATACGTTCAACCCCCAAACGCCCTAGTGGTGCTAGAGGCAGCCCCCGATGTCCGGGTCTGGGGTTCGCCCAGCCCTTCATAGTGGGGCTGCTTCCTCCACCTGCCCCCAGACAGCAACCTCATCTCCGCCGCATCCCCCATCTGGGGCAGGGCCGGAGTCTGCTCTCTCACTGCGCATGGGGGGGACTTGAGCCGCGTGTCTCCTGATTTACATCGGTGTCAGCAAGCAGGGAATCTGGCCCCGTCTCTTGGCTGTGATTAACTGTCTCTGTGCCACGTAGCGGGCAGGGGATGTGATGCAAACACACCTGCGGAGCCTGCTCTCTTGTCGATCTGCTGCAGATGCGGGGGGGTGAGTGCTCCTGCCTGGACTGGCTGAGAAGGAAGCCCTATGCGGGGGGGCATCTTCCCGCCTGCTTTTGGAAGCCAAACATGTTTGCCTTCCCATGCATCCGGGGCCAAATTCTCCTCCCCGCTAGCCAGGGTAATCCCAATAGCTTCAGGGGGGGTGAACTGGTGTAATGGCAAGGGGAATTTCGCCTCCGGCTCCCAACAGCTGCGAGGAAGCAGGAGGATGGAGCAGTGTCCTGAGCCTGGTTTCCTACATGGCAGCCCCACCCGCTGCTGCGGGTGTCAGTGCCACAGATGGTCTCGGTGCTACTGGGCAGCTGGGTGCCGCGATGAGGGTGCCACTGCCTCAGCTGGAGGGGCCAGGAGTCGATGTGTGGCGCTGAAAGCAGGCGGCTGGGCTGGGCTCGGCTCGCTATAATGCGGGGATACATTTGCAAGTGGTTGCCCAGGTTTGTGATCATTTGAGGGAACTGGGGGGGGGGGGTGCTAGGCCTTTTGCACAGGTGTCCCTTTCACCCCTGACCATTAAATGCTCCAGAGAGAAGATGCCATTTCTGAGAGTCACATCCACATGGCAGCCGGAGGTGTGAACGCAGCACGTACAGATGTATGGCGCTAGCGTGCGTCTCATTACCATAGGTTAGCCACTCCAGTACCTCCCCAGGTTCCCTGACGGGCTAGGGCAGCCCATGTTAGCTAGCTCACGCAGGTCTCCGCAGTCACACCTCCGCTTGCAGTGCAGATGCACCCTAAGAACACCCAGCAAAGTGAGTCTGTATTGCACTTGTGTCTAGGTGGCCAGAGACTATGGTGATGGGCTTGGGGGGGTATCGGGTCAATCCCTAGATAGATAGAAAATGTCCTGAGCCGAAGAGTGGACCCTGTGCTTGGCACCGTCATGATTCGAGTCAGCTGCTGTCTCTGCTGGTTACGTTTAATGCTTAAATAAGATCCTGTCGCCCCAGGGACCTTTGTGCTTTAATAGAATTGGCTCATTTGAAGTACAAAGTCAGGGAGCAGAGGATCCCTGTGAGCCTGGATCCGGGACACGGGACGTGTCCCCTGGGAAGAGCAGGAATCTAATGAGCCCAGCTGCGCAAAATGCCAGCCGAGGCATGTCTCTTCAATCAGAATAAAATACAATCGCAATGTTGGATGGTGCGTTCCCTCCCTCTTTGGGCAAGTGGGAAGGGAGGAAAAATTCTGGCTGGGAAGGTGGCTGTGGTTTTCGCCAGCTGATCTGACTGTATTTCAGTGCTCTGATCAATCTCTCCTCCCTGTTACCTTCCAGCTTTTAGCGAGATTGGAGGTTACCAGAACCTGGCAGAGGCTTATTTAAAGGCTGTTCCAGCCAAGATTATCCCCAACACAACATGCCACCTGCCCAGAGCTGATGCCATGCACCTCTTCCGAGACCCCATCTCCGGAGACCTCCCCTGGACTGGCATGACTTTCGGGCTGTCTGTCTTGGCTGCTTGGTACTGGTGCACGGACCAGGTAAGAGTAAACATATTCCCCCTCCCTCGCGGAATTGCACCTCCCCGCTCTGTGGCCTTGGAATACTTGCACTCCACCCGCGTTGGTGCTTACTGGTCCTTGTGGCTTGTAGCCGCAGGCGGTCTCCTTTTAGAGTCGGTGGAAACCAGCTGGCCTCCCCCTGCCTTGCTCTTGAGGTGCTTGGACTGTGAGAGTTTGGTGAGCGGGATGCCAAATGGCGTCCTCACTTCGTCTGCTGTCCTCTGGCTTTCTGGGAGGGCGGAAAAGGCTTTGCCTGTTGCTCTGATGTTGCCTTGGGAGAGGGGACCGGGCTGCATGTTCTTGGTAGGACTGAAACCTTTGCTTTGCAAGTACGGCGGGGGGCTGATGGCTGTGGTGGGCTTTTTAGCACTGGTTCCATCTGCCTTGTATTTGCTGGGCCCTGGATTTTTCTCGTGTCTCGGAGAGTGGATGCCCCCTTTGCCTTGTCCGGTGCCTGCTGTGTTCCGGGATCCGTAGTGGTGGAAAGGCTGACCCTGTTTGATGAAGACGAGAGAAGAGAATAACGGTTACTGGAAAGATCTGATTATACACACACTCCTGAAACACTGTGCCTGGGTCTGACTGTGTCACTGATTCACAAGTCCCTTCGCCGTTCCCCAGCCAGTTCTCCCTGTGTTTGGGTAACTAGAAACCCGCAAAGAATGAATTAAACCTTAACCCAGCATTTCCCATGGTGGCTCCAGTGACAGCTTGCCCTCTGTTTCCCCCAGAAATTCACAGCGTCACTTAGGTGTCCAGAGACCCCTCCATGTTCTGCCTCTGTATCGTAGCCTAAACAGCCATCGTGACACTTTGTTTGGCTGCTTCAGGCCAGCTTAAGGCAAGGTCCATGCAGCTGCAGATGTGCCCATGGACCAACAAAGCTTGGAGCTGTGCTCCTGGATCTGAGCGGTGGAGAGGATGCCAGCAGAGGAGGTTGGGGCAGGAGGTGACAATGGTGTCACGGGAGCCAGCAGCACTCTTGCATTGCGGGGATTGAGTATTTGTGTAGAGGAGCCTTTAGGTTGGGGCCGGACCCCAAGAGTCTTAACCCACCACTTCTCAGGAGCTTGTATAGACTGGATATATGTCCCCCTTTTTTTGGTTTCCATCCTATTAGCTGATTAAATACCCTGGGTGGCTCCTTTTCTCCCCAGTCCTTTACTGTGGGCTCCCATGCCGTCTGCAAAGTGGGTCTCAAAGCACACCCAAAGCAGACTCCTCCACTCACCCGGGAGGTAGCATTTCACCCCCCTTCACCCCAGTGTCCATGACAAGGTGTCCTGGCATGTCTTTGCCACGGCCCCACTTGGAGGTCGATACTGCCCCACACTCAAGTGTTCTTGAGCGTATCTGTTGGCCAGAGAGGACTCTTGCTGTTGGATCCATGCAGAACAATCCTGAAGGACCAGGATGGTATCGTGCAAAAGCCTGAGCTGGGAAGGCTTTGAACATGTTGAGGCAGCCGACGGAAGCAGCAAATATTTAGATAACAGAGACAAATTCCTAGGAGACCCGAGCAATGCACTGTGAGTGTTTCCACCCCGCCTTGTCAGCAAACAGGATCCCTGGCCTGAGGCTCTGAGCTACAGCGACACTGCTGAAAAACACTCCATTAGGCTGGAGTTCTGCCCCTTCCATTCTCGCAGATGCTCATCTGAGCCTCCTTCCCCTAGCATCTGGGCGCCTTGCTCTCAGAGATGGATTGGGCCTCCTGACACCTCTACGAGGGAGGGTGGGGCTGCAATCTCTACTGTCTACATTGGAAAACCGAGGCATACGGAGACTAAGTGACTTGCCCAAGGACACATGGAGGCCATGGCAGAGCAAAGACTTGAAACCAGGTCTCTCAAGGCCCAGGCTGGTGCCATAACTACTGGGCAATCCTTCCTCTCTAAGAGCTTTGTGGGAATGAGCTGTACCCTGTCCAGTGCTTGTGTGGTGGCCTGGCAACTCCTCATTCCCCCCCAGCCTGCGCCTGTGCCATCCACCACGAATCAGCCTGGATTAGACTCCTTGCCAGGGGACAAACCAAAGCCGATTCTTGCGCTGGGTTGGTGTGAGCCAGCTTTGCGACGTCCTCCCAGTCACAGCGACGGGGGCGTGAAAGCAGTCTCCACACACCGCGTTTCCCCCAGCTCGTCGGGTGGAAGAGCTGGGAAAGAGACACTGCGTCATCTGGGCCAGCCCCCCGACCTTGCCCAGGCTCTGTGGGCCTGGGGCTCACTTCACTCATGCCCATCGTATCCCACTGCGATGGCGCTTGTTGACTCACCCCGATGGGCACCGGTGGGAGCGAGCAGTCGCTCGTTGGTGGCTGTGCGCTGCCCACTCCTTGAAGCTAGGGTAGATGATGGGTCAGGGCATGATACCAGGGAAAGACTGGTCTTTCCGACGTGGGACAAGGCTGCCGTCCGCACCAGAGTGATGCGGCTGCTGGGGGGAGGTCGCTGAAGCAGGCCATTCCCCAGCACAGAGACTTAGGATAATACAGAGCCAAATCCAGAGAGGCCTTGGAAATGAAGCCCTGGGGCCCAGGGAGGGGGTGGCTGTGTTGAACTGAGCTGTTTTCATTCCAGCTCTCCCACTGACTAGGCTGTTTTAAGAGAGGCTCCAAATCTGGCCCGGTCGTCAATGGGGGAAGCTTGGTTCGAGCAGAGACCTGGGAACCAGCTGCTCTTGGTCTCCATTCTTGGCTTCGCTACTGAGTTGCTTGGCCGAGGCATTTCGCTCCTCTGCCTCAGTTTCCCCACCTGGGAAATGGGGGCAATGATGCAGCAGCCCTGTGAGGGAGGCTGTGTGAGCGGGTGTCTGTTTGATGCTTTGACAATCAGAGAGGGGTCTGAGCATGACGCCTCGCACGCTACGGGTGTGGTCGACGTGCCCCCGCGCCGCTTTTCGAAGCAGCCGGGACGGTGACATTCACTCTGGCCCTGCTCTCCCGGTGTGGTGGTAGTGCTCTCGGTCCGCTGGTGAGGACAGTGCAGGATGGCGCCGCAAGCAAAGCGTGATGGGAGTGAGTGGTCCTAGAACTCAGTGAGCACGGCTGCGTTTGTTTGTGCAGGGGTGGATGGCAGTGTGTTTGCTTCCTTTTGTTTTTTTGGAGGGGGAGGAGGGGTCTGGAATATAAATTGTGGGGGAAATTGCTCCTTCCTGGTCGGCTAGGGAGGATCAGTGAACGGGAATGTGCCATCTGAACTGAGGATTCACCAACGTTTCTGTCTCTAAAGACTCAGGTAGCTTCTCCCCTCTCTCTCGCTAACGTTGCTGGGAACAAAGAACTGAGGCATGTCACCGAGCCGCACTCCGCCTTGCTGGGCTGAGCGTCGCACTTGCCGCCAGCCAGGAACCCAGCAACCCCCCCGATCAATTCCAAACACAGCCGAATGCTACGTCAGTCACAGGGAGCAACCCGCTGAGACGACGTATCCCAGTGTGCAATGCTCTCACTTCAGCCAGGCGGAGGGTGCGATGGAACCTGGCACACAGGGAGGTGGGGGGCTCCAGAGGGGGCAGTCCGTGGCCTGCTCTGGGCTGTTCCAGTGCAATGGAATAGTACCAGCAGACCCTGTTTGGAAGAGCACCGTAGCCCTGCAGGATGCAAAGACCAGCTGGGCCTGGGCTGCAAAATCCGGTCAAGCGCTGAATGTCCCCAACGTTTAGGGAGTTTGGAGCTGGGGTGGCGGTTTGGGCCCCATGTCACGGGCACTAGGCTCCAGCTCTCGTGCTGTCTTGCAGGTCATTGTGCAAAGGTCCCTGTCCGCGAAGAACCTGAGTCACGCAAAGGCCGGCTCCATCCTGGCGAGCTATTTGAAGATGCTGCCCCTGGGGATCATCATCATGCCGGGGATGGTCAGCCGGGTTCTCTATCCAGGTGAGGCACGAAGGGGAAAGGGCGGCAGGGTTTGGTAATTTGCCTGTCGCTGAGCAAAAGCTGCCGCGATTCAGAAGGGCGGCTTGAGCCAGACTGCAGAGGAGGGGGACAGCACGCGGAGGCTGCTCTGCATGGGCACGAACCAGCTGCAGGATGCTCTTCGAAAGGCAGGGGATTTGCCTGAATACCCTGGGTCACAAGTGCATGCTGTGCGCTGGTGGGCTGCTGTCCCCCACCCCAGAGGTGGCTGCATTTCAATGGTAGTGTATGCACGCAGCTAGCGAAATGCCCTGTGCTCATGTTGTTGTGTTGGAGACGGGTGGAGGGCGTGCTGTTTGGATCCTGATTGGGTCTAGATTGGGGGGGTCAGGGCTGAATTAGGGCGGAGGCTGAAATTCAATAGCACCAAAACGGTGCAAGCTTTGCAAGGTCATCTGATGATGTGAGAGTTCAGCAGCATCCCCGTTGGAAATAGCTTCCCTTCCACTTCGGGGCTCAGTCGGGAGCCCAAACTGTACTGGCTGGCTGAGCTTCAGCACGCTCGCTCCTTAACCCTCCCACTGAAATTTGCAAAGGTTCAGCAACAGGATTGCAGTTTAGGCCCGTCACTAGTTATTGAGCCACATTCCTATGCAGTATAGCTCTTCCATGACCCTGTGGATTCTGGTTTGTACAGTGTTACACCAGGGGCGAACTGGGCTTGATGACATCTTATTGTTTGAGAATGGGTTGGTTGAGATTTCTTTTGTGTTCCTGATGATGAAGACATCTGACTCAGTGGTGTCTTTCATGACAAAGTCTTGAAGACGCTCTTGGAAGAACACAAACCTACCTGGCCAGTTTGAAGCACATTGGCTGGGATTAAGCTGGGTCGGAGCAGACTGCATTACCACAATGCTTGAAAGGTTTTGGCACGCCCAGCTTTACAAAGTGCTGTGATCTCTGCCAGGGTGATTTTTTGCTGAGTGAGTTGTCACGCGGGCTGTGACATGAGTAAAATAGTATTGGCTATTAATTTAGCATCATCTTCGCGAGGATGTGAGGGCAAGCAGATATTGGATCTGGGCTGGTAAATTTCATTCCCTGTAAATACAGATTAGAGCTACATTGAGGGCCGGATCCACAGAGGCTGTATATCTAGGTAGCTTGGCTGATTTCAGGCCCTGAATGCCTGAATGTACTGAAAGGTGGACTGTGAAAGCCTGCCATGGACTAATTTCGGTGCCTTTAGAAAAGGAAATGCAGGGAGTGCTTAGGAGCAGAGCAGCAACTGGAACGTCTGACGTTAGAAAGCGGGGCGTGTCTGGGCATCGCCACAACTCGCTGGAACAATTCTGTTCCACAAAAAAAACAAACCCAAATGAGCAGCAGGGTCCCTGGGACAGAGTGGGGGCTATCCAGCTTACTGCGGGTGTTGTATGTGTGCATTCGGTGCAAGGAGCTCCTGGCTGGCCCTCAGAGACCACATACGGGCAATGGAGACACGAGTGGCTGAACTGGAAGAGAGAAGGGAGACGGAGAGGTACGTAGGTGAAACATTCCAGGACACAGTAGAACGGTCCCACCCCTGGTATGACAGTCTCTGTTGCCTCTGTATTGTTGAGGAGGATGAAGGTCTCAGGGATGGAGAACATCAAACTAGAGCAGAGGGAAACAATCCCATAGCTTGGACCCTCCTTCCAGATGATGTCAAGGTATCTTCTTGCACTGCGGATTCCCCTCCGGGGGAAGGAACTCTAGTTATTAGGAAGAGACAGGCACTAGTAAAGGGGGACTTGATCATTAGAAACAGATAGCTGGGTTTGCGAGGACTGGGAGAACTGCATGGTGTCTTGCTTGCCAGGTGCGAAGGTTGCAGATCTCTTGAGACATTTAGACAGACGTGTGTACTGCTGGTGGGGAGCTGGTAGTTGTGGTATATGTAGGTACCAGTGACATAGAGAAGGATAGCAGAGAGGTCCTGTTGGACAAATGTAGGCTGCTAGGTAAGAGATCGAAGTCCAGGACCTCCACGGTAGCATTCTCGGAAATGCTTCTGGATCCACGCGCAGGGCCAGTTAGACAGGCAGAACTGCAGGGTCTCAATGTGTGGATGAGATGATGATGTAGGGAGGATGGATTTAGATTTATGAGGAACTGGGGAAGCTTTCAGGAAAGGGGGAGTCTAGACAGGAAGGATGGGCTCCATCTAAACCAAAATGGAACTGGACTGCTGGAACATAAAATTAAAAAGGTCTTAGAGCAGTTTTTAAACTAAGGGCTGGGGGAAAGCCAACAGCTGTGGAAAAGCACGTGATTTGGACAGAGACGTCCCTTAGGGGAGGATCTATTAATGGAGATTCTCTATGTCCTAGTAAGGAGGAGAGGATGGAAGAGGATAAAATATGGATAGGATCTGAGGAGAAACGGTCAAACAAAAAAGAATCCCATTCAGTTACATCACAGAATGGCATTTATCAACAAAATGATAAATTAAACAGTAATAAGTCAGCAGGACCAGATGGTATCCACCCAAGAGTTCTGAAGGAATTCAAATGTGAAATTGCACAACCACTAATTGTGGCATGTAACCTATCATTTAAGTCGGCTTCTGTACCAGATGGCTGGAGGATAGCTAACGTGACACCAATTTTTAAAAAAGGCTCCAGAGGTGATCCTGGCAATTATAGGCTGGTGAGCTGAACTTCAGTACTAGGCAAATTGGTTGAAACTATAGCAAAGAAGAGAATTATCAGACACATAGATGAATACGATTTGTTGGCAGAAGAGTCAACATAGTTTTTGTAAAGGGAAATCATACCTCACCAACCTGCTAGAATTCTTTGACGGGGGGTCAACAAGCATGTGGGCAAGGGTGATCCAATGGATATAGTGTACTTAGAAAGTCTGTGACCAAGGTCCATCACCAAAGGCTCTTAAGCAAAATAAGCTCTCATGGGATAAGAGGGAAGGTTCTCTCCTGGGTCAGTAACTGGTTAAAAGGTAGGAAACAAAGGGTAGGAATAAATGGTCAGTTTTCAAAATGGAGGGAGGTAAATAGCAGGGTCCCCCAGGGGTCTGTGCTGACACCAGTACTGTTCAATGTATTCATAAATGATCTGGAAAAAGGGGTAAACAGTGAAGTGACAAAATTAGCAGATGATGCAAAACTACTCAAGATAGTAGAGTTCAAAGCAGACTGCGAAGAGTTACGAAGGGATCTCACAAAACTGGGTAACTGGGCAACAAAATGGCAGGTGAAATTCAATGTTGATAAATGCAAAGTATTGCTCATTGGAAAACATAATCTCAACTATAGATATAAAATGATGTAGTCTAAATCTGCTCTTATCTCTTAAGAAAGATCTTGGCGTCATTGTGGATAATTTTCTGAAAACATCCACTCAATGTGCAAAGGCAGTCAAAAAAGCTAACTGAATGTTGGGAATCATTAGGAAAGAGATAGATAATAAGAGAAAATATCATATTGCCTCTTTATAAATCCATGGTATTCCCACATCTTGAATAATGTGTGTAGATCTGGTCACCATCTAAAAAAAGATATATCGGAATTGGAAAAGTTACAGAAAAGGGCAACTAAAATAATTAGGGATATTGAAAAGCTTCCAGATGAGGAGAGATTAGTAAAACTGGGTCTTTTCAGCTTGGAAAAGAGATGACTAAGGGGGGATATGGCAGAGGTCTATAAAGCCATGACTGGTGTGGAGAATGTAAATAAGGAAGTGTTATTTACTCCTCCTCATAACACAAAAACTAGGGGTCACCAAATGAAACTAATAGGTAGCAGGTTTAAAACAAACAAAAGGACGTATTTCTTCAGACAACGCAAAATCAACCTGTGAAACTCCTTGCCAGAGAATGCTTTGGAGGCGAAGACTATAACGGGGTTCAAAAAAGAACTAGATAAGTTCATGGAGGATAGGTCCATTGATGGCTATTAGCCAGGATGGGCAGGGATTGCTGGTTGCCAGAGGCTGGGAATGGCTGTTGGGATGGATCATTTGATGATTGCCCTGTTCTTTTCATTCCCTCTGAAGCACCTGGCATTGGCCACTGTTGGAAGACAGGGTACTGGGCTAGATGGACCATTGCTCTGACCCAGTCTGGCCGTTCTTTTGACTGCGCAGAGTGAGCAGCCTCGCACACGCAGGCCTGAAAAGCGCTAACTGTGGACTGTTGCAATGTTCTCCCGGAGACGCCACCACCCCTATTGCATTGCGCTGTTGCAGTGCACCTCTGAGTCACTGCATGCCTGTGTGCTTTTTTTCTTTGATGCCAATTGTTTTTTAATTAGGAGCTAAACAACAGGCCTGGGTAAGACACGCCTCTCTGTGCCCCCTGGCCCCCTCTGACCTTCCTGCCACTGGCCTCGTGTTTGGTGCTGAAAGGGTCTTTGCTGAAGCCTGAAAATACAGCTCGGTGAAAAGAGTTTCACGAGGGGGAGTTGTGCTTTGGCGCCGCTCCCAGGTGGCCCTCAGCCCCCCTCTCCTGGGCTACGTCTACACGGCTGCTGGAGACGTGACAGGCCGCTCGGGTAGACGTACATGCTCCCGCTTCGATCAGGATAGTATGCTACGAAGAGCGCCACGGCGTGGGTGGCGGACGGGCTCGCCCCCCCGAGTACGTACCTAGGATCCCGGGGGGGGATCATAAACGGGTCAAGGAACACATTCTGCGGCAGCGACACCGCTCTCTTTAGCATGCCAACTGGATCAAAGCTAGCGTGTGTCCATCTGTCCGTCCCGGCTGGGAATGACCCCTCCGGCTCTGGTGCATTGCACCCGTGCCCTCCTGAAGCTCTATTTTCTAGTGGCATTTCCTCTTATGCTCTCTGACATCTGAGGCCCCATGCTGAGGTCACCAGCCTGCTGGCCAAAGGTGCCTGTGCGTGACCCTCCCCCCCAGTGGACGCTAGCCACTGAACCGGCGAGACGTTCCCACCGCTGCGAAAGGGTGGGGTGTCTATCACAGCCCCTGGGATAATGGACGGAAACCAGGAGCGGCCCTGCAGTCTTGCTGGCCCCATGATGCTGCGTGTCAGGGGCGACCAGGCTACAGGGCAGGAAAACAAAACAAAGAGCGGACTGAAACGACAAGCTGTCCTACCTGCACGGCCTTGCCAGCGTGTGTACCGCTTCCATCCAGTGCAGCCGGCGGGCTGTTGCCTGTTCTCAACACACACCTAATCTCCTCGGTAGCCTCCTTCCGCCTCTTCAGCGCGTCCTCCGAGATCACGTTCTGCAGCAGCGGCAGGCTCCCCAGGGGGCTGACGTAGGTGCCCCGGCTGATGTGGGGGTCGCTCATTTTCCTTTGCAAGTGCAGGCCCCCCCCGTTGGGGATGAGCTCGGAGTTGGTTCTCCGGAGCAGCCCGAAGCGACCCCTCGCCTCGGAGAACTCGTCCGACATGGAGGAGGCGTTGGAGTGGTGGAAGCTGTGCGTAGCAGAGCTGCCAGAATAGCTCTCCTGGTCGCTGAGAGTGAAAATGTCATCCTCCTCTTCCAGCCCGTTCAGGGGACACACGGCTGCCGAGCCCTGGCCTTCCTGGGGGACAGCCGCCTGCCTGCTCTGCTGGTGATTGCCGGCCGCGACTTGAACTTGGGTGGGGCTTTCCTCCGGCCCCCGATCTGCATTCGCTTCCTCTGGCTCCGTGGGCTTCTGTGGCTTCTTGGCATCCCCTAGCAGGGCAACGCTGTCCTTGCGGTATGCGTCGAGTTTGGAGAGAAAGTCCCTGACGTCAACCGTTCTCGGTCTTGGCACTGGGGGTTTGGTGTCCCCCTTGTGCATCTCTGGGGTCGCAGGCTGCTTCAGGTGCTGACTTACAGCCAGGACGGCGAAAGCTCCGCCTTTCTTTTCTTTCCCGGGACTCCTTGCTATGGGGCTTTCTACAGGCTTGGGAGCTTCCTCGGTTGGGATAGGAGGGGCCTCTCTTTGCTCCCGGCTGTCAGGAACAGGCTTTTGGCTTCTCTGGGCTTCCAGCTCCTTGTTCTTGAGCATTTGCTTGTGCTGGACCGCGGCCTGGGACCCGTCGCAGACCTTGATGCGGCTCATCTGGGACAGCTTGATGTTCTTTATAGTGGGGTCAATGATGTTGATGTAGCCCAAGATTTCACTTCCAGGCTCGGGGTCCGGCTCGACCCACGTGGGCAGATAGTCAAACATGTTGGCCTTCTCCAAGTTGAGGAGGCCTGGGTGGATGGGCGGGGCGAGGTCAGCCGGGTCATTTGGCCGCTCGGCACTGGGGCCCTCGGGAATGGCCTTGCTTTTGCTGGCCATCTTCATGTTTCTGCCGGCGTCCGCCTGCTTCTCGGACGACAACTTGCTGAGCTGGTCCGCGCTCTTGGCCTTCACCAGGGCGTATTTTGGGTTAAGCAACTTCTTCGTCACCGCGTTGGCCGGGACCACGGGAACGGTGGAGGGCAGAGTGAACAGCTCGGGTTCCGGCTCCTCCTCCATGGGGATGGACTTCAGGCTGAGGCCCCGGGACATGAGATACAGCTCTTGGAACTGCTTGTCGAACGCTTCCACCACCTGGCCGGAGAGGACCGAGATGATGTTCCGGTCAATCCTGGCCGCGGACCAGGTGAAGCTGGAATGGAAACCAATCAGAAAGAAGCTGAGTGCACAGCGGAAAATGGCAGGGTCACCCACTGCCCGGTTCTCCTGCTCACTATCATGCTATTGAGACTCGAATGACTCAGCTCTCGGGGGCTGCCTCGCTTCTGCCCCCCTTGGGCTGGATTCACAAAGTGCCGCCTTCCATTACAAGGGCAAGGACTTTATGTGCCTCTGTCTGGTCACTCCCTCCTAATTGAGCAGGAGCAGCAGGCTTATCTCAAGGCAAATTTGGGGTGGTATGATGGGGGGTGAGAGGTCAGGATTGCTGGGTGTTGGGGGGCAAGTCAGGGTCTCTCGGTATTGGGGGCGTGCAGGTCAGGATTGGGGTGCAATAGCAGAGCTCTGCATGCATATTTCAACTTCTAGAGCCAGCTGTGTAATGCCTGATTCTACCCACTGCTCTTACTCTACACTATTATGAGGATCAAAATTCACATCCCCTTATAAATAAATCCCAAACTGCCTGGTCCAGGCCAACCCAGTTCCGCCTGCGATTCAAACGTGGGAATGGGTGAGAGAGCCGTGTCTGGATTACCTGTAGGAACCGCACATAGCCCGGTCACCATCCACGAACATGAACTTCTGGGCTAAGGCACCTTTGAACCTCGTGGCCGAACGGGTGAAAAATTCTGTTCCCCCAGTGGTGCGGACTCGGAGATTCTGCAAAACGAGAACAAGGCAGCAGGTGGGAGAGAGTCCTCGAGCTGGGCAAAGAGAAGGTGGTGCAGTAAGATGCTTTTTCCATTTGCTGCCCCCTCTTTTGGGAGTTTGGGCTTGATTCTGCTCTCAGCAGCGCTGTTATAAATCCTGGATGATCTCTGCTGAATTCAACAGAATTCAGCAGCAGTACCCCGGTTTCACACCGCTGTCACTGGCGCTGAATTTGGCCCCTTGCCTCAGTAAAACTGCATAGCACTTATCTTCAAAGCAACATTCAGATCTCTGCCTAGACACTGACTAATCCCCGCAACAGCTTTTGGGGGAGGGCGAAAGCCTGAGCCTGGCTTTTAAACCAAACTAATCCCTGGGATGGGTGCAGCTAGTCACCTAGATACCACCGCTCTGGGAGGTGGATTTACCCACGCTGATGGCAACCCCCTTCCACCGATGTAGGAAGTGACTATGATATGGCACCGAGGCAGCAGAACTGCGGTGCTGCAGTAGCATCTGCCTGTAGACGTGGCCTAAGCATTATCCTCAGCGTGCTGAGAAGGGAACTGAGAAACAAGCAGCCCATCTGGGACATGAGTTCAGGAGTCTGCCGCTTCGCCAAGATGTCTGACCTGGTTTTGTGCAAATTTTCTATCTTCTGGGGATTGCTGCTGTGATACACTGAGCGCTGGCGAGAATTATGGATGGTAAAGGCATGGTACCTCATCGCCCCGAATGCTTCAAAACGTTAAACCACTTACTCAGAAGCTCAGAGAGGTTGTAAAGATCTTTTAAAATAGTAGAAAGAAAACAAAGGGTCCAGTTGCTCTAAACTGTCCTCATTTTTGAGGCAATTTTAAAAAGGCCATCCTGTACCATAGCTCCCTGCAGTTCATTAGTCAATCAGTGTTTTCACAGCATGGGGCAGTTGTAACTCTGGAAGTTGCTGGCTGTGTTTTGGGTAGGGACGGCTGTCGGTGACAGGTGGATTTTCATCTTCCCCCAAACTTCTTTCACCGCTATTTCTTGGGGGCCATAATATCACTTGGGTTTTGGCTGTTGCATAACAACCTCCAGCTGTGGAACTCTTGGTCTGTCGGTGGGAATGGACCCCAGGACCTTCACCACCAAAAGCCCCCCACCCCTACCACTTGAACCACAGGAATGAGTGGCTCTGGCAGCTGTGAGAAAATAGCAAGTTGGTAGTTGAGACAGCCACTAAAGGGAGACAATCACATGTACTGCGTGAGCTGCTCTTATTTTCCTTGTAGCTTTTCTCTCACTCCTCCAAGGGAATGACACCATTTTGCATCTGTTCACGATGGGATCTCTGAGCTCTGACACCCCGCCCGCTGTCTAGGGATCCCATTGGGCTATGGGTGGGGAAGAAGGGGGCTAGACCATGCAACGTGCTTCCCTCTGGAAATCTGCTCTGCCCCTTCCTGCTTTTAACTGTAATATCATGGCGGTACTGGAGCTCAAAGACCTTAAACATCTTTCTAGAAGTGGTTTTATTCTGGCACAATGTTCTCTTCTCTCCGCTCCTCTCTCTTCTTTCCCTCGCCTGTTTGAATGGAACCTCTTCTCTGCTCTTACTCAACAGGGCTCTGATCCAGCACGGCATTTAAGCACGTGCTTGACATTAAGCCTGTGTGCGGTCCTTCTAAAGGCAATGGTGCTTTGCCGTATCAGGCCCTGAGTCTGAAGACGGTGGCTTTTAGTCGCTGTCTCTCTGTTTGAACCGGGCTGCACGGGTCCCTGTGAACTTGGTGCAGGCGGCATTTTCTGAATAAAGCCCTTGTTGTTCGGTGGATGCAGATCAATGCCTTTATGGCCACGGTGGCCTGGGGATTTTATATACAAAAGTCCTGACATTCTCAGCAGTGAGGGTCCTCTGCTGCAGCTAGGACTCAACCGGATTGTGCCAAAAGAAATCCGATGAGGTTCAACAAAGACAAGTGCAGAGCCCTGCGCTCAGGACAGAATAATCCCATGCACTGCTACAGGCTGGGGACCAACTGACTAGGCAGCAGTTCTGCAAAAAAGGCCCTGGGGGTTACAGTGGACAAGAAGCTGGATATGAGTCAACAGCGTACCCTTATTGCCAAGAAGGCTAATGGCATATTGGGCTGCATTAGTAGGAGCATTGCCAGCAGATGGAGGGAAGTGGTTATTTCCCTCTATTCAGCACTGGTGAGGCTGCATTTGGAGTATTGTGTCCGGTTTTGGCCCCCACTACAGGAAGGATGTGGACAAATTGGAGAGTCCAGAGGAGGGCAATGAAAATGATGAGGGGGCTGGAGCACAAGACTTATGAGGAGAGGCTGAGGGAACTAGGCTGTTTAGTCTGCAGAAGAGAAGAGTGAGGGGGGATTTGATAGCAGCCTTTAACTCCCTGAAAGGGGGCTCCAGGGAGGATGGAGCTAGGCTGTTCTCAGTGGTGGCAGATGACAGAACTAGGAGCAGTGGTCTCAAGTTGCAGTGGGGGGAGGTTTAGGTTGGACATTAGGAAAAAGTTTTTCTCTAGGAGGGTGGTGAAGCACTGGAATGGGTTACCTAGGGAGGTGGTGGCATCTCCATCCTAAGAGGCTTTTAAGGCCCAGCTTGAGAGAGCCCTGGCTGGGAGGATTTAGCTGAGGTCAATCCTGCTTTGAGCAGAGGGTTGGACTAGCTGACCTGAGGTCCCTCCAACCCTAATAGTCTGTGATTCTATGTGTCCCTGTGTTAAAGGGGTATTTGATTCTGACACTTTTTGTACCACATATTATCCATTTTCATGGCCATGCGCTGGCCAGGTCCTGGGATGAGATCGGCCTTGGATGAGCTGCAAATTCTTGGAGCCTGGAACAGCCATTTGGAGAGCATTCCAGTCCAGCTTGGGCAGACGTGTACCTACCATGAAATAACTGGCAGCCAATTAACTTGAGGCAAGAACTGTAGTGTAGACTGACCCATAGGGACACTGAGAATATCCCTTTGTAATGTGCTTTGAGATCCCTGCATGGAAATCTCTTTAGATGTGACACCTTGGTGTTGTTTAAGGGCCATGCCATATACATTTCCACACCCAGGAAAACAAGCTTGTGGTTGACCTCATTCTGTCACCGGCTTCAATGCATCTGTGTTAACCTAATATCCTTTACCAACTCTTTAATCCAGCTCCTCAGTCCAGGCCAACCCTTTTCATAAATTCACAAAGGGCTGTGCAAAACACCCAGGTCTCAAGGTATATTTCAATCTCCTTCCTCCTCCCTCTCAAAGCAGCAGCTGCTTTAAGTAAAATCTGTTGATTTAATCTCTGATAGGAAGAAAACAAAAGCGACCGCACACAAAGATGGATGACTGATCAGAGAACACAATAGCCGCTGAATCACCCTGCAAACACTCAATAGTTGCTTAACAAGCTGCCTGGGGTTTCCCAAGCCTGTGCAGCAATTACCAATTGCATCATCGAACCTGCTTGTTAAACAGTGAAATAACAATTTACCTTTCTCTCCTGCATGAACCATCTCAAAGCACTTTCCAAATAGCGTCTCAGGTTGGCTGGTCTGTTGTGGCTGCTTTGCACCATGCTGGCGATGGGCTTCCTCCCATGAGTCTGTCGTCTACATTGCACTGCGGAGCCAGCCTCCTAGCCCAGGCAGACAGACTCGTGCTAACAGGGCTTCGGCTAGTGCGTGGAAGAAGAGCAGCATGGATCAGGCTAGCCACCCAGGGATCAGGCTGCTGTTTGCAGTGCACGAGCTCGCGTCCTGCTAGTGTGAGTCTGTTCACTGGCGTGGGAGGCTCAGGACCAGCAGCAGTGTAGACATATCCCGTGAGAGCCAGGGGGGAGAATCACACCTGGACTCTGTCTCCAGCGATCTGCCGGTGCAGGCCGGCTGTTCTGGTCCTGGCCCCATCCCTGGACGCAGCCCGGCCAATGCACTGAGTCCTGACGTGCATCACCCCTTGCTACTAGCCTGGGTCTTTCTGCAGCTGAAGATTAATGTTCATCTCGGTGCTCTCTGCTTGACAATTAAAAGTCACACTGTCCACGAGAGGCATGGAAATCAGTGCCGCATGCAGCACCACTCCGCGAATGTGATGGGGAAGAGAAAACCAGGGCCCCGGTTGGATGCTGTTTCCTACCTACGTGTTCGCTTTCCTTTCTCTGTGTGTGCATATCTATCGGGGCAGACGCTCTCCCACAGGCCCTATGACAGCTCTAGAGGTGGGAGACTCACGGGTGCTCTAATGGGAGCAGTATTGTGTTTACACTTACCGTGGACAAATTTGATGCCCTTTTTAGGGCAAAGAACCCTCCATTCTGAGCTGCTGGGCGGCTGGAGTCCCGTGGCTGCATTCCATAAGGGAGACATCCACTCTGTCAAGCAGGGCAAGGGACAGAGTGGCTTATGGCTTAGAGTGGTTAAAGTACAGCCAGGAGAATCAGGTGTCAGCAGCAGGCCTGAAAGCGAAACCAGGAGATTCCCAGGATACGTCTGCCTCAGGAATTCGCGATAACAGCGACACACTCATCTGGTGCGTGGCTGAGGCTCTGCCGTGAGGCTTTTGATCATTGTTCTGGAAGTGGGTAGGACCAAAGGTGTGCCTGGCTGGCTTTTGTCCCTTCTGGGAACCCCTCCCATCCGCCCTTTGTGTTCACATAATGTCTGGGTTTAAGCAATCAGTGAGCCTGGGCTGCGTGGTCCAGACCTCTGCTGGTAGCACTAGAGTGAATTTTCTGACTGACGGAGTTTGCCAAAATACACAGATCCCTGACCTGGAACATTGTTGGATGTTTTCCAGACAAGAGACTGCCAAATAGTGCTAGATTCTGTGGGAGCAGGTAAACTGCCAGCTGAAGGACGAGGCAGAGAGCATAAAACCCACTGCGATGCCCTGTGCCCGGTTTATTTGTATATCAGAGATGATCATGGTGCTGTCAGGTCGGGAGAGCCGGATCCCTGCCCCCACAAGCTAAATGGACACAGCAATGCAGGGCCTAGACCACAGACAAAGGTCTATCTCCCGTAATCAATTCCTAGCCACCGCACAGGCCTTGGACACATTGGCGCACCTGGATCCTCCTTCTTCTCTGCGTGGCTCACAAGTGTGGTAATACTTTAGTCTGGGTTTGGGGGCTGCCTGGTGGGGTACACTGGGGTGTTGGGGGGCCCTGATGTACAGGAGGTCAGACAGGAGGAATTGCTGATCCCTTCTGGCTTTAAACTCTGTGATTCTGTTGAGGATCCGACTTGCTATTGATCCAGTTAAAAAAACAAAACAACCCTCGTCAGGATCATTTTTCTTTAGCTCAAGGGGCAGGGGCTTGTGCCAGGAGGTCTGTGTTCTAGCCCTGTCGGGTCTCTGCGGCTGATCTATTTATCACAGAGGCAGCCAGGAGATCCTGTGATGTCCGGGCCCGGTTGTCGTATGTCTCTCTCCTGTTAAAATAAGGAGGCAGGACAGGGCCATCCAAGCCAAGTCGCTCATTGCGTCCCTGCCTGAGCATCCTGGGTGAACACAGCCGGGGCCAGCAGATTCGTTCTGCTGTTACTCTCTCTCCATGGCACAGCACCTGGCTGGAGTCACAGCCCCCCGCTCACACATTTCACCAGCATCCAGATCAGCTCCTCCCCTGCACCTCTGAAACCTCTGCACCCTGAAGAGGCAGCCGGCCAAAGGACTCCAGCCTTCCAGATGTCCCCTTTGCCCCAGGCAGACAGAGCCAGATGGGTCAGGGACTGAAAGCCAAGCAGCAATATCAGCCATTTCCCAGACAGGTCCACTCAAGGGCCTGTGTGCCTAGGAGGAGGCAGATATGTGAAGCCCTATGTGACAGCATCCTGGCTGGGGCATCAGCCGATCTGTCTAGCTCCTTCCCTGCAGCCCAGCCCTCTTTTTATTTCAGTCCAGGTCTGGCTCCCAGCCGTACGTCGCCGGACGGTCTCGGTCTGAACATCAGCTCAGGTCTTGTCTGCAGGAGAACACGCCCCTGATTTTACTAGACAGCTGCCACCCCCTTTTGTGGATGCTCCGAAAGCGAAATGAGAGCGGGGGCTGGGAGCTCTGGTTTAATAACAATAACTAGCTCTGATCAGGAGATCTTGACGCACTCTGTGAAGGAGGCCAGCCTCGTTATCCCCCGTTTTACAGCTGGGGAAACTGAGGCACATTGCTGGTAGGCGACTTGCCCAAGGGGAGAGCTGGGGGCTAGAGTCAAGGACTCCTGATGCTAAGTGAAGCATCCTATCCAGTAGGCCCCACTGCCTGGCTTAGCCAACCCTCCCCTTCATTTTCTACATATGCTCCCTTCCCCTGGTGGAGCCCTAGAGGGGCTAGCAGTATGCTTGCTGGAGATCTGCACCCCATTTGTGCCTGAAAGGAAAGCTGTGCCTCAGACGTGCTTGGGGGGGGACCACGTGCCCCCGCATGCCTGCAGCACGCCCCGTGCTGAGAGATGAACCTCCAGGGTAAGGCCCTCTGGACAAAAGGAGGAAGTACTTTCCGTCTAGCTGGCTTCTCCCCCTCCGAATCAACGCAGCACTCTGAGAGCCAACCAGGCGACACACAGACTCACCACCAGCTCGTCTGAATCGAAAGGATTGTTACAGGCCCCGCAAAGCGCCGTGGTTTGTAAATGGGGTGCACGTGCCAGCCTTCCCGTGAGCTGCGATGGTCTCACCCGCAGCCGAGCAGCCTGCGTTAGTCAGATGCGGGACCTGGTGGTTTTAGATGTGGCGTCTGTTTCAGGTTGTTAGCGTGTGGGCGTGTGGCCAGAGGGTGAGAGAAACGAGTGGTCTGGAGCACATTCTACTAGTAAAGCTGCGCTGTGCTGCGATTTGGTGCTACGGTCTTATGGATGCCCAGTGCACGAGGCCTGATTCTCTCGCAACACACGCTGTGTCTCACGCCACCCAGATGGGGTCCCGTGGGACGTCCCCTTTCCTGAATTCGCTGTGCAGTGGGGTAACCCAGGCCCCAGTGGAGGAGGGGAGGCAGGGGAGAATCAAGCCTGATTTTTCTAGCCTACCTTCCAGTTTCCTAACCCTGCTTGCTGGGGGAAGATGTTTAACCTATAACTATAACATGGCGCCCTGCCTTCTGTGCACCGTCTTACCTTCAGGTGGCCGGGGTGCATCTGTGCTCGCTCGCACATCTGAAGGAAGGATTTCACGTTGGTCTCTTCCAGAATGATGTAGACACCGACTTTCCGCTTGAAGCCCGCCTCCAGGAGGTCCTTGAAGATGTCGACGTCAGTGAACACGTCCATGACGACGGCAATTACCTGAGGAAGGAGGGGAAGAGAGAGTTCAAACGCTATAGACAGGTTATAGTGCCTGGAGGAATTTCACTGACTGACCCCTGCTATTTTGCCTCGAGTGGGGGGGCTGAAATTGTTACAGCCTCCACAAGCCCCACTGTGCTATGCGCTGTACAAACACAGCCTTCTCAGATCACTGGGGCAAGACCCATTCTGTGAAGTGTTTACCAGTCTTCAATGGTACCCGTGCCATCAGAGCGTTTCTAGCCCTCCATAGTAGTGAGACTGCAGGCCTTCCAACCCTGGCACTCTAATGACCGCATGGATTTCCCCACCACGGCAGTTCTTACATGATTTTATCTGCCTCTTGGCTTGAAACCAGCTGTGTAGAATTCAGTTGGGTACCCCCGGCAGCCGGCAATCCCAGCATTCAAATGAGATCCAACATTAATCGCCAGCGTTTGTGGACTGGGAAGCAGCGCTTGCTCAGCTCACGTTGGAACTGAAGTTGGAATTGAAGCAAGCCAGTCATCAGAGCAAAGTGAATTTAAATGCCCATTTCTTCCGCTCTGCCTGGGATACAAACAGAGGGCGTTCACCAGGTGAGGGCCCTGCCTTTCCTGGGCATGGAGCTACCGTTGGAGCAGGTCCCAAGACCAGCAGCACAAACTCACATCAGCAAAGCAGTGGACACACACCAGTTCAAGGCCCCGATCCTGCTGGCACTTATGCACAAGACCCTTTACTCAGGGAAGCAGTCTGAGAAGTCAATGGAGCTACCGCTGGGCGCGTGTCTCTGCAAGAGCTGGATCTCACTCAACTCTGCAAAATCATACTGCGCCTTGAAAATTCACCCCCCTGCTGTGATCGCTCTGTAACGGAGCCGTGGGTAGCCCACTGGGGATTGTGTTATATGGGGGCCCCCTGCCGATATAAGATACGGGCTAGTCACAGCATCCAGCTACTGAGCCTTGACTCTTTAGTTCAAGCTGTAGCAGCTTCTGCTTTTAGCACTGGACGGGCCTGGTGTTTTGGCCAAAGATGGTAGCCTTCATACATGCTCTGCAGAGGGCAGAGATAAGAAGCTCGGACTAGAACCTGGGTCCCTAAAACACAAGAGTCTAATTGTGTGAGCTTAATTCTCCCCGCCCTCCCAGCTGAGATGGTTGAAAAGTCCCATGCTACAACTCCCCCCTCACGTCTACCTTGGGCAACACGAATTTTCACACCAGCAAATTCTTTGAGCCTCAGAGGGAAATCTTCCTCACCTTGACCTAAAGGTGAAGGTACACATCTCTGCAACTCTCTGAGATGAGTACCCCCCACCATCTTTTAGCACTGTACTGTTCTAGCTTGCAGCACCTTCCACATCTACGCTGTAATATTCTGTCTGTTGTAGTGTATCCTTGCCATGTGGCCTGCAAATCCCTTGGCTTGCGTAAATAAGGGGACTTTTTAGATGTTCATCTGAGCATCATTTGAACTTGCGTTCTGTCCCAAGCAGAGTAATAAGAGCTCTTGTCTTTGTACTTTATAACCTTTAGAGTCTGGTGACTTCAAATGCTTTATAAACATTAATTAAGCCTGTTAGATAGGTGTTGTTAGCCCCATTTTACTGACTGGCAAACTGAGGCACGGAGAGTGACATCCTGGCTCTATTGAAGTCAAGACTTCACTGATTCCAAATGAGCCAGGATTTCATCCAGACTGTTTACATTGGGTGACCAGTCATCCCAGTAATAACAGGTTCTTCCCAATATTAGGGGTTCTGTCTCATGTACCCAATTATACAGCCCCCGATCCTTGGAAAAAAAGTGTCCCGATTTTTCACACTTGCTATCTGGTCACCCTACGTTTACGTGACTTGCTCAAAGTCATAAGGATGAGTCGGGAAAACCCGGAGTCCTGACTTCCATTCCCTACTCTAACTACTAGAGAGCCTTTTTTTCTAACAGTGGAATGTAGGGCAAGTAGCCGTGAGAGGCCCAGGTCGTTCATTTATTTGGGCAAAGCTACATTTCCTTGTGGGAAAGGGAGAGGATCTACTTAAAAATCACACTTCTGTCTGCAAATGCTCCCAGAAACATCCAAGATTCCCATAACTGAAGGGTGTCAGAGAGCAAAACGCTGCTTCCTAATTCTATCCTCCAAGAAAGGAGGCCTCCCTCCACGCGTTAATTACTCAGGTCAGGCCTCAGCGCCTGTGTGCATCTTTTTAGAAGCTCAGTTTCACGGCTTCCCCCTTTGGTCTATGTGTCTCTTTCTCACTGCAACGAGGTGGGGGCGGAGGGGGGTGGAGTGAAAACAGTTAAAAAAAATTAGAAAAATTAGTAAAAGCACAAACATTGACCGGATGACTTGGGGCCGGCCGTAGGAGCTGCAGTGACTTTACGTTTCTTTTTAAAAATGGGCTCGGTTGCAAGCTCACAGTGTTGCTTGAAAGTAGCTGGCAGTTGGTCGTCATTACAGTACGAGGATTTGTGCCTGGCTGCTCTCTTAAATCGGGTGTTGTGGCTCCTAGGGAAATATACGCTGCATCGAACCAGTTTGCACCCTCCTGCGGGGCCTGATCTGAGGGTTGAGCGTGGCAGGAATTTTGAAATTTTGAAGGCTGAGTTTTCCAAGTGGCTTTGCACACTGTGTGGAGAGAGCCCTTGTGCCCGGCCCACATGTCCATCATAAGCCCAACAGCTGATGTTCCACCTCCATTCAACTCAGCTGCGAAAGCTCCAGGAACTGCAGCTGGGAATCCATTCACGGTCTTGCCTAGCATGCCTGGTAATTCTCCAGCAGTTGCTTTGGGTCAGGATGCAGCACAGAGAGGCTGAGGTGTGAATCAGTCAGCTCCTGTGGGTTTGATCTGGTTCCTCATTTGAAGCTTTACTTCTCTGCCTCTTCAATTATGCCGAGCTGGCTGTGGGCTTGGTAACTGCTTGTAGGCGTGAGGATGGCGTTGCCCGGTGTTCCATGGCTTCCCAGTGGTTCCCCCACTCCAAATGAAGTGTGATGTGCCAATGGGAGAGTATTCATTGGAGTGAGAGAGGGAGAGCGCTCTGTGACGGGAATATGCTGTCTGTGCACCAAACCCAGACATGTACGTTGCTACTAAGAGAATCCCTGGAATGTTTTCTCCATATGGCAGGAATGTAATCTGAATTATGCTTGGCACCTTTCATCCAAGGTACTCACAGCAGCATAATTAATTTAATTAATTTAGCATCACAGCACCTCCGGCAGGTGGGGAGGTTTTATTATTGTCATTGGATAGATTGGGAAACCGAGGCACGGAGCGCTTAAGTGACTTGTCTAAGATTGTGCAGCACGACCTGATTTCCACATCCCGTCTGGGTTATCGAGCCCGCCCTCCCAGGTGGAGTTTGTTACATTTTATAAATGGGATGCTATGCTGGGGTTGCCGGCGATGGCAAGGGACTGGTCCCTTCCCAGGCTCTTCAAGCCTATGTCCGCTTGAACCCCCTGCCCCGGCCGAGTCATCTGGATTCGTTGTGGGGCTGTTGGCTGTAGGCGCAGTTGAAGTGTAAATCAAGGAGGCATTTGAGCAACAGGTTTTCCCAAAGATCTCAGCGCTGGCCTAACTCTTTTCCTCATTCATCCTGCGGCTGACTTTGGTGGGAGCGGGCTTGAAAAACCCACCCTTGAAAGCTGTCTCCCTCCCCTTGTTCCAGCAGCAGAAGGCTGGCTCTCTGGGCGCTGGACCTTGGCACTGACATTTGCTGTTAGCTGCTAGCGCTGCAGCACTTTGGGGCGGTGGGGGCGCCATGTCTTTGCTTGGAGGGTGGTGCCCGGGCCTGCCCTCTGGTGACAAAGGGCATGAGTGTGAATGAGAGGATGTGGCGGGGCTGGCTGAGCGAACCTGGCTCCGCAAACAGCGACTCGGGCCTGCGGATGTGGTGCTTGCTTGCTGTTTACTCAGCGGCGCAGCTCTGCTGCAGCTCTGTGGCTGTACTTTGCCTTCAGAGCAGGGACATCCCACGAATCTTCAAACGCCTCCTTTCCTGCTTCCTGGGGCACTTTGCCTTCAGGAGCAAAGAGAGTCGAAGCAGAGCTCCCAGGAGCCATGGAATGTGGGCATTTCACTCCATTTCCAGGAGATCATTTGGGTGTGTTCGTGTGTACACCCAATCCTCACTGCCCTGTTGGCTACCGTGAGCCATGGGAGAAGGGAAATGCAATGCCGGGTCTCTTACTGCCGGTGTCAAAAAGAGACATTTCCCAAAGAACAATTTAAAACCGTGTTATTCTGTCTCGTTTCCCTGGCCCTTAGCAAGGTTAAAGGCCTCTTCGAGCACCAGTGGATGAATCCGCCCACATCCTGTGTGCTGGGCACGGCAGTATGGTCACTCCCATTTGACAGAGGGGGAAACTGAGGCAGGAGAGTTGCCTGGCTGATTTGCAAGGACACGGAGCCCTCCTCGCTCCCACTGACTTCAGCAGGGCAGGTGGACTTACGAGTCTCAGGCTATGAGTGGCTTGCTGTAACTTGTAAGGTGCCTCGATGTCAGAGACACAATTAGAACAGAGAGCTCCTGGTTTTCCTTTCATTTATGTGGTGTGAATCAGAAGTAGCTCCACAGTTAATCGAACTGCACGCTGTAAAGTTGGTTTGAATGAGGCCGGAATCAAGTGTTGGAAATTCCCAGTCCTGTGTTATTCCAGTACGGTCGAATGCCAAAACCTCCTGTGACCTAATCTCAGTTCTAGCGTCATCACTTTAAGCACCGAACCCCTTGGAGTGAGACAACTAAATACCTGTGAAGGTCTGGGCCTTCCCGTCTCAGTTTCACTCCCTCCCTGGGGAACCTGAGCACCTGGAAAATGGGGACGCTACTTATCAGTCTCCGAGGGTTAGTTGCAAAGAGCTTTGAAAATAAAAAGAAGAAAGTGAGCACCATGGAATAATCAAATACCGAATCTGTGACGTGGGAAGTGCCTTTAAAAAGAAAATCAATGAGAAACAAACCCACAAATCCTCTGTGAAACGTGGGTCCCTCCTAGTCACTGCTGGCCTCAGGCAATGGAGCCAGGATGGGTATGTTCTGTCTGCCTGTGTCCTGTGGGCTTGGTGTTGGCAGGTAGATGGCCCCAAAGGAAGCTCGGTCCTAACTCCCCTTTGCATGGGCTGCGTGTTCGGAAGGCAAAGCTCCCTGATACTGATCTCTGCAAAGCTGAGACACAGAGCTGTGGCAAAACAGCTCTGGGCCCCCAGGTGAAAGGCAACCTCCCCAAAACCCTCAGTATGTTCTAGCCACTGTTTGTCTTGTCCAGGTTTGCTCAGTGTGCCCTGCCATGGAGAAAAAAGACTTCAGCTCTCCCCTTATAACTCATATCATCATTTATTCCCCTGCAGAGGGAATGGTCATCGTCGCCATTCTGACTTTGGAGCATATTGTAGTGTAAAAGCACTATGCAGGATACAAGGCAGTGGGGGAATCGGACTCTTTGCATACAGCGACTTTTTCCTCTCTTTGCCAGTGTGTAGTCAAGACAGTTTCCCCCACTGAAATGTTTTCAGCTTGGTTTAAAAACCTCCCTAGCAGAGGACAGCCCTAGATCGAAGCCCCGTCTGTCTCTATTCCATAGCAGATTCTAAATGGATCTGTCGGCTTCCCTCAATCACAGCTATCTGGCGAAGTATTTAGAACCTGCTGCTGTGCAGCATTTTTGGATGGCGAAGGTATTGAGAAACAAGGGGGTGTTTATATAGGTCTCCAGCTCACAGCCAGCCTAATGGACATTGCCATGTGACGTTCAAAACCCGTGCGCATCCAGGAAGCACAAGGGAGGTTGGAATCATTTTGGGCTGCTTGGATCAACAGGTGAGCTGTCAGATCATTTTTTATAGAGGAAATGGGAGTTCTTATTAACCTACTTTCTGCATTATCAAAGAACCTTTGGGCTTACTGCCTGTTTATTTAATGAGCATCTGTGATCAGATTGGAGTAAACACACAATTAGAGAAATAACGCGTTGGGAAAGCTATAAGTAGGGTGACTAATATTCATAATCCCGGTCCCCTCTCCAGCACCTTTCATCAGTGTATCACCAAATGTTCCGCAAACAGTAATTAATTGAACCTTACAACTTCCTCGGCAGGTCGATAAGGCTGATTATACTAGCAATGAACCAGACGTGGAATGTCTAATGCAAACGCTCAGGGCAGAATCAAAAAAACACTTCCTACGGTTTTGTTCCAGGCCAGTATTGTTCCTATTTCAACTCAGACGGAGCCAAAGTCTTGTGAAAACAGCTGAGAATTCCCCCATTCCAGATGGAAGCACTCCTGAGCAGGTGAGGTTTTCAGCTGGTTGGATTCAGAAGCTCATGAGAACAGTCAGTGAGATTTCAGTGCCATGGAATCAAAAGCTCTAGCCCTGGCATGTTCTTGAACCTGATTCCTGCCCTAAAACACATCTGAATATTGCATCTTTGTCTCATGTCTATCTTAGCCCCATTGTACAGATGGGGAGGACTGAGGCACAACGAGGTCATTTACCAAGTCATTGGAAAAGCTGAGAATAGAATCCAGGGTTCTGCATTCCATCCTTTGCTTTATTCACTAGGCGATACTCCCTTTTAGAAACAGGAGCAGAGTCTGGAGTCCTGCCTTCCCTCCCCTGCTCTAACCACTTTCTCTCCTGTTTACCATTCCAACTACGTCACAAAGTACATTTAGTCCCCAAACTCAGCAAAACGTTCAGCCTTGTAGACCCCGATCCTGCAAAGACCCACATGAGTGCTTAGCTCTAAGCAGTTGTACAATTTAGTCCTGATTCCCTTCCTGTCCCATAACCACTAGGCAACACTGCCTTGCCTGCACTTCGCACCTGGTTTGCAAGCTGTTAGTGGGATTGCATCTCCCTCTTCAAGCTTGAATCAGCACAGCCAGATGCACTGAGGCCTGATCAAGCTCTGTGAAGCTGTAGTCAAAATGGCTGGAGTTTATCATGAGAAAGAGAGTTGCTTCCTGCCCCCACACCAGAGGAGATTTTGCTAAATAATAAAAGCCCAGTGGAAGGGGCGTATATCCTCCAGGCTGCACGTGGAGCATGCAAACAAAGCTGAGCACTGCTCTGGACCAGGCAGTAAGGACGTCAGAGGAACTTTGCTCTTATGGACGCAACTAGCAACCGGAGTGGTTTGTTTTGGTCTTGGGACTTTTTTTTTCAAAGTTCCGAATGGGCCAAACATGCTCAGTCACCAAAATGCTGCTGGGATCAAGGTTCAGTGCTGAGTCTGCATGAGGGATCGCTATCTGCAGCCAGGGAAAGAAACGCAGTCGTGTTTCCCAGCCAGATTCAGGGCAGTGCCCTCCCAGAACATGAAGCAACAAGCTGTCGGCGGGAGACAGTCACGTTGGAGGTAATCGGAAATTCCAGATGATGTAGGTAAAATGCCTTGTAGCCCTTTTTCCATTTCATCATTGGGTGACCTGGGGAAAAAAACCTCCTAAAGTGAGCCCTAGCGCTCTACTTGAGCTACTGGATCATGCTCCCCATCTCCGCCTTGCCAACCTGCTCTGAGCAGGCTTTGTCCCTCCGATAAAGCAATCGGAAAGGCGCTGAATTGGGGATGCAGTTGCAAAAGGATCCCTCTCCTCCCCGCTGTGTGTGCATCTCTCCTGCGGCTGTGAGGTCAGCATCTAGCTGCTCCGGTGGTCCTCAGCCGATTTCTTTCCCCGCTCTGGGAGCCTGGCATGTGGAGGAGGAGGCAGTGGTGGACGTGGCGGGGCGCCCGTGCGTGCTTGGTTGGTCCTGGCATCCGCAGGGTTGGCGACTGGGAAGCAGCTGGACAGCAGCGGCCCCAGTGATTATGACGTCAGCAAAACACGGTGGCAGCCTCCTAATCAGCCAGGCCACTTTCAGGAGCCAGGTGATGGGGTCTGGGCCGGGGCAGGGACAGGAATCCAGCCGCCGTCTGAGTCAGACGCTCAGGGACAGCGTGGGCACGCAGTAGCCATCCGCCTGGTGGGATGAGTCCAGGGCGAAGCTCTGAGACTGCGGAATCAGTGGGGAGTGTCTGAACAGGGTCAGGGATGATAAGCCAGGCCGTTCTCACGAATGGTAAGGTGGTGCTTTGCCCAGCCTACCACCTCCATGCCAGCATCTCAGTGCTTTACAAACAGGGGACAGACTGGTGCCAGGATCCCCACGTAATATTCGCCTGCGTCTGTTTGTCCTGTATTCCATCTCCTCCTGCTGGGCTGACCTCTGCCACGCAGCGATCGAGCGGGTGGAGAGCCAGTGTCATTGGGCCGGGGCCAGGGACTGCTGTCGACCAGCCACGCCCCGTCCAGGGGCAGCGCCGCTGTCTCGAAGCCCGCTTGGCTTCACGCTTGGTGCCCCCTTGGGCGATCGCGCCCCGTGGCTGAGCTGTCAACCCGTCGGCGTGGCCCCAGCACCTTGCGGAACACTGGACCACAGTCCGCGAGCCGGAGTGCAGCTGTGCGTCTGGTGGGGACCCCATTCCCTCACCCCGCAGCAGCAACTCCTGGCATGTGGGCTGCAGGAGATGCCTGAGGGACTTGTTTGCCTGGTGTAGTGCAGCCTTGCATCGTGGGAACAGCTGCCTTGGCTTCCAACACCACGGTGGTCGGTAAAGAGCCAGGCCGTGAACCTTTATAACGAGTGCAGACAAACATACTGTAGGTCAGCCTCCTGGAGCCCCCGCTCTTTCCGGCAGAGCCGAGCATCCAAGGAAGGACAGGAAACGTTCTCCCCTCATTTTTGGGTTCCCTCAGCCAGCCCTTCCTTGCTCAGCTTGGCACCCCCAGCTCAGCTGGGGCGACTGAAAGGGGAGAGCAAAGCTCCTTCTCCCTTCGTCTGTGGCAGGACTAAGCCCACTCCAACGCTTGTCCTGCCTTCAGCAAGCGGTTGGTGAGCCGGTTGAAAGAAGGCTCCTTTCTAAACTGGTTCCAGATGCAGTTTGGCTGGCGGCATGGACTGATCACGGCATGTCGGAGAGAGCGAGGCCCCGGCTGCACCCAGCGGCAACCTGCGTTCAGAACTGGTCCAAACGTGTTCTCAGAGCACGCTCTCCGCCGGCTACAGGGCCTGCAGGAAACCGCCCTCTTCAAATACACAGCCCTCTGGCGACAAGGTCCTTGAAGAGCGACTTGGTGTGGCTTATAATTAGATGACGCTTGGCTGTTGTTCTTGTTGGGATCCAGGCGCATCCAAGAAACTCCCCGAGTTGCTTTTCTGACTGTGAAACGCAAGCTGGGGAGCAGGCAGCTGCTCAGGACAAGGTCGTGTCAGGATGCAAAGATGTGCCTTCGGCAGGGTCAGGGCAGCACGCGTGGGCTCTGCGGGTGCATCTCAGGTGGAAGAGCTTCCATGTTGGAGGAAGGGGCCAAGCCGCTGCCGCCCTCTTTCACCCCAGCTGTTAGGGGAGGTAGGTGGGAGTCGTCATCCCCATTGTACTGGTGGGGACACTGAGGCAGGGGCAGGTCAAAGCCAGTGTCTGTCAAAGTACTCTCTGATTTCAGTGCTTCACTGGAGACACCAGGGGCCTACTCTCCTGAGGGGCTGAGTGGCCACCGTTCCCACTGGAGCGGTGGGTGCGGCGCAGCCATGCACGTCAGTTACCCCGAGCTGAACTAAGGCACTGCAAGTCCGAGGTCACTTTGGAAAATGCTGGCCTGAGAATCAGCCTGGAGTCACGCAGCCAGGCAGGGCAGAGCCAGGCGCAGCAGCCTGCAGCTTTGAGCGTGAATCTCAGCACATTGTCATTGGACACCACGGCTCAGCTCCTCAGTCCTCCCAGCGTTAATTCGGAGGGGCTGATCACAGGAGGCCTTCAGCACACATCCCTCGTTTCCTCAGACATACCTGTTCTACCTGCTTCCATCACCTCCCCCATCCCGATCACCCTCTGGGTGAAGATGCTTCCCAAACCAGTCCTCACTTTATCATTGGACATCTCTGGATCACAGCTTCGCCATTTGCCCTTCGCTGCTCTCCACGCAATCTATTGGTCTTTCTCAAGGTCCTGATCAAACCATTTTTAAATGCTAAGATACAGCAAAGCAGCTTGTTCTCGTTTTTGCAACGGCCGGACATAATCAGCTACAGCCGTGTCTCTCGACCTTTCCAGCTGACCGTGCCCCTTTCAGGAGTTTGATTTGTCTTCTGCACCCCCCTGAGTTTCATCTCACTTAAAAACGACTTGCTGACAAAATCAGACAGAAAAATACAAAAGTGTCACAGCCCACTCTTACTGAAAAATGGCTTACTCTCTCATTTTTAACCATATAATTATAAAATAAATCAATAGGAATATAAATATTGTGCTAACATTCCAGTGTATGGTCGATAGAGCAGTGTAAGCAAGTCAGTGTCTGTATGAAATTTTAGTTTGTTCTGTCTCTGCTAGTGCTTTTTATGTAGCCGGTTGTAAAACCAGGCAACTATCTAAATGAGTTGATGTACCCCCTGGAAGACCTCTGCGTACCCCTGGCTGAGAACCACTGAGCTATAGAGCCTTTTCCTGGGGGTCCGTCTCACTGAATGTCTACCGCAGAAGTTGAGAGGGTTTTGGTTTTGATCAAACATTCCCGGACCGGTCAAGCCGCTGATCAATTTTGCATCATTTGTTAACCAGGATGAAACTGACTAGGACTAAGGTGAAGACCTGGGGCCAAATTCAGCCCTAATGTAAGCTGGTGCAATGCCAGCAGCCTTCACGTGTTCACACCAGGGTTGGAATTTGGCCCCTCGCGCGCTGCGGTTCCACGTGCAGTGACCAGGCACTCCGGAGATAATCAACAGCACAGGAAAGCTGACAGCTGGGGCTTGGAGAGAGAAGGCAGCTCAGATAGTTTGTGTTTCTTTAGCCCCACAACCACAGGGTTGCCAAGGGCCCAGTCCAGCTCTCAAGGAAGTCAATGGAAAGAGTCCCATTGTTTCCAGTGCAAGCTGGATCAGGTGTCTAGCTCCCTGCCTCGCCTGGGGCAGAATCTGAGCCATAAACCTGGGCGTGAAGCTTAATAAGGAAGAATTGATGATACACTGGGCCGGCCCCTGCAGTCATCACTCAGCCAGCCCTCCCTTGGAGGGCGGTGGAGGCGGCGGTTGCCTGGCTGAGGAGGACTTTGGGATCTAGCTCCCCCTCGGGATAGCGGGGTGAACTCCTGCCCTAACGATCAGCGCGCACCTCACCTTCTGAGCCTGGGCAATCATCTTCCTCACCACCTCCTTGATGTGCACCTGCCCGTCGATGGGCGGCTGCATGTACACCGTGGCCCGGGTGACCCCACGGTAGGCGACGGTCTCGGGCCAGCCCAGGTCCAGCTGCGGAATGGAGCGGTCGGATCGCTGGGGCCAGTACTCCAAGGAGGGCGCCAACGCTCCCTCGCCCCCTGCGCTGTTGCAGTCGTCGTCGCTGTCCTCACCCCCGCGACGCGGGATATACTCAGAACCTGGGTCGTACGTTTCCAGCGACTCCACAATCCTTTTCAGCTCCAGCTCGGAGAGAAAGTCCCGGATGTTCTCTTTCTTGAGGACGGCGTAGAAGGCCTCCGGCCCCTGAGAGACCAGCGCTTCCAAGGCCAGTCTCTGCTCCTCGCTGTAGAAGAACTCCGGCTTGGACTCGCTGGATCTCCAGTTGATGTGGCTGTCATCCAGACACTGCACCTGGGATAAAGCCATGGCCCCTGGCAAACAGTCAGACACAGAAGGGAACCTTCAATGCCAGTGAATGTTAGACCCTGACAATAAATAAGGAGTTAATTATTTGCCAGTTTTTAAATAACTTTGCTTTTTTTTTTCTCTCTTTCCTGAGTTAGACACAGCAGAGGGTCCCTTCTCACCCTGCTCTGGCTGGCTTGGCTTCTCCGCAAAGTGCTCACAGGCTCTGCCTCAAGCCTCTTGTCTCTCTGACTACTTCCACTCAGGAGATGCTGACTTGGTTTCTCGTTTACTTGTGGGCTCTGCCCAGCCAAGTGGGAGACAAAATCAGAGAAAAACTGATTCTTTCCCAGGTCTCCCGTTCTGTAAGCCAGGTGATAGGTGACTCTCTGTCACACACAGGGGCTTTACTCGTGGCACAATTCCTTTGAATCTTCTACCACCAGATCCACTTCCTTCTCGCCGTCTGCCCTTTCCCACAAGGAGACAATAGAATAAAATAAAACAAAATATGAAGGAAAATAACAATTTTTAAAAATCCAGAAAATCGGATAGGCAGCAGGCATGTGGGTTTCTCAGCCCGATCCTTCCTCTCTTGATCTTTCTCTCTCTTGATCTGCAGTTTCCAAATGGGATCAGCCGATCAGTTTCACCCCAGCGAAATCCTGCCTGTTGCTGCCTGATCAGTTTCTCCAGGGTTCCTGGAGCTGGTAGCTGGATTCTTGGAGGGTGCTTGCCGGTAAGCAGTGCGGAAATGGGCAGGTAACAGCAAGAAAGGAAAAGGGGAGGAGAGGGAAAAAAAAAAGTGATTCATAGCTCCGCCCTGCCTCACCTGCAGTCACATGCTGCTGTCTTCAAACATTCCCAATATCTGCCGAGGCTTTAACTCCTTCAGCAGTGTGCAGTGCACAGATCCCTGCATAGCTGGCCTTGGAAAGGGGGAGGAATACAGGAAGCTTCTGATCTTCTGATCTGTCAGCGCACAGTGCCAGCTCCCACTGCTTCCCGGATCTTGCCTTCCCCAAGGCCAAGGCGAGGGGCTGTGTCCAGGGCTTATCGCGCTCCTCGCGATCACAGACTGCGAGCTCGTTGGGTGTGTTCCTGCAGCGCCCAGCTGCGGTCACAGAGCTCCCCACTGGCTGCCGGGAGCGCTGCCTGGCCCGCCTGGCTGAGCATGTTGAAAATTGTAGTTCAAAATGGTTATTTGAAAGGCAAATTGGGGTTTTGAATTTGAATTTGGATTCAAAACGAAGCCCCCAAACCCGAAGTGTTTTCAGTGTCCGGCAAAAGCTTTTTGGCTTTCATTTAAAAAAAAAAAAAGGAAGAAAAATAAAAATTTTCGATGGAGACTGTCCCACCCCATTTTCTAATCAGCTCTCTTTGTTAGCCCCTGTTGTACCAAGAACTACCAGCCCTGACATCAGTGTTGGAACCAGGGTTTACAGTGCTAACAGGATGAGTCCTTACCAGCTGAGCTAACAGAACACCTCCGATAGCCAGTAGTTATAGTAGACCTTTAACTTCTTAAGTGGACCAGCCTCTAAGGGGAGGGAAGGGGGGCACAAGTTCATGTGCTTCCTAGAACTTGCTGCAGCAGAGCAAATTAAATGAACAACTGCAAGAAAGAAAGAAAAATATCCAGGCTTTGTTAATAGAAATGACAAGCCAAAAGCTTCTAACCCACCAATCCCTTTGAAAGTATCCGCTCTGAACGTAGCTAATGCTAAGGGTTTTCAAGAATCAGGGTCAAGTTCTCACACCCGAAGTAAATCCAGAGTGACTTCGTGGGCCACTTATGCTGACGTGATTCCATCGACTCCAGCGGAGTTCATCTGGATTCACAGTGGTGTCAGTCATTTTGCTCACTGTCTTAGGATAAAGCACGTTCTCCACCAGTGAATCCATAGCTGCAAAGATCCTAGCTTCAAAAGTGAGGCTTACATTGTGTCCTGCTGTCATGCATGCTGAAATGCTGTCATGCGATTGGGCGTAACTCCACCCATTCAAGTGCATTGATGCTACACGCATGTGAACCAGCTCTGAAATGTGTGCGTGTGTGATTTCAAACTGACATTAATGCCTGTGGGAAAGCTCGCCAGGTAGACGATACCACGCTTTTTATTGGACCAACGCTTAGGGGGCAGAGGGGGGTCTTCAGGGCATAAAACCTACAAAGGGATCACACGGTCTTGCGGAAGGATCCATTGGAACTAATTCTCAACAGGCAAAGACGTGCACACTCCAGTGGTCTGCTCTGCAGCTCGTGGAAAGCAACTCCATTGAAATCCGTGAGCGTCTGGCCCTTAGCTTGAAGCTTAAATGTACTGTTCTCTATGGCGTTAGTTAACCGAGGATGCATTTGATGGCGTTATTCTGAATTATTTGGATTGCCGTAGTGCGTAGGAACCCCAGCCATGGACCAGGACTCCACGGTGCTAGGCACTGTATAGGTGCAGACCAAGACAGGCCTGCCCCAAAGCTCTTACAATCTTAGACAAGAGATGACAAACAGATGGATGGGGGAGTACAAGGAATCAAAGGGTCCATATGGGGCAGCATGGTAGATAGTGATCTAAGTGCACCCGCAACTGCCCGTGTTTTTGGGAGGCCTCATGGCAAAGGAGGGAAGTGAAGGAGGATAATGGGGTGGCATTAGGGGTGTTTCTGAGGTGCTCCTCCCAGGTGGGAGGGGCCACAGGGGAGAAAGTACAAAGGGGGTGGTTTGAAAGTGTAACTAAGGAGCCCAGTTCGATGGCTGGGGGTTCAGATCACCCCTTTGAGGTCTAACCCGTTGGCTGTGCACCAAAACACTCATCCGCCCTCCCAGTGCAGAACAGGGCACCTTCCTTTAGGCGAGAACGGTGCCGTCCAGGCTTTTGTGTCCGCGGTGGAGGATCTGGGTGTGAAGTCAGTGGAGCTACGCCGCTTTACATCAGCATCAGCTTTACATCTGGCCCTGCGTTTGCTTTTCAGTCACTGCCTGGCCCTGGGTGGGACCCAGCCTGCCCCCCTTTCTAACAGCCTCCTGGTCTGGTTTCCCAGCTAGTCCACCGGCCTGGGCTGTGGTTTGTCAGAGCGTGTCTGTTGGCGCACCGAATGCCTCGGCGTGGGGGTGTTTCTCCATAAACCAATGACTTGGAATGATTTATGTGCTTAGCCACCTGCTTGGTAGGGACAAGTTACATCAGTGCCAAGAACCGGGGTGGGCACCCACGTGGCTGGTGTCTCCCAGCTGAGTGCTGCAACTGGGCGTCTTCCACCCATTTCCATTGTGCAAAGCCTTTGTGCCTTTAGCGATGGCTTGGTTTGCTGGGCGCCACGCTGCTGGGGTTTGGGAAGGGATGTTGTCCGTCTGTGCTGTTCATCTGCAGCTTGGGATTTTTGTCATCCTTTGCTATGATTTATTCTGCCTCCTACGGATCGATGACCGTCTACCACATCCAGGAGCAGCCTGTAGCTAGCCCAATGGAGGAAGACATGGGTCCAGAAAAACCAGAGGAAGGTCGGCGTAAAGGGGTGATGCTAATTAGAGGACAGGCGACTTGGGCTATTCATTAATTATTCATCTGAAACATAACTGGATAATCACAAAGCATCAATGCGCCAGGGGTCTGTTCCTAGCTCCGCCACTGACGCGCTGTGTGACCAGGGGCCAGTCACTTCTCCTCCCAGCACCTGAGACGCTCTGTCTGTAAAATCCCAGGCTGTCGTCAGGTGTTGTTAACTCTTGTTTGCAATTGGTGGGAGGTGTTGCAGGCAGGCAGAGCATTTATTGTCGCTTCATTACTAGATCTGGACTAAATCTCAAAGCCCTTCACGACCATGAATGAAAGCTGCCTTCTGCAGATGAGGAAACGGAAGCACAGAGCAATTCAGCAACGTGCTCAGGACTACGCAGAAGAACCAGGACTAGAACGCCAGGTTTCCTCATGGCCAGACTGGCCCCCTCCCCCCACAGCTCTAACCATTAGGCCATGCTGCCTAACCTGGGTTTGCTGGCCACAGACAACTTGTGAGCTGCACAGCCTGGCTCTGAGTCTGCTCCCCTGCAAACACGAGGGGCGGCTCAGCTCAGGTTTCACCCCTTCATTACGGCATTTGATGTGCGTGATGGGCCGTCGCTTTCCCAACTCCCTTTATTTAGTTGGACCCATTGAGCCAAATCCATCCCGGAGGGAATGCCACTGGGCTCTAGCAGAGTCGAGGACGAGTCTAGCCTATTCTGTTCTTATGCCAAGGGATTTCTAACCTGCGTCTGTGCTCCTGACAGGCCCGTCCTACCGGCCCTGCCAGTGCTTTACTCTGCCTGAATAGTGAGGGGCAGTCTGTATGAGAAATGCTGGGTGTTGCGGGGAGGAGGAAATGGCCTCTTTGCAAAAGTCCTTTAAAAGGTCGGTTTGAAAATCAGTCCTGGGCGGAATGATGGAGACCCTGTCTCTCCTCCGCCGCTCTGGGTGCTGGAGCCTGGTAGCCGAAGGCCCAAGCCAAGCACCCGCTGGTGTGAGTGAGAGGCGACTCTGAAGAGAGCTGGATCCGGGGAGTGGCTGACGATGGGAAAGGAGATGCGGAAATGAGTCTGGGCACCTCCCTGCCTTCGCTGAAAGGACTAAGAAGTGCAAAGCAGTGGAGGCACTGGTATTTACGCCCGGCTGAGTTTCCGTCCGGCCAGCTATCGAATTGCAGTGACAATAAACAAGGCCTCAGTGCCCCTGTAGACCGTCGGTAATGGGTGCACTGCTGCTGAATCCTTTGGCCAGCTGCAGCCAGACTCACGACGGGAGCTGCTGGGCGCTGATGCGGCTCGATTGGTTACACGGTGCCAGGCGGATGCCCCAGCGCTGACGGCCTTGAGTCAGGATGACGGGGGCTGGGACACTTTGGTCTGATGTGGGTGGGTGCTGGGGGCCCGTGATACACAGGAGGTCAGAGCGGCTGCTCTGATGGTCCCTTCTGGCCTGAAATGCTGCGATTATGGCCATCGCGCCGCGCTCTGCCAGTCTTGATCACAACGAGCCGATGGTGCGATGCTCAAGTGGCTTTGGAGTGCGCCGGAGGTACCTTTGGCCAGAGCGACTCAGAATCCTGTTCTTAGGCTATTTATTGCCTCTTTCTACCTGTGACCCGTATCTGCTCTTTGCCCCCATGCTCTCATAGTACCTGAGCATCCCACAAGCTTTAATGTAGACATCATCCCCACACCTCTCTGTGGCAGGGCACTGCTATTATCCCCATTGTACAGAGGGGGAAACTGAGGCCCTGTGAGGCTAAACGACTTGTCCACGGTGTCACGTCTGTGGCAGAGTAGGGGAGTGATCTCAGGTCTTCTAGATCCCAGGCTGATGCCCCTAGCCACTGGACTAGCCTGCCTCTCTTTCACTGCTAAGCCTCTGGTTCAAATCCAGCCCAGGCCAGCAGCGACCAAAGGTTGTTGCTGTCCGATGGCGGGGTGGGGTGAGGAGCTCGGTCCAGTTCCCAAAGACAAGAGCCCCCGTTACAAAAACAATGCCACCGACTGGCAGCCTGGGGCAGCCCCGGCCAAGGATGGGGAATGGCCATGGTAAATGGTCTGATGCCCGTCGGTGGGGGAAGCTTTCTCGGTAGCTGCTCTCTGGGGACTCAGGACCCAGCTGGGACTCCCGTTCGAGTTCACAGAGAGAGCCCTGCCCAGGACGAGGGCGGTTTGCACTCGGGTCTGCGGCCAGGTGCTCCCGGCAGGGTCGAGCCTCCTCTCTCCGTGTTGTTGCAGATGCCGTCGGCTGCGTTGATCCTGCCGAGTGCGTCCGAGTGTGCGGGTCCGAGGTGGGCTGCTCCAACATCGCCTACCCCAAGCTGGTGGTGGAATTGATGCCCAGCGGTAAGTTGGGGTGGCACTGGCAGTGCCAGGACCTGCTGATTGTCTTGCAGGCCTGGGTGCGTCCTGGGGGCTGCTTCCCTTTTCCAGCCATGGCCTGTGGAGCTCTCCACCAACAGCAAAACCACCCTGACGTCCTTGGGACTTCCCGGGAGAGGGTTCCAAAGGAGGAAGCGGGAAGCGTGACTACTGGGGGATTAGTCTGGCTGTTCCAGGCCTGGGAGGATCACCCGCTGCTGTATTTATCACCCGGCTGGCCTCACCCTGGTGCCTTTCCTGAGGGATGATAAATCACGTCTTTGTTTCAGCCATTGCCAAGCCAAAGGCCATTGATCAAACCCAAGAGGGTAAGACGTGGCAGGGGAAATGTGATTTGCCCTCTTGCCCTGCGGTCAGCAATCCCCTGGGTGAGCCAGGCCAGGAGGGAGTGGTCTCTTCTCTCATGCTGAGGTTGGACCCCAAATCGCACAGCTGGTTAATGGCCATGTTGGGAACAAAAGCCTGGTGTCCTAGCTCAAAGTAGTCTGCTCTAACCACTAGGCCGCCCTCCTATGAATTCCATGCTGTGTGACCAGCTGGGATCCTAAAAAGTGAGCTCTTGTCTGCTCTTTGGGGACATGAATGCTCCCATGGCACTTTGCATAAGCCCTAGAGGTCGGCCACTCGCTGCTGTGCAACATGCTATCCTGGCTGCTGCTTCCCTCCCCAGAGCTGGCTGCATTTCCGGAGTGCTGTGTGTACGTAGTCGGTGTCGCTCGTTATTGTTATCATTTACGTTACAGAATCAACCAGGGGGCCTGGGGATCAGAGCCCCATTGCATGAGGTGCTGCCCACACAGTGTGAACTCATGCAGACTGATCCAATGAGCAGCGAAGTCAGAGGAAAGACAGTGGGCTGTGGATGAGAGCTGTCTCATGGCTTCCCGGAGATGAAACCTGAAGTGCGGTGGTCCTTCTCTTTCTCCTCCAGGGCTGCGAGGGTTAATGATTGCGGTGATGATGGCTGCCCTGATGTCCTCCCTGACCTCAGTCTTCAACAGCAGCAGCACCCTCTTCACCATGGACATCTGGAGGAAGATCAGGCGCAATGCCAAGGAGCAGGAGCTGCTGCTGGTGGGAAGGTACCAGAGGATTGGGAGGGGATGACAGGGCAGGGTGACGGTGGGAGAAGGGGGTGGAGGGTAAAAGAGCCAGATCCACATTTTCCTTTTCATTGTGAAGATTAATTTGCAGCCTATTAAGTAACCGCTTCACAGCAGGGCTACGAAATCCGGTGGTTATTGATTAGAAGGGGTGATTAGTATTTTATTATTTATTCTGATTTACTTTGTAAAAGTGGTGCAAGAGCAAGTGGTGCTTTAAAAACAGTTAAGGGCCTGATTGAACTGGTGTGAATCTGGAGTGACTCCACTTACGTCAATGGGGTTCCACCAGTGTAAATCAGGAGTGACTCCACTTCTCCCAATGGAGGGTATGCGGGTGTAAATCAGGAGTGAATCCACTTATGTCAGTAGGATTCCACTGGTATAAATCAGGAGTGACTCCACTTAAGTCAATGGAATTACACTGGTGTATGACCAGTAGCAGCACGAGTAGTATGGAGCTCCTGATTTTTGACCAGCCCGTGTCCCTTTGCTATTGTGCTGTGCTTAGCACAGCACAGTCAGAGCTAAGGAATGTTTCATTTCAGAGGAAATGGTGTATGGCTAACCTGTTTACTCTGTGTGATGCGGAGCACCCTCTGAGAACCGGAGCCAGACAGAATGTGGGTGAGGATAATAATAAAGGGATCTAGGTCATCGCTTCAGAAGGGCTAGTCCTGAAATTTGTCTACGTTTCGTGGCGAATGTTTGCGCTGCTGATGGATCAACGGCTCTGGAGAGGAAAGCTGCTGCTTCCCCTCCTTCCCATCTCTGTCCCTCGCCCCTGACCTGGAAGCCCCCCCCCATTAGGGCTGAGGGAGCAGCTCCGTCTCCCCCACCCCTCCCTGAACACGTGGAAGGTGCTCTGAAACACAAAGTGCTCCAGGGCTCTAATGATGTTGGCGTTGCTAATGGAGCATGTGACCCAGCTTTGGATGGTTCCTACAGCCAAGATGGTCAGGTGATCTTTCCTGTTTTTCCCCACCCAAACCCATCTCCTGACTCATCCCTCAGTGGCTTCCGTGCCACAGTTTACCTGCCTGTGAAATGGGCGTAATGACACCGAAGCCACGCTCACAGACGCCTCGTGAGCACAATTAATTACTGTTTGCCAGCTGCTTTGATTGCCCTGGGTTGAAAGGTCCTCCCTGAATGCACATGGCAATTGCAAATCCATTAAGCTGGCCCATTTTACTGGACTGCGTGTGCCAACTGAGGGCTAGACGATTCCTCATAAACCCAGCTCCATTTTCTGTGGCTGGGGGTGATGGTGCTGAGTCGACGTCCTTGGCATTATCATGGTCAGAGATCCTTGATGGCGGGGCGAGTAAAGCCACGGGGAGCGCTGGCGATACAACAGGGCGGGTGGCTTGCTGCTGCAGCCGTTGCAACGTGTCGCTGGCTGGAAACAGAGCCTGGCTCCATCTGGGGAAACTCATCCGCTCCCGGGGCCACAGCCACACTGGCCCTGAGCTTAGTTTGCCTGGCACCAGCGGGAGCAAGGCTTCCCGGACTGGTTACAGACAGCCTCCGTCTGGAGGCCGAGGGCGCGTGCTGCTGTTCCGTTGGATCCCAGGTTGAACAGGTCAGAGCCTTGCACCCTTTCCCCAAGAGTCCCTGTTGACTCTGACACCTGGGAGTTCTTTGAGTGGGGGTCCCTGCAGTGACTCCCCAGATGGGGGGGTGCAGGGTCTGCCCCTGCGACTCTGCTTTGCATTGTAACTGCGTTGGCCTCGGTAGAGTCACTCCAGATTTCCACCGGTGTGCAGACAAAGGGACAGAGCCTGGGCCCTGAACCATCTGCTGGCAGCCAGAGTGACCCTAATGCCAGCCCCCCCAGGATCTCCTTTGCGCTGGAATTGTCGAGGGGTGTGGAGCTGTCCTGACGGCCCCCTATGCCACCTCCCAGCGCAGTGTGAGAGTGTCCTCACCTCGCATGTGCGCAGCCAGCTGGAGTGATGGCAGCCACCGTAATTCAGGATGCGCTTCCGTGGGCGTCTTTCATGGGAGTCCAGCCTGGCACACGTCGGCCTCAACATCCAGGGGGACTGCAAAGAGGCCTCTGGCTAGGTCTGCACGTAAACCGTGACAGCTACAACTGCGCTGCCGTCGCACTTCGGTGCAGACACTCGCTGCAGCGACGGGAAGGATTCTCTGATTGCTGTAGTTAATTACCCTCCCCGACAGGCGGTCACTACATTGACGGAAGAATCCTAGCGCTGTCTATGCCGGGGGTTAGGTCGGTTTCACTACATTGCTCAGGGGTATGGATTTTGGGGTGGGCGGGTGGACCTATGTTTTTAATGTAAACCTGGCTTTCCCCTCTTCCTGTGGTCTTGCCCTGAATGCAGCTCTCTCAGGCAATGGAAGCCAGTTGCATACACAGTGTTGCCAAACCCATCCATTTAAAAATTACGAGATTTTAAAAATAATAAATGTTAAAGTCTTTATTTGCCTTCTGGTTTCTGAGTCTCCAGGGTGCATGTTTTCAAGCTTTCCTCTGCAACCTGGAGGGCTAGAAACTTAGTTTGTTTTAAATGCAAGCTGAGAGGCTCACATAGTCACTTGAACCCAGGACCTGGGGCTTTAGGACAAAACACCAAATGTGGTGAATGTTGGTAGCACTGCACGTATCTGGGAAACCCTACAGCCATGTGTCTTTCCCTAACCCCCTATGATTAATCAGAGCTAAATCATTTTTTAAAACTGTATTTTTTGCCTTTGAAGCTGTTTGTTTACTTCTTGCACTTCTCTCAGCTGGGCTAGTCAGCTTCATCTCTGTTTATAGTCAGTTTCACTTTGTGGTTTTCCTGGGCTAACTCAGCGCTGCAATTTAGGGGCTGCAAACAATACAGAGACAGGTGTATTTATTTTTAACCAGCAAGCATGTTTCCATATGAATTTTAAAAAGAAAACACTTGGATGGTGACTTTTTTTTTCATCCTAAATTTTGCATCAATGTATTTTTTATCACACCTAAATTTGGAAAGCTGGCTGGTGGGGCCTCTTTATGCAGTGGCCCAGCTTTTACAAATGATCATGAAATTTCACCTGTAAAAATGTGGGAACACTTTCTCTGGCTGGTCCATCCAGCTTAGACAAGATCTGATGAGACAGGCACATACCTCACCTAATTGTTTTTCTTTTGTCTATTTTTGTACTTGGGACAATCAATTTACAGGTGGTGCGTGAGCAGAACGAGAAAGAGGCTAGAAAATGAAGTAACTAATGTTCCTGCAAATTAAGGCACTGCCATTAAAAACCGCGCAACAAAAGGAAGCCCGGGGACGAGGCCTCCGCCTGCAAGATGATTCAACTTCTTTGCTTAGCTCTTTCACAATGTTTTGAGTAATTCCAGGCCAGTAATAATACCAACCTGTCAAAGCTTATCCTACAGAATCTGCGCTGCTTAACTCAGTGGAGTAATAATGATGTTATGTTGCAGTCACACAGCACCTTTCCTCTGAGGATGGTAAAGTGCTGTAAAAAATATTAATTCGGTTAGATGAGGGGAAAGAGAGTCGGGGATTCCTGGATCTTATTCCTGACTTTGCTGTTGATGGGCGTAAGTGGCTTAATCTCTCTTTCCTCACGAACACACACCGGGGCACTATGAGCTTAGTTAGTTTTTTGTAAAATGCTTCAGGATCCTGGGATGAAAGTTTATTACTGTTTATTTTATTCTCATTTCTTGTGCCGTGGAGACAGATCAGGGACCGTCGCTGGTGAAAGTGACAGGAATGCACGGCTCATGCACGTTGGCGCAAGTTAATAGGTTCGAGGCATTGTTCCTGTAGGTAGGGTGTGTTTCCTAGGTTTGGGCCTAAGAGATGCGGCTTCCCCAGCTTCCCGTGAGATGCCAGATGTTCTTCTTCGAGTGATGGTCCTTACATATATTCCAAACGTGGGGTGTGCATGTGCACCAGGCGCCGGACCTGGAAGGTTTTCAACAGCGGTGTCCGTTGAGCCACACGGCTGCCTTATGTCACTGCCTGCGCCATGTCAGGTTATAAGAGGCCGGGTGGGACGACACGCCCTCTGTTCCCTCTTACCACATGGTCGGAGCAGGAATCCTCTCTTTGCGCTCGTACACTCTACGAGAACGAGTGTCCGTGGTAGGTAGATCATTCTGTGTCCTTTCCCTTTGTACGTCTGTAAATACAAGTGCTGCGTCACTCCAGGGGCTGGTTTTAATGCATTGACGTCTGGCTCGATCGAGCGGGTTGTCACTGACAGCTCGATTGATCCGGATAGATCGATCTGACGGTGGCAAATTTGCTGCTGTGAGTGGAGAGATTCCTTGAGTTTCATCTCAACCATCCATCCGTCTCTTCCATCCCAAACCCCACTCCCGCAGACAGGACGCTGCACTCCCTGGATGGCCGCAGGGCACTGACCTTCCGCTTAGACAGAACTTGCCCTTTTCGCACTTTCCCGTGCCTCTTCGTGGCCATTTGTCGCAGTGCCCTTGGGCTCTCTAAGCGCATCACGGATTGCTATGTGTGCTCCAGCCTGACGCTTCCCGGCAGAATTACGGCACACTCGCATGCAACCACATCCGCATCCCTGGCAGACATCTCCAGGCACGAGATCTGACGTACGGCAACATGGCACTCTGACCATGCCGTCTACGCCATCGACCAGTGGGCAGCTGCCGACTCCACCATAGGTCCATGCTGGCCTGCAGCTGGCCTTACCCTTTGCATCCTCGCAGCCACCTCCAAGCTGCAGACGGTGCTCTCCCATGTTTGGAATAAATCGAGGGGCCATCACTCAAAAAAGAAGAGGAGGTTCTTCAAGATGTGTGGCCCCTCTTTGTATTCCGATATCCGCCCACCTTCCCCTCTGCTGCAGACTCTCTATGCTGCGGTAAGAGGAGGACTGTGGGTGCGTCACCCCCCATGGCCTCTTATAACCTCATACAGAGCATGTGGTGATGGAAGGCAGCCGTGCGGCTCGACAGACATGGCTGCTGAAAACCGTCCGGCTCCAGTGCATGGCACGCATGGTTTGGGATACAGATAGGGAGCACACATCTCGAAGAACTTCCAGTTACACGGAAGTAACCTCCCCTGCTGACTTCATGGTGATGGGCGCAATATAAGAATGTAGATCGATTGTAAGCTCTTTGGGGCAGGAACTTTTTGTTCTGTGTTTGTGCATCGCTTGGCACAACAGGGTCCCGGTGGATGACAAGTTGCTAGAATAATACAAATAATAATAGGTGGATGGGTAGACAGAGAGATGGACTCTGCTATTGTGCACTGTTCCTCACTTTCAGAAGATACTTCTGAATAGTCAGGCCGTAAATTTCTTTTCTCAATTTGACTCCTTTCCCCCAGCTCCACCCCTGGGGATCACCCTAATTTTCCTTGTTGTTGGCTATTTACACCTTTCCACTGCTTGTAACGTGACACTCTCTCACTCTCAGTCTTAGCCAAGCTCTATAGATGTAGCTGTCTCAGCCTTGCTTTATAAACCATTCCCTCCAGCCCTTCCTCACCCTCCGCTTCCTTCTTGCTCTTCTCTGAATTCCCTTCAGTTCCCCTGACCCCTTTGGACACAGAGGCTCCCAGAGCTCGGGCGTGGTGTTCCTGGTACGATTGCACAATGCCCCGGTGATTAAGACTGACACATTGGGGGGGCTGTGCTCGTCAGAGCTTTAGGAAAGCAAATGAGCAGATGACTAACATGAGCTGATTCGATGGGCACAAATGACAATGGGGGAATTCAGGCCAGAGCGTGCCTCAAAGAGTCAGAAAGTCAAGAGCGCCGGAGATGGGGAGTGGAAATGGGAGAGGAAGCGAGGGCAGCTGCATTGGAGTAGACGCGTATGTGTTTCATGGCACTCATGACCGAGTGGAGTTACCCGAGGCAGGTTTGCTCATAGCGTTAGCAGGAGAATGCTGCTTTGAGACTAGGATGATCCATAAGCCCCTTCGGGTCTGTCTATACTGCAATTAAAAAACCGTGGCGGGTCCGTGCCAGCTGACTCAGGCTAAGAGGCTGTTTAACTGCAGTGTAGATGTTCCCTGGGCTGGACCCCAGGCTCTAGGACTATTGCGAGCTGGGAGGGTCCCAGACCTTGGGCTGTAGCCCGGACATCTACACTGCAATGAAACAGCCCCAGAGCCTGGGTCAGCTGCAGATGTCTAATTGCAATGCAGACCTACCCTTAGACATGACTTAGGCTGGCCCCCCGCTGGTCCTGGGCTTTTATCTCTGAGGTCGACGCCCCCCATTGTTTCAGCACCAGGGAGAGGCAAGAATAAAATGAACCTTCAGCGTCTTTTCTCCGTGTCTGGCTCTGTGGCCTAGGGGCACGGCTCAGCTCTACGTTGCCCTGCCGGGGTCCCAGCCCTGAGCCCCAGAGCTAACAGTCACTTGCCAGATGATGGGAACCTTGGCGCCCTGGCCTGGCATTTTTGAGCTGTACAGTGACCGGGCAAACCACCGATCCTTCTGGTAGCAGCTGAGATACTCAGCACTGTAGAAAGCCACAGTCCACGCTGGTGCCTGTAAGCAATAAAGGTCAGCCTGGCCTTGTGCTTTCCAGCTCAATGCACGTCTACCCTGGCATGTGATTGACTGGCACCATAGACAAGTGCCTCCCTGCCTATCCCGCCATGCCATGTGGGCTGTATGCTAAGCTCATGCCCATACCCTATGTCTCTCACATGCACCGGGCCGGCCTCCCACGTGCATTCCTGCCCGAGTGTGTTACAGAGACGCTGACCTCTGGGCGCAGCCCTCCCCACTCTCCGCAGCTGGTGGCACGTCCGTCTCCTCACTGTTGCCTCTTTCAGGATCATCACGGTGGCTCTGGTCGTCATCAGCGTGGTCTGGATCCCCATCCTGCAGCGCTCCAACAGCGGCCAGCTCTACGTCTACATCCAGTCGGTGACCAGCTGCCTCGCCCCACCCGTCACGGCCGTGTTTGCCCTGGCAGTTTTCTGGAGACGGGCCAACGAGGAGGTGAGCGCTTTGCCGTTTCGCGGGGCTTCTTGTAAGGCCAACTGGAGCCGCGTAGATTTTAAGGCTGGACTCCTGAACCTCCCTGCCTATCACAGGCTAGGCAACATCCCCTGCTGATTCCAGCAGCAACGCCAGCACTGCTGATCGAGCTGGAGCAGGGCTTTTCAACCAGCTTTCATTTGCGGCCCCCCCTAAAACAGAGGAACTCTTTGGAAATTTGAGACATGGTCCGTACACCCCCAGTGGTCTGCAGACCCCGGGTTGAAAACCACTGAGTGAGAGCCTCAATCAGTCAGATGCATCTCTGCCATCTCCAGTTCTGCCTCCCCTTGGGGGACGGACATTTCCTGGAAGGAGCTTTTCACCCAACACAGCTTTGAATAGCTGGCCCATGAAGACCACCCTAAGACCACGGCACTGCATGCTGCACATCAAGTCTTATCAAGTCGAGTGTCAGCCCCATGAACCTTAGACTCCTCAGGACTTGAAAATCATGGTTGCTTCTTTGCTAGGATGCTGCCCCGGGGCCCTATGTCAGGCTCCTTCATGAGAATTGAGCCGTTCCCGTTCCGGCTGACCGGTTCTGGCGGCTGGCACCACCAGGGATTTCTGCAGAGCCTGGTTTGAGGAACTGAGTCCTGGCACCCCGCAGAAGAACTAAGATTGTGCTCGCCCGGCTTTGAGCGAAGAGCGAGCTGGTGGTTCCCCGGGGACCAGGTGGGCGGTTCCTGTGAGGTTGACATGTGAGCGCTGCACCCAGGTGTCGACATGCACCGCTGCCCGACTGTGCACGGGAAGTTGTATGCGCCAGGTCACAGAAAATAGGACCCACCAGACTAGCAAACAGCAGGCTGGTACATAAGACAAGGGACTTTCCACTGTGCAGATGTGGGTTTGTTACATTCTCTTTAGCTAGCATCCCGGAAAGAAACAAGCCAGCCAATGTCAGAACCTGTGTAAATGGGGCTTGTGGCTGACAGCCTGAGCCAGAGAATAACACCCTTTTATTATTACCTTTTGTATGACAGTGACTCCCAACCCGGATCATGGCCCCTTGGCAGTAGGGGCTCTACATACATAGAGAGAGACATCCTCATTTTACAGCTGGGCAACGGCAGGAGAGGCAATATGTTTATACTGTGGCTGGAGGTGTAATTCTCAGCTTGGGTAGACAAACCTGGGCTAGCTTGGATCAAGATATTGCACTAAAAATAGCAAGGTAGCCCCACCGGATCCCACTCAGACGCTAGCTTGCGCAGGTACCCAAGCTGGAAATTACTCCTCTGGCCATACAGAAAGCCGGTGACAGCTGGGGTTTGACCCTAGATCATCCTGTGGCCTCGCTCAGTGAGGTAACCACTAGGCCGTCCTTCCTCTCTGGTACAGGCCCCCTGGCCACAGACACATCAGGAAGCACTCACTGACCAAGGCGAGCCTGGAGCAATGGCTCAGCCAGGAAGGGAGTTTGTCCTAGGAGCACGTTCTTCAGCCCTAACCTGCCCCCTGCACGTGATGGATTCCCCCCAGGCGAGAGCTTCCAGGGCGGGCGCCCATCGGCCTGAATGTCTTTGTTTTGCAGGGAGCTTTCTGGGGCCTGATGTTGGGGCTGACGATCGGCCTGGCCAGGATGGGGCTGGAGTTTGCACACCCCTCGCCCCGCTGTGGCGTGCCGGACGAGCGCCCCTCCGTCGTGAAGGACGTCCACTACCTTCACTTCGCCATCATCCTCTGCGGGCTGACTGCCGCTGCCGTGGTGGGGATCAGCTTGCTGGGCAAGCCGCCTGCCGAGGCTCAGGTGAGCAAAGACACCCGGCTGGGGTCACGCAGCCCTGCCGAGGATCGGCATGACCGTTTCCCATCAGCTGTTTGGTTTGACCGCCTGGGGGCGTTGGCCAGGGGGGCAGGGCTGGCATTTGACCTGCCTGGTGTTTCTCTCCCTGCTGCCAGGATGTCACAGCGGCCACCCTTCCACTCCACCCCTCCACAGCTGCCTTTCCTGGGGCAGGCCAAGCCAGCGGTTCCCGACGCCCAGGCTGCATGTGGCAGGTGGCTGGGGGAGCCAGGCTGCAGGGGAACAGCTCCCCTAGGAGTGCGGTTCTTACAAAGAGGGTCCCTCTTTCCACTTGCCACCTGGCCCAGAGAAAGGCAGCTTCCTTGCAGCTACTTCTCAGGGTTGAAACGAGGGCAAGGATCTCAGAGCTAAGAGCCAGGGAGTCCTATCCGAATCCTCCAGCAAGAGGCACAGCAGAGCTCTCTGTGAAACCCCCTTCACTGTCCTCTCTGCCCCCACCCAGGCGTGGCTGCTCAGGGCTGAGACCTGACGCCCTTTTTGCAGCCACACGGGGACAGCTGGAAGGCAGCCGTGGGCACCTCTTGTGTGTGTGGCCCTGAGGCTGGGCCTAGCTGATGCTCTGTCATGTGAACGTGGGGTTGGGGCTGGGTGAAAGACTCTCATCCCGAACGTGCTGGGGTGGGGCGGGGCCCACATGCACAAGGAACACCCCCAGTCTGGAGGCGTTTTGCCTCAGCCCATTGTAGAGAGAAGCTCCAGGCAAGGAGGTGGGATCTGGGCCTCGATTTCCCCAACGGCTGGAGTGTTGGTTGTGCCGTTCTAGTCTGGGACCAGGGCGAGGGAAGTGACTCTTCTGCTCGCTGGCAGCCATCCGAGCTTGCGCTTGTCTTGCCTGGGCAAACCCTGGGCCAGAGCCACGCTGGCTGAGGCTCCAGTCCTGGGTTCAAGTCTGAGTAGGGTTTGTGGCAGGGGCTCTCTGCAGAAACATCTCCGGGCTGAGCAGTGTGGGGAGATCTGGGAGTGACCTCCCACCTTGGGCGCTGGGCCTGTCCCCAGGCACGGCCACAGAGGCTCCCTGCTGTGCATCCCGGGGATGAGATCTCCGAGGAATAAACAGGCTCCTCCAACGGGTGGGACACTGCTCCATTATCTCCCCGAATCCAGACGCCTCCCCCATAACACGCTGACTCGTCCAGCTTCCTATGGCTGCACCCAGCCCCTTGCCCTGGCACTGAGGGACCGAAGCCCTGTCGGAGGAGCCCTGCCTGGAAGGCGTGTGTGCTGCCAGGCAAGGTCAGGGGAAAGCTGGGCGAGGGGCGGAGAGGGGGAGGTTGGTGCCGCCTTTGTGCTCAGATAATACAAGGGACGTCCGGTGTAGCCCTCCTCTCATTGGGATCGGGGGCGACTCCGCTGTGGGGAGGGGAGAAAAGGGCCTTAGACTGCAGATCCTCATTTTGCTTTCCTCTGCCTTGGCTGGTCTGGTCCCTTTACGCTCCCTGCTCTGCATTCCAGATAAAGAACCTCACCTGGTGGGCCATTTCCCAGGAGCGCCAACCGCCTGAGATCGCCGAGGCCAGCGTGTCAGCAGGGACCCACTCCCCAAAGAGAGGAGAAGAGGGTAGGTGGGACCTGATGTGGACCCAGCCGGGGCTGGGGATGGACCCAACGCTGGGGCTAAGACCCGAATGAGGAAGGGGCTGTCTGCGCTTTGAGCTGGGGGTGTCGTTCCCACCTCGAGGAGACATACTGGCCGTAGCTCTGATCGTGCGGGGGTGCTAGAGACAGGCTGTGGGCGTGCGAGCGGTGGGAGGCGCTGGCCGGCATGTGTCGGTGCCTAGCGTGCCGGATGGGTCTGTGTTGGCTGGCTAGCCCCTCCCAATGTTTGTGCTTGCTCTACTGTGCTAGCACATTCCCAGCTACAGCGGGTATGTCTCCTCCAGCTGGGACTCCCCCCCCCCCCAGCTCCAGCTGCAGACTTACCTTGGGGTGTATTCTGAGCACAGGGACGGGAGCCAGGAAGTCCTGAGTTCCAATCCCTCCTCAGGGGGATGGGGAGGCGCCAGTGAGGGATCCAGCGCTGACAGGCTCAGTCTTTGCTCATTTCAACCAGGGCTGCTTGCATTTGGGGATCAGGATCTGCTTTGGGGCGTTGGTCTGGTTCCCAAACTGGCTGCTTGGCCCTGTCCCGGACCCAGACCCTCTTGCCTTGCCCCAGGCATCCTCAAGCAGAGCAATCTGGGCCTGTGTGCAGGACAGGTAGTCCCCAGGACTCTGTGCCCCTCATCTCCTCTCCTCTCCTCTCTCCATCTGTGACAGATTCCCAGGAGGGGGCACCAGGGGCCTGCCTCTGTAGGGATTTTTTCTGTGGCTCCCAGGGAGTGAAGGCCGAGGGACCCCCAGCAAACGCCCTGAGGGACACCACGGAGGCCCCCTTCTGGGCGAGGGTCTGCTGCCTCAATGCTGTCATCCTGATGTGTGTCAATGTCTTCTGCTACGCCTATTTCGCTTAACTGTCTGCAGCCTGGTGGGATCTGGGGAAACGGGCAGGGGAAGGGCAGGGAGGGATGGGGCGAGGGGGAGGTGGAGAGAGGCAGTATGGTGTTTAATTCCTCTCCCCTCTACATTTTGGGCAGGGGAGGGTTTTGCATCAGCGTAACTTGTCCCAAAGCTTCTCGTGGGCCAGAAGGTGGGTGTACCAGGATTGGCACAACAGCTCCCTACGGCTGGACCTTTCACCCATGGAGGCATAAAACTGGCCGTAGCCCACGGGTGAAATCAGTGGGATGGTCTCCCCAGTTCCACATGGGAGGGATAGGTGATGCTCAGGGTGGGCAGGAGCTGAATAGCTGGGTTTGTTTCAGCGTGGGGGGGAGGGAGGTTAAGGCTCATCAGGAGAGATTGGTGGTGGATCAAGGACTGGAAAAGCGGAGAGCGACAGGTCAGGACCGAGATGCACTGACAGAGCTGCGTGGGAATAGCTTGCACACCCAGCTTTTTCCTTCTGTCCATCACTGGAGGTCTCAGAAGCTGAAATTGGCTTTTCCAGTTTTGTACATTTTTGGTTTCTTCATTTAATATCATTTAAGATCTAAGCTACTGTCTCTAAAGAAGATTATGATGCAATGGGCAAAACTCTTACTCTGTTTATGGTGCAGCACCTTTGGACAGAGCTGTCCTGCAACTCTCCTTTGCAAACAGTAAATAGACTGTTATGTCAGCCCTGGAGAATCTGCGTAGCTCCAGAGGCCTTTCTAAAAGTGGAAGTGGAAATCCTTCTCACCGCAGGGTCTGTGAATACACCCCTCCCTTGGGTTTCCTCGGAATAATTTTTTATTTGCTCTGAATAAAAATGCAGTTTGAAACTAGAAATTATGTCTGCACAACCGTCCCCCACACCCCAGGGCACCCTTGAATCTGCCATCTGCCTGGTTGCTTACAAATAACCACTGAATTATTGAACTGTGGAGCTCTGCCGCTGAAATCTTACTGTGTTTCACATCAGTCCTGGAAGTGCCGTCTTTCTGGAGGCTGCACTTCTGGGGAGCGAAGCAATATTAGCCAAAAAGCTCTGATCTAATGGGATGATGTCATTGTAGAAACAGCAGGTGTGTGTGTTGCCTGCACAATTTCCCTGGAAATGGCACAGACTAACAGGAGCCTCTGCTGATATTGAAGCATGTTACATTAGTGAGATGCATTTAATTTGCCAGCCACATCACATTAACCTGATCTCGTTGCCTCTGCAGAGAGAGAGAGATCTGCTTTGCTTTCTTTAATGACCTCAGTAAACAAGAAATATACATATATAAAAAAATCAATGAATACTAGTTTGGAAATAGAAGCTAAAAAGAGCTGCCGACACCACAGCTGACTTCTCCTTTCCCTTGCAGGTGTAGTCAAAATGTAACCCACGAATTCACCCATGATATTAACAAGGCGCCCACTGAAAATTCTGGTTTCAGACTGAGCTCCTGGAATTTACAACCTAGCCAGGTTTGGAGCCCATTGGGGTAGATGACGGAGGGGAAAGTCGCTGACATTTCACAGTGTAGCATATGATACTGTGTTGGGTTGTTCTGTGACTGTCAGTGTGGCTGACAAGCCAAAGGGGTATGCGGCTTTGGCTCAAATGCTTCCTGCGGACCATTCTTGTTCTTCGGGGCTAAGGAAGCTGCCTCAACCCGTCTTCAGTCAACTCAGGGCAAGCCAAACATTATATCAGTAGCTTCTAACTTAAGGGCCCATGAGTGAAGAGCCTTAAACTCACAGACTAACCCCCAGTTCAATCAATCAGCAAAGCATAAAATTGGAGTGAAAGAATGAGGCATTACTTCCAATTTGGACAAACATAAGAATTGCCAACCTGGAGTGGACCAGCAGCCTATTCTGCCTGGTGCCTGCCTCCAGGAGTGACCAAGGCCTGATACCTCAGAAAATGATCCCCCACAATGCACCTAGCTGTTCCAACTTGTTCCTATGAGGTGAAATTTCTCTGATACTATGAAACACTTGGACTTAGGATGTACCTTGGAAGCTCTAAACCTAGCTACTACGCATTTTGCATATGCACACAAGTGTCTAATCCTCTTTTGAAGCTCGTTAAACTATTTGCCTGAATGATATCCTGCAGCAGTGAGTTCCACAGATTCATCACAAGTTTCTTAGGGAAGTATTTCCAAGTTACCCGTTATCTTTGTTCAGTTCAGTTTGCTGTCCACTTTTGTGTCGAAGTTACCAAGAGGGCAGATGAATATAGAAGTAGCATGTTAAAAATTCCTCTTATCATTGAGGAGTGGGTGGGCGAGGCTCTGTGGCCTGCGTTGTGCGGGAGGTCAGACTAGATGATCGTACTGGTCCCTTCTGACCTTAAAGTCTATGTGCCTAAGGTGTCAGATGCTTTGTTCAGGTCACTGACAGCCTATAGCGATGGCCTTAAGTTTAGACCATTAATTGCATCTCATTGACCTCACAGCTTGTAGCAAGACTTGAAGCCTTTATGGTGAGTTGGAGGACAAAAAGGCCATATTATGCCCCGACCCCCTTCTCCAGCAGGTTTCACGAGACTTTGCTTTTTAAACACACCCGTTCTTCTCAGGGAGACAGCCTCAGAGGGTTTTAACCTTTTCCTTTCCACTAAGCATTTGACTCGGCAAGATTCCCCAAGTGGCTGTGGGCTTTTAAAGGTGGGACAAAACAAAACAACTCCCTTGCCATATCCCCACTCCCCACCCCGCGGTCAAGCACAGATTCTAATCATTGAGCCAAAGCCAGAACTGGCGTGAGGCTGTAATGCCATTAATTGCAGATGCATCACACCGGCTTTGACAAGGTGGGATTTGGCTGAGAATTTGGCTATCCGCTGATAATGGGCCGACACCAGCATTAGAGATACACTAGGGACTGAGATATATTTGCATGCAAAATGAATTAAGTCTCTCCTCCCCCGGGGGAGCGATGCGATCTAGCTGCCAGCACGTCAGAGTCAGCTCGTAACCGGGCGCAATAAAAGATTTATGGCCTCTTTGATCGCTTTGCGTAGTCCATTAAAGATGCCAGGAATGTGCGGTGCCCTCCCACAGCCTCCTCGTTAATTGCTCTGGATTTCACTCCCAAGTGATTGCTCAGCATAATTCCAGTACAGAGAGCGCCCAAGCAGGCCTTTGCAGCTCCAGGCTGAGAAAGACGGGAGAGCGGCTCAAGCTCAAGGATACGTCTTCTGAAACGGCAGCTGGGGGCTAACTTCTGTGGCGGTCGAAGTAGAACCCCTGCAGTTTCATGGGGCAGGGCGGGCAGGATGCAGGGAGAAGGCCCAGGGACCCGCCAGGGGGAAGGGACAGCTGCATCGAGGGTCCTGGCGTTCTAGAGGAGAGAGGAGGTTTGGCGAAGGGGCAGGGCTGGAGCAGGCTGGGGGCAGCGGCACCAGGACTTAACTGCATGAGGTTTCATTGTTGCGGGTCAGTGTGCGCGGCGGGTCCCATCTGCCTGAGAAACCCCATGGAAAGCGCCTGGCCCCCTGCCCGCCTGTGTGAGATCGGGCGAGGGAAAGGGGCTGATGGTAGACGGAGGCAGGCCAGGCAAAGGAATGCTGCAAGCCAGCGTCGGAAATACTTGGGGGAAGGGTTAGTTTTACTCCTCTGGGGGGGCAGCCAGGGCACCGCGCTGCTCATTTGCCACTGACAAGCCCAGGGGCTGGGAAAAGCCAAGCTGCACGCGCCTTGCCCTCAGAAAGCTGGCTCCGCCGGGGGGTGACATTTCCGCAGCACCGAGAACGCGTGCTTGGCACGGAGCAGGCGCGTGTGAGGATGAAGGTCCCTGCCCCAAAGAGCTTGCAGTCTAGCTAGAGAGTGGGTGAAGAGGAAGGGATACTCCACATAAGCCAAGTGCTGGCGCGATAAGGGGAGCCAGGAGCCTGGTTAATTTCCCTTTGGGGGTGTCCCTGTTATGTGGTGGGTTGAGTAATCTGCCTTCCCCACCGCAGCGAAAACCCCATGTGCAAATGACAAGCGAGGCTGCTTCTGCAGTGCCGGGGGAGTTGGCAGGGGCACATTCAGTCCAGTGCCGTGTCCCCTCAGTCTGGCTTTAAGCCTGGGAAAGGTCCTGGGGGCTCTGGCAATGTGTCCCCTAAAATCTCTGGGCCTCAGGTTGCGGGGATTGCAGTTTATTTTGTATCAGGCAGCCGGGGAGATCCGGCGTCCCGTCAGACTCCGGCTGGCTGCTCACAGGTGAATGGGTTGAACGTAGTTCCGTGGAAACAGGCCGACTCGCCCGCAGATCTTCCCTCTCCACCAGTTGGGGTCGGGGCAATCCAGGACCTCGATGATGTCCCCTCTGTAGAAGGCCAGCTGGGACGCGTCGAGGGAGGAGAAGTCAAACTGAGCCTGGACGAACTTCGGCTTCTTCACCTGCAGTGAAACCAAGGGAGAAGAAGGGTCAGGAGAGAAAGACAGAGGAGGCCTCACAGCTCCACAGCCAACTGCTCCTTCCCCCTTCTATGCCCAGCCAGAGGGCATTATGGCCAGATGGGCAGCCTCTAATGTTGAGATTTGGTCGGCCGCCATTGGGCACGGGGATCCTCCTGGCCAGGAAACGGGCAGAGGCGGGCGTGGGCATCTGATAACTTTTGCTAACAGGACCATATCTTGGCTGATGATCCCACACTCTGAGATGTTCACCACCATCACCACCTCATCCCACCACCCCTCCTCCTGCGACTGGCAATGCAGGGGCCTAGCCTCAGCTGGGGGAAATCTGCAGAACGCTTCAGAAGCCAAAGCTTCATGCCGATTTACCAAAGATCTGCTCCCTTTTCTTCACAGGGTGTCCTAAGAGAAAAGACTCTGGAGATCTGGACTTGGGCCACAAAGTCTGTGTCCTGTACCCAACTTTCCCCATCAGCCGGCCATTCAGATCTGCTCGCTCTGTCTCTAGAGCCCTGCTACGCTGTGGCCAACTGCAACATTAGCTGCACGCTTACAAACCAACAAACTGTCCACTTTCATCACATTTCCTTACAGGCGGAGCTCGGGCCAGTGTTCCGCTGCAGATTGCCATTCTGGTTGTTGGTGGAGTATATTGCCAGGCCCAACCCAGCCCTGAATGGCGTGCTGTGCGTTCGCTGTCAGCTAGCAGTTACCGTTAGCCCAGGGTTACACCTAAATCCAGCCCCTTTCCAGGCCTCCTCTCCCCCTTGCTTTGTTTTCCCCACGCCTTTCGTTTCTCTGCCATCAGCATGTTTAAGGACAGCTCTGCATGTCCTGGGCTGCAGCAGGCAATGGGCACGCAGCCAGGCTTTGCAGCTGGGTGGCAGGTGAGAAATTGGCAGAACAAAGAGCCAGGGCTCCGCAAACCTGGTGTAAACACAGCATGGTAAACCTGGGTCTGTGGGATCTGGGCTTGGGGCAGCGTGAGCGTCCAGGGTTTACAACTGCTGGCCCCGGGGTCTCGTAGCCGTGCTAAGGCAGCCATTGTGTATCGCACAGACCTTCTGACTCCCCTCTGAGAGTCAAGCTGCGTCCACCCTTCAAACATGACAGGGCGTGACCCAGTCACAAGGGGATTCAAGCTCTACCCCTCCACCCCAAGCATGGTCCTTGAACCCAGATCCTGAGTGCCTGCTGATCCGAGTGGGACTGATCTGCGTGTGGATGGAAGGTGGGCGCTTGCTGGGCTCAAACCTGAATCAGAGCCTGGGCCTAGAGTGCAGTGTAGACGGGACGTACGCTTTGTCCTCCGGCGGGGGGTCAGACCAGCTAGCCTAAGCCCCTGCCAAAGGTAACCAGCAGCTGGGCCACCAGTGACCTTCCGCCTCTATGTCATGCCAACCGGGGAGCCTCCTCAACCTCTGAGCAAAGCACTGGCCCGCTCAGGGGAAGGCAACGTTTCGTGGCTCCTCCTGCGATCACGTGGCACTGGGCTTGTTTGGCTACAGCGCACGGCAGGGGAATGCTGCACAAATATGCCCTATGCTCACGGCAGGCGAACGGCTCGTGAGTTCCCCTGGGAATTGCTCTACGTGCGCCTGCTATCCCGCTGTGCGAGGACAGTCCTTAGGGCAAGTCACTGTGCCAGAGCCGGCTCTCTGCATTAGTTCATCTGGATGCGCAGCAGGCACTCCTTTCTGCTCCTCATGGGATAACTAACTGCAGACAGTTGCCAATCTCAGGCAGGGCCAGCCAGCAAAGGCTGGGTACTTGGAGGAGCCCCCGTTCTCCACAGGAAACCCCGCTACCACAGAAATCCCTGCCTGCTGGAAGAAACCAACGGGGTGCGGCGGGTTGCAGGTGGGGAAGCGGAGTCTGCTGATTAAACCATAGGGCCAGGTAACGGGGCTCTGCTCCTGGCCCTTCTGCAGGATTGCTCAGTGCCCTGCAGCAGGTCGCTTCCCCGTGCTGTGCCTCAGTTTCTCCATCAGTGAAATGGGGATAATGACCCTTCCCTGCCTCATTAGGTGGTACTGCGGTTGAATTCATTGGTCCTTGAGAGCTTTGGGTGGCCGACACTAGAGAAAGGCTAAGTACTACCTGATAGCGATAAGAGCTGACATATTCAAAGCTACTTCAGTAGTTTAGATCCCTAAATCCCATTGACATGAATGGGAATTGGGGGTCTGGACCCTGTAGGCAGCTGTGGAAACCTCGGTTGAGATTATTCTTCCTTTACGATTAACGACGGCGTGGAAAGGGTGTCTGGTTCTCCCCCACGTGGCACCAGCTGGCAGATCTGCATGCGGCCCTCACTCGCCTGCATGTGGGCTGTGATTTCTGATTGCAAGCCCAGGTGATCAGTTAACTAGCTAACAGTCTGCTGTGCGTGCAGCTACCGTGCAGCAGCCAGGTGGGAGCATGAATTTGTGTGCACGGCTGTCCTGATTCGTGGCATTTCCCTACGCTGAACTAGCAAACCCCGATTTGCCAGTCTCTGGGACACATCAGGCTATGGTTTGCCTAGCAGGAACACTGCAGTTCTTCCTACAATAAGTCTCCCTCTGCTCTCTGGGGACACCATGCCAGCAGAGCTGGTTGATGGGGAAGCTGGGCAATTGGAATAGGTTACTGGCTCCTGGAGGGGTTAGGGATAGCCCCCAGGGAGGCTTGAGCTTTTTTCCCTGAGGGGGATGGTCCGGGGAGTGTGGAGAGTTTGTTCTTCCACCATTCCTCTGGGTGCTAATTGAGGGCTCCTGCAAGCCTATCTGCAGTCTTGGATACATGCCCAGAAGGCATGGCTGCTAATGTGAGCAAGCGTGTGCCAGTGTGGATGTGGGATATAAGATGGAATGCACGTGTGTGGATGCACTGACTCGTTAGCCACAGTCAAGGGATCTAACTCGAGCGAAGTGTGTTCACGGTAACTATAGCATAGACCTAAGAATGGCCACACTGCGGCAGGCCAATGGTCCAGCTAGATCAATATCCTGGCTGTGAGAGTGGGCGGTGCCAGACGCTTCAGAGGGAATGAGGAGAGCGGCAATTATCGAGCGAGCCATCTCCTGTCGTCCAATCCCAGCGTCCGGCAGCCAGAGAGGTAGGGCCAGTCAGAGCACGGGTTTGCACCCCTGACCACATTAGGCCTATCGATCGCTATTCTCCATTCTCCATGAACTCACCTAATTCTTCTTTGAACCCAGTTGCACTTTTGGCCATCACAACATCCCCTGGCAATGAGTTCCACAGGTTGACTGGGCGTTGTGGGAAGCAGTGCTTCCTTTTGTTCGTTTTAAACCTGCTGCCTATTAGTTTAATTAGGTGAGCCCTGGTTCTTGTGTTACGTGAAGGGATAAATAACACTTCCTTTTTCACTTTCTCCACACCAGGCATGATTTTATAGACCTCTGTCATATCCTCCTTAGCCCTGTCTTTTCTAAGCTGAACAGTCCCCGTCTTTTTACTCTCACCTCATACGGAAGCTGTTCCATATCCAGACTCATTTTCGCTGCCATTCTCTGTACTTTTTCCAATTCTAATGTATCTTTTCTGAGATGGGGTGACCAGAACTGCACCCAGTATTCAAGGTGCAGGCGTACCATGGATTTATATAGTGGCAGTATGATCTTTTCTGTCTTATCATCTGTCCCTTTCCTAATGGTTCCTAACCCTCTGTTCATTTTTTGTCTGCCGCTGCACATTGAGCGGATGTTTTCAGAGAACTACCCACAAAGACGCCAAGATCATTCTTGCATGTAACAGCTATCATAGACCCCCATCCTTTTATATGTCTAGTGGGAATACTGTTTTCCAACATGCATTGATCAACACTGAATGTCATCTGCCATTTTGTTGCCCAGTCCCCCAGTTTTGTGAGATCCCTTTGTAAATCTTCACAGTCAGTTTTGGACTTAACTACCTTCAGTAATTTTGTATCGTGTGATTTTGCATCGTTTGCCACCTCCCTGTTTACCCACTTTTCCAGATCATTTACGAATACGTTGACCAGCACTGGTCCCAGTACAGAGCCTTGGGGAACCCTGCTATTTACATCTCTTCACTGTGAAAATTGACCATTTATTCCTACCCTTTGTGTCCCATCTTTTAACCAGCTACTGATCTGTGAGCGGACCTTTCCTTTTATCCCGTGACTCCATCCTTTGCTTAAGAGCTTTGGTGAGAGACCTTGTCACAGGCTTTCTGAAAGTCCAAGTACACTGTATCCACTAGATCACCCGTGTCCACGTGTTGGCTGACACTCTCAAAGAATCCTAATAGCCTGTGGCTGTATCCTGTGTGCCTGTTGTACCGCGCCTGTTGTGAAGTGGCTGCCCTGGGACCTTGCCTTGTGTTTTGGCTGGTGAGCAGCGGTCATGTGCGGCTGGGCCCTGCACTCTCCTCTCGCTACCCTTCTGGGGTGACCTGCGTGGGCAGCCGAACAGCCCTGTACCTCATGGGCCTGGTCGTCGTCTCTCAGGAAGATCTGCTGCTTTTTGGCGATGGTCGTGGTTCTGTAGAAATCCACCAGCTCGTTCAAGGAGTTGAACTTCTCCTCCCAGAGAAAGTATTTTCCATTCCTCTCTCGGAGTACCTTGAAATGCTGGACGTGCTCCCCGTAGCTGCGGACACATTCAGAGAAGAGGTGTGTTATGCTGAAAGATAGGTAATAAAGACCGGGGGGGGGGGGAAATGGACACCTCTGCTCCTCCCCCTGCTAGATCTAGCCTGTCAACCCCTGTGATCGCATCAGATTCTGCAGAATTTGAGCCTTTGTGTCTGGCCCATCTGTTGAGAAAGCCAAACTCCTGCTTTATAATGATGGGAACTGCAGTTCCAGAACAAATGGCTGCTGGCATTCCTGGCCTCTTCAGGCTAGTCCATTAACCCTCAATCCTGCACGTCCCCCCTTGCTCAACTTCACACACATGACGGGACCACTCGCACACACATTAGCCCTGTGCCTAAGTGTCTGCGGAAGGTGGGCCCAAGCATGCCAACTGAGTTACACACTCGATGGGGAGAGACTCTAGATGCCAAAGCACGGGCTTCAGCTCAACCGCTTGGCATCCGGCCTGCGTGTGAATCTGCCTGTCACTTGCACAACACTAATAACAAATAAAACTAATAGCAGCCTGCCCTTTAATAGCCCCTTTCATCAGAAGCGCTCCATGTGCTTTGCAACTGCTAATTAATTAAGTCTTGCAACACCCCTAGGAGTAGATGAGTATTTTTCTCACTAGTTACTGGATAAGGAAACTGAGGCAGGGTGAAGTTGATGGGTTGCCTCCAGCCTGTCGGTGTGGCAGTGGCAGAGGCGGCAATCCAGCTTAGAAATAGTGCCCAGTGGCCTCTGCTGACAGTTCCTTGCATGGCAATCTGCTTTGTTTGCCAGGGGAGATATTGGCCCATGCTAAGAGAGGAGCGTGTGGTCAGTATCTACTTCACAGAGACACGTAAGAACCCTTCTGGCTGCATTCCTGGGGAGCTACAAGGCAACAGGTTTGTTTCTCACGCACGCTGGTGCTGGTAAAGTGGAGCACAGGGTGTTTACATTACATGATCACAGTGGTGCTGCTAGACAAGAGGGTTGCATCAGCACTTTTAGCCCAACCAGCTCCTATTTATTCCTGCTGCTTAATTCCTATTGACTGACGCTGCAGACCAGTGACGGTTGTGAGAGGTGCCGGGAACGGCAACCTCTCCGCAAACAGTCACCTCCCACAGCTGGAGCTGGCCAGTGAGCTTAAATATGGCCGTGGAGAAAAGCTGAGGTTTATTTGAAAGTGGCCACATAGATCTTGATTTGCTGGAACCGGGACAAACTTGATTTTTGTTTCAACACGAGCCCAGTGTCTGCTCAGGGCTGTATGCACTGATGCCGCTGGGGGGAAATAGAAAACAAAGGCTAATGAATGCTTCGTTGGCTTTATCGTGCTGTGGCGTGGCAGTTGCTTGAATGCTACTGATGGGGCTGATAGATGTCGTTACCAATAAGGGATCATAACTGGCCTCAATCGATCTCTCTGCTCTCTGCCCTCCATTAATGCAGAGTTAAGGTTGATTGCTGTGGCTCATACATGGACCCATGCTTAAACCTCTGAAAACCGGGGAATAAAGAGTTCGGGTATGTATTTGGCGTAAGACCAAAGTAACTCCATTTAAGTCAATGTAAACCAGTGTAACTGAGATCAGAACCGGGGCCCTGGCTTGCAAAGGTGTACAGGAGAAAAAAATCATGACAGGCTTTATAAATCCAGCCAGCAACTCACACGGCCCCAGGAAATGCACTGTGCCGCCGATGGAGTGCAGGTGTAATATGCTCCCTGGGAGAAGCTAAGTTGCCAGCCAGCCACCTTCTGCACTGGGGGGGAATTCACCCTTGTTGCAGCCGGCCAGCACAACGCCTATATATCACAGCCTAGCTGGCTGACTAATATTGACTGCGTTTCCCTGGGCTCCCCAGTCTGTGTGTGTCAATCTGTCGTCTCTTGTCTCGTACTTTGAATGGAAGCTCTTGGGGGCAGGGACTGCCTTTTTGTTCTGCATTTGTACAGCACCTAGCACAGTGCTGGCCTTGGCGCACCGCTGATACAAATGATAAATAACGATAATTGTCCGAGCAGCCAGCTTGACTTCGGCGCTGGAGGGGAAGAAAGGAACACACCTTACCAGAGAACATGCAGCATCAACAGCGGAAAGTCAGGCAGGAACAGACCTGCTGCTCTGCCTGATCTGTGCTGCAGCTCAGACGCACACCCTGGTATCTGAAGACCACCAAACAGAATAGCCACCGGGACGCCATGGACAGCACAATGTCGTTTTATTAAATGAGTCACTGGCTTTCCATCCGGGGAGGATGACGTTCCCGTGCAGCTGGGATCACGTCGCCCTGTTACATGCCCGCTGACGGGGGAAGCTTTTGGCAGATGGGCGTGGCACTAAGCATGCCTGGCCCTGCTTTGCTTCGACGCTAGTGACGGCGGTGCCCAGAGACACAGCGAGGATTGGCCAGGTAATCAATCAGGGAGGGTTGGGCTGCTGACCCAGGGGGATAAGAAAAGCTCTTACCAGCCCTTAGAGATCTCTGTGGTTTCTAGATGGATCATGTCTGGACACTGGGGCTTAGGGGAAGCTCTCCACAGGACACTTAGGTGCCTAACTCCCAGCGGAAGCCAGTAGGAGTGGGGTGCCTGACGGCCCTTTGTGACGGTGAAAGTCTGCCTCTTGCATTTCAGTTACGCCATGGGGCAGGAACAGAGCATGGGGCTGGTTCAAAGGGCTTTGAGCCACCTTTACCCTGCTATTCAGGGTTGGGTCAGGGCCCTGCGGCGAGTTAGAGGAGCATTGGGGTGGCTCTAACTTGTGCTCGGCTTCCTGTGGGCCCTAAGAAGCAGAGAGCAGGCAAATGTGCACCTGCCACGACCCTGATGAGCCGCCCCTTCTCTGCCTCCTGAGCCAGTGCTGGGAGCAGGGCCAGGGTTGTGGCCCGGTATCTGTTCCGCACCATCTTTCTGGCCCGAGTGATGTAAAGGGGCTTTAGTGTAACCGAGACTCAGCCCTGCTCCGGGTTTGTATGGCACTGGGGGTCTGTGGCAGGGTAGGGGGCAGGGGGGAGAAGAGGGATCATAAACTCAGGGCCTAAAATGTTAAGGGCCACCGAGGCTGGGTGCCCAGAACTCCAGCTAAAGCTGTGGGTGCTCGGCACCCCTGAAAATCCAGCTCCAAACCCTTTATCCCTTGGTTCCAATCTCTGCAGTGGGACAAAGCAGAGCCCTGGATTGTAGCACCTGAACCTTCGGGACATGTGGACCTGGAGCCAAACGCGTCTGTGATCTTAAGGCTTGCTGTAAAATCCCTCCCTCTTGTTTGGAAGGCGTGTCAGGGGGATTTAAGCTTCACCCAGGCCTCGTCAAAGTTGCCACAGCTTTTTCCCTGGGGACGGGCAAAGGCTGAGCCCTGGACTAACCCGGCGAGCCAGCTGTGGCAATTAGAACGAGGGAGTGTCTGGCCACGGCAGGGAGACTTGGGGGGTCTTGGCTCGCTGTGGGAAATGCTGGAGGCCAGGTATCCTGAGGGGGCAGCAAAGAGTTAAAAGCTGCCGGAGACGGGAATTGCTGCAGGAGTTCAGCCTACCAGGGGTGTTGATGGGGCAGCAGGTCAGTATAAATAGGAAGCAGGGCAGGCCAGCTGCTTTGGGGGTGGGTGGAGTTTGCTGAGGAAGGGCCAGTGTAAAATGAGCTGCCGAGGCTGCATTAATGTGAGCGAAGGAAACTTTAAAACTCAGAGATCCTTAGAGCAAAACCCTTCCTTAGGGAGAGCAAGAGACATGTCAAAGCTGCCTTACATTCAGTGCAAGACAAAGGAATTGTAACAATGCCATGTTCTATAGAGACACAATTACTCAATATATCAGATGCAGGCGCACAGACAGACACACGCACAGACAGACACGCACACAAAGTGCTGGGTCTAGAGCACGGATCTTTCAGTTCCAAAGCACAGGCTGCTACTGCCAGCGTGGAAGGACTTGTCCCCTAAATGGGTGCTATTAGGTCATTTATTCTTCCTGGGTGTGGCCACTCGAGGGCAATATCACTCATGTACACAAAGCCGGCCATGAAGTGACTCTCCAAAGGTGTGAGTCGTAGGGTGTTAGCAACAGAGCAGCTGCACAGGGCTTGCCGAGGACAGGATTTGGTCCTGGGTGCTGTCCTGTGACTGCTGATGGCTGGCTCTAGAGAGGTGACTCTGGAAGGAGTTTGGACAAGTAGGGAGACAAACTAAAACGCCCTGAGGAGCCTCGTGAGTCTCTCTGCTAGAGCCAGCTATGGAGGCAGCAAGAGGTTAGTGAAATGGAGACGCCACAAACGAAAGGTGGCGATTAAACGAGACAGGCAGGGCAAGGCATTCAGCAACCACTGACCCTGTGTGCCGGGCCTCAGACCCAGCCAGAGATTCCTGCCATCCCACAAGGCTGAGCAATGACGCAGCAACAGGCCATGATCTAAATCCACATCTACTCTACTCGGCTGGGTTGCTGCTGCCTTGTAAGGGTTGTTCTTCTGGTCTGACCCTCTGGGCGTACGCCTTCGGGTGCAGCGTTCTGGGGGTGCACTGACTGTCATCAGGGGGCACGCAGCTCTGGATAGGGAAATGAAAAACCAATATGCCTACCCCAAGAAGCCTGTTATCTAATTCAGACACAGCGCAGCAAAGGCAGATGCTAAACAAAGGCAATTGAGTGTGTGTGTATGCGAATCTGGGGAAGGGTGGGGAGATGGTGCAATGAGCGTATTATTTTGTAATGCCTGCAACCCACTTCAGTTCCTGTTATGTTTTCAGCTCCTATAGAAATATAATTAATTGTTAGGTGCTGGCAATATGCATGAGACAAACCAGACAGCCCCAACTCCCTGCCCCATAAATCTTGCAGTCTGTGTCCGTGTGTCTCCAGGGAGACAGGATGCCCAGGGCAAGCCAGGACTTTGTTTTGTTTATTATTAATATCATTGCTGACTCCCAGCTTGTGGAAGAAGCACGTGAGTGAATGGAGGGTGGGCTGGAATGGACAATGTGTTCCCTGTGATATGGATCTGAGAGGGGCCAGATGCAGAGGAAGTTGTGGGAGAGCCATGGAAAATGGGGAATTGATTTTGGTGACTAAAGGAAATGTGTGGGGGGGAGGGGGAGGGGAGAGAGTTATGTGAAAAGAGATTGAGTTGGGAGATGTAGAGTGAAGCCTCACCTGGTGTAAATTGGGTGGCTCCACTGAAGTCCAGCTACACTGATCTACACCAACTGAGGAGCTGGTTCATAAACTGCAGTGGGAAAGAACACTGCTGTGAGGAGTGAATCCTGAGGTTTCTGATGAATGCAGGGATCTGCCTGCATGTATTAGATTGCAAGATAGAGGCCAACTTTTGAACTTGCCTATCCCCACACTAGCACAGTTAGAAACCTCAAACTTGTCTTGTTCTGTAGTTCTCTCAAGATCTAAACATCAGGCCAGTTTTGAAGTAAATCAGTGTGGAACTTTTAAAGTGATAAAAATTCAAAGTTTAAATTTGATATGTTCACATTCCATGTGCTTTAACTCATGAACATTGGCACTCAGAAAATTAATGAAGACAGAAACCTTAAACTTGTCTGAGTTTTCCTGATAAAACAAGTCACAAGGCATTTGTTCAGAATACATTTTAAAAAAATAATGGGAAAAAAACCCCTGATTTTTTTGCTGTACGAAAGGTCAGTCTAGATGATCACCATGGTCTTTTCTGGCCTTGAAATCTAGGAATCCACGAATATTTCTTTCAGCTGGAAGTCTAACATTGTTCCCCTTGGTTACAACTGATTAACTCTGTTACTTTCCCTGCCCCAAGCACTTGATTAGAGCATTAATGCAGGACTAATTATCTCGAAAGCAACCAGCAGAGCGGCTGCAGAGTCAGGTGGGAGGCTGGAGCTCTCAATTCCCGGCCCCTGCCTCAGCGGGGCTCCTTCCTTCCAGAACAGCCACAAGGATCAAATACTTTCAGGCTGTTCAGCTCAGCTGCATTTTGCTGGAGATCAGAGACATGGAATTGACTCCTCTGGCTTGGAGGCATACAGTTGCTCGGTGGCATGTGACCAAACAGCAAAATCAGCTCCTGAGATAGCAAAACAAGGATCCCCGAGACAGGCGAGAGCTGTCTGGAACTGGCATCTTATTGCAGCTTTGCAAAGGCAGCCCTGACAAGCCGCTCTGTGAAATGATTGACTAACGGCCTGATATTTTTCACTCTCTGCGCCGGGCCTAGTTCTTAGTGCACCAGTGGGAAATGGATGGGAAAACTCTGCCATGAAAGATGGGGGTGGCAGTGCGCTGTTGCAAAATCAAAGGCCGGGTGGCCTAGTGAGCAGAGCACTGGACTAGGACCTGGAAGATCTGAATCCAGTTCCTTGCACTGCTGCTTGCTTGCTCGGTGAGCCTGGGCAAGTCTTGGTCCCCTGCTGTGCCTCAGTTTCCCCTTCTGTGAAAGGGGGATAAGGAGACTGACCCCCTTTGTGAGGTACCTGGTGATCTAGTGATGAATAGTGCTAGGTCACAGCCAGGGCCCCCACATGGGCGGAGGGGGAAGGATACACTTTACTGGGGCCCAGAGGCCCTGGGGGCAGGGCCCAAGCATAAATTTTTGGGGCCCAGTACAAATTTGTAACATGGGCCCCCTCCCACACACACACACACACACACACACCAATTCCTGATCCCATACATACAATCTCATGAGCCATGAAAAAGTTTGAATTATGAAATTACAGTTACATATTCTACATTTCTGAAAAATGCCCACCCCCTTTGCTATTTTTCTTTACCATAACACCCAGCCTGGGAGTCCGACAGGTTTGATGACTATTTTGTAACTTTCTGGCCATTCGAAAGGTACTATATCCTGTCAATGTCTTGATTTTTTTATTCTAATGGACCAATGTGACTGCAAAGATTTTATAATTAGGCCAATTAACTTTAAAGCTTTATTTTTCTGGCCTTTTTCAGTGCAAAATCATGAATTAGCCCCCATCAACATCTTTTGGCACTGACTTTCCTAGCTTCTGCATTTCTTCAAAAGTCAGGACACCAGCTGGAACAATTTTTTGACAGATAGAATCTGTTCTGCTTTCAGGCCGTAAGCCTGGATCTTTGAAAGACGAGAATCAGATAGTGTAGCGCCGCTCGCTCCTGTGTCTTGCAAGCCGCCTGGTGCTAATGGTGCTTTTACCCGACTATCTTCAAGCATTAGGTTGGAGTCACAGGATGCATGTTCTGGCAGCTTTTCTTTGTCATCAATTGCCAGTGCCATGGACATAGTCCCTATACTGAAATCGTTTTCATCTTGATTTTGTTCATCTGCTTCCCTAGTTAGGATATTGCTGACTGCAGAAAGGCCTTGTCTGATTTCAAAAACCAGAGGATAGTTTGGTGTCCTTTAGCTTCTTTTATATCCCTTTCTTTTAGCTCCTTACATTTCTGGCTGCCGGATTTGTATTTATAGCCGCCACCAGACATGGCAGTGTGTGTGTGAGTGAATTAGACACTTACATATATCCTGGACCTGCAAATCCTACCAGAAGCAGCGGCAGCACTGGCTCCCACTGTTTTATAGTGCTTTGCTTTGCCCCTCCCACCAGCTGTCCCTCCCTCTTGCCTGTGCACAAGGAACTCTGGGACTGGTAGTTCTTGATCTTGAGATGCTAGCCCATGTCACAGAGAGGAGCACACATCTCTCTGCCTCTCAGTCTCAAACGACACATCCTAGTTTAACTGCACAAACACACACTCGCTGTTCTAGAGACGGGCCTCCTGGCCCAGCCACTCCCTGTTCACGATGATGCTTGAGAGTGCTCTAACACTGCTTCCGATTGGCTCCAGCAAATCTCCCAGGCTCTGGATGATAGATTCATAGATCCAGGGAAATAAGTTTCTATAAATATCCGCAGGCATGCGCTACAATTTAGCCTCAGTTTTTCCCTCATGGTAATGGGGGTTGCAGCCTGGGCCGGGCCCCCCAGCCTGTTGCTTATAATGGATGTGCATTCAGTCCCCAAATCATCCCCCCAGCCTCCAGCCCTGACACGGAAGAGCTGCTACAGGTTCCTGTCTAATCGTGATTGTTCAGTGGCTCTTATTTGTAATGCAAAAGATTCCTCTGGGCTTTCTGATCAGCTTCCCCGCAGCAGCTGTAGCAGGTGCTGGCAAAAGGAGAAGCAGCCCTGCAGCGAGCTTGCCACGTGGAACCGAAGCCAGCCAAACACCGATGGTGGCTACAGAGGAAAGAGCAGGTTCAACCTGACCCCGCAGCAATGACCCTCTTCCTTCGTCTACGTCTTGTGCACATCTCAAGCGTTCTCTGGCTCCCTGGCCAGGATCCTTGCCCCACCCCATGTGGGGCGGAGATTGGCACAGCGCTGTTTTGTCCTGCAGCGTCACCACATCCTGACATTTATGTTGCCGTGCACCGTGGCCGTCTGTTCCTCTTCCCCGAACTCCCTCCAGCTGGTTGGTATCCGGTTGGCAGGGCGGGGATCAGAGCTGGACACAGTATTCCAGGCATTGTCGTACCAGAGCTGTATAGACAGGGAATTTCCAGTCCAGGCAAAATGGGGAGGGGCTGGGCTGCATTGTGAATAACAAAGTGATGGGTTCTTTCCAGATGGTCTTTTAACAATCACAGGCAGATGCTAGACCCAGAACTGGTGTCTTTCTGAGCAGCCCTTGGACGTTGATTCAGCTTGGATTTTGTGCATTTGGAATTGCTCTGGCAAGGAGTTTCTGGAGCTGAATGGAGATAAGCTAGAATCTCCTGGACGTGGGCAAAATTTGCAGAAGTGATCGGTGATTTTGGGTTTCCCACTCGCCACACTGCAAAGGGGCCTGATTTTTCTGGGGGAGGGGGAATGGGCGCTCGTCACTTCTGAAAGTCGGGGTTTGTATTTCTTTTTGTGGCTCAGTTATAGCGTCTTCAGAGCTCCCCCTTCAGCACATCTGTTTCACCCACATGGAACAAATGCCAAGGGAGGCATGCCAGAAAATGCCTTCTGGATGCCCTGCGTGTGTCCCTGGGGTGCAAGGTCCACTGACTGGGGCTAAATGCGAAGGAATTTCCTGAAGCCCTAACCTGTGGGGGAGCTGCTGTTACCACGTGTGGAATGTCTTGCAATGGAGCAACCAAGCAAATGCGCAAAGTCACCTGAGAACAAGCCACGGTGCACGTCAGGAGCCAAACCCTAGTCCTTCAACCACGCTGCGGGACAATCAGAGTCACTGAGGCAGCTAATCAGCACTGGGCTGCGAGTAGGAGAGCTGGATCTTGACTCCTGAGTGATCCCATGCCCTAGGCTGGGTGCTGGTTTGCCCAAGAACTGGCAACTGCAGCCCCAGATTTTAGGTCTTTCCCGGATGATTCCTCGTTAGGCGGATTTAATTGCCCTTATGTCCTGCTTGCTTGGCGAGGGGCCTGAAATTGTCACAGCCAACGTCGCAGGCTGCAGCTGCCGATACATTCCCTGCTATCACAGAGCAGATCTGGATGCCTGGTGAAAGGGCTTAATCAAGGAAGAGGTTACCCAGGCAGGGATGGGGCACCTGCTTCCCTTGGGCTCCTTGGACGAGCCCAGCCCTGGCGGAAAGAGAAGCAGCACAGAGCTGGCAGCACCTACTTGGATTCCTTTCTCCGTCAGCCTCTAGTTCGGGCCTAGAGCCCTAGAAATGTCAGGCTGGAAGGTGACCCTGGAGAGGTCACCGAATCCAACCCCCTGCACTGAGGCAGGACCAAGCGAACCCAGACCAGCTCTTCAGGTGTTTGTCCAGCCTGCTCCTTAAAACCTCCAGTGATGGGGATTCGACAGCCCCCTTTGCAGTCCTACTCAATGGCCCCTCATTAATAAGGGTGTGGGTGAGAGAGGGCCCCAATCCAGTGAGCAGAACCCTGACCTGTGGGGCAGGAAACCTGGGCTGGGCATCCCACTTTTACCACTGACCTCTTGAACGTGACCTGGGGCAAGTCCCTTCGTAGCTGTTTCCCCTCCCACACATTGTCTGCTTACATGGAAACAACATGGGCCAGGCCGTGTTTCAGCCCACGGGGAATCAAAGAGCAGGGTGAGGGAAGCGGCGGACAACGGCAGTTAACAAAGCAGTGGCCACCTGGAAACTAAACTTACTCAGTCTTTCCCCTGACTCCTCTGGGCGTTGGATCAGGCCCCTGCTGTGTGACGTGGCATTCCCCTGGGCTGAGATCTCGTATGGGAACCTCATGAGCAGCTGCACCAGATTAAGTCCTGCCCTGTTTGAGCCGGAACCAGTCTCAGCTGGGTGTCACTCAGGGTGTATTTCAGAAACAAGCCCATGTTCTGGTACAAGGGGCTGAAATCGGTGTGCAGAAGACAGAACTTTCTCAGGAACGGGACCTAGACTGTGGAACTCCCTGCCACAAGATATGACCCACCACAGCCCTCCCCACAGTCAGAATGGGATACCAAACTCATCTTTCTCACACACACGCCCCAGGCACAACACAAGCGAGCAAGCAATCAAAAACCCTACAAACTAATCAAGGTCTCGCTCTCCTGAAGGTGGGGAAGGTAGCAAGAAAGAGATGTTCATTCCCCTTCCATCCCATCTTACTGGGAAATGAAGCCAAACAGTTATACAGCGGTGAAACCACTGTCCAGGGAAGTCCAGTACAGACAGAAGAAGAGAGGGGAGCTGGAGAAGGAGCTAGAGCCCTAGGCTTGGTGTTTCAGGCAGAGGGTGCTTGCAAAGATCTGTCTCAGGCAGGTTTGCTGAGCTGGGCTGGACCTCTTTGCTGTGCAGTGCCGCAGCGCCCGGGAGCCACTGCTTTCATTACCAGCAAGAGTTTCCTTAAATGCTTCATAAAAGCTCAGTGGCAGGAGACGCTGCCTGGCTGGAAAACGCCCAGATCATTCTGTGAACAGCCAAGCCAGGGTGACCCATGAGCTAAGAGCTGGGGGCTGAGGGGTCCAGGAACCAGGCTGGGGGGTGGGGAGAATCTGGGCGTTTAGCTCTCCATTCAGCTGTATCTGAGACTGGAAGGGGCAGAGACTCTTCTTATGTACAGCACCCAGGACTCTGGGGCTTTGATTGGACTGGGGCTGTCGTTTTAAAGGCTGCCAGGCCCAGATGTAGCGTCTTCCATGGATGTTTGCAGAGCCACGGCGCATCAGAGCCTGGACTGGCAGCGAAGGCAAGTGGGGTGACTGACTTTCTCCCAGGAACAGAGCTCGGTTCCTTTGCCATCGACTCCCTGAACTGGGAGCAGGGGAGGTCAGAGCCACAAGGCGCCAGCTCCCGCCAAGTGCCTGGCGTGGTTCTAGCTGGCAGGGTGGCACGCAGAGCGGTATCGCTGCAGAAATAAACTGTGGTCCCGTGCGGCAGAGGGCTTCGTCCCTCACCACCAGTGTGGGAGGATCTGGGGCTGAGGAAGTGCCTGCAGCCAGGGCGGGGCCGGGTTTGCAGAGCGAAAAATAAATAAGCTTAAGCCGAGGGCTGGGCGAACCGGAGTGAGAGAAAGTGAGAAGCAACCAAGCCCACACCTTCCCCCGAGCAGGAACAGAGCCGCCCCTGCTCCCACCGCTTGGCCGCGCTGCTTATTTGGAGACAGCGTCAGCTGTCAGTCATCACGTGCCCTAATACCCACCCCCTGTGTCCCCTCCCAAGGGGGAGCAAACAACGCCCAGCCGGGCACAGGCGTGCGCCCTCAGCCCAGCAGGGACCATTGTGGGATAGTTCCTTGTTCTATTCCTGGCCTCCCACGCTACCTTTGAGCACCTCACTTAACCGCTCCGTGCCACAGCTTCCCCACTGCCCACCAGGGCGATGCCCATACCGTCTTTCAGGGGGAGCTGGGAGGCCCAGTTCAGGCCCCTCCAGTGCTCGGCACAGTCGGGTGCTACTGAAATAGAAATAATTAACGCTAACGAAGGGTGTTTGTCTAGCATCAGCCAGATTCCCCAAGGGAATAGGGCTGTATATTCAAAGGGTTGTGATGGCCTAGCTGGAGCGTATGTCTGTGTCCACGTAGTTGCATGCACCACTGCCCTCTACTGGATAGAATTCGAACTACACGGTGACGTGTGTCATAAGCCCTGTACTGCCAGCAGCTAATGGCGGGTCTCAGGAGGTGAAGGACGATGATTTGGAGCAGGAGGCCCTAAGGTCTATCCCCACTGCTGCCGTGAAGTTCTGAGCTGCTGTGGGACACAGCACAGGGTCACCATGGATTTCTTACGTTAGCCTGGAGTGGCTCAGCTATGGCCTTACAGGGGAAAGGCTGCCTGCGAGACAGAAAGTGGCCTTGCCAGTTAAACCTTCAGCACCTGCTAGGGACAACGAGGCGGGAGGGGGGGATTATATGAAGGCGGAGAGCAGATGCGCTGCACTGCTGGCAGTGGCTGGGGTGGAGCTGAGCGGAGATCAGGGCAGGCAGAGGCTGGGAGCTGGGTTGTAACGGGAGAGTGTGGATGGCTTCCTTGCCTCTCTACAAGGAAGGCCCCCCACAGCACAAGGGGGGAGAGCAATTAGCGAGAGGCCAGCCCTAGATGCTCTGGCAGCTGGGGCTGAATAAGAACTCCTAAGGGGTGGAGTTCTGTACTAGATGGGGTAAGGGACAGAGCCATTTCCACACAGCTCTGGGAGCTCAAGAGAGTTTCCATTCAGATTTGGGTTGAGGCATGGCCCAAAGTTTGGGAGGATCCTTTTTTAGGGTGACCAGATGTCCCGATTTTATAGGGAGAATCCCAATATTTGGGACTTTGCCTTATATAGGGCACCTATTTACCCTCACTCCCTGTCCTGATTTTTGACACTTGCTATCTGGTCACCCTTTCCTTCTTTCATCCAACCTGATTTACCCATCTCTGACTGTGAAGTGCCTTCCATCCTGAAGGACCCTAGAGGACCGTACAGGCTGCATTCAGTATACCAGGCTCGCTCGCCTGCTCCTGGGATGCTGCCACCTCTGGGCTCGGTTACATCAGCTGCTCAACGGTGCACAGCAACACTTCACCACTTCTTAGCACAGGAAGCCACAAATAATACTGTGTCCATGTGAAGCCACAGGGGGATGGAGTGTAAGACCTGGGTGTGGGGAGTGCTAAAAGGAGGACAGTAGCGTTGCCCAGCATACCAGAAAGCAAACATGGCCTAAAAAGCCGGAGCCTTGAGACTCCGCTGAGCTCGGTGCCAGGATGTCGTGTGACCTGCAAGGCCCAGCCCCTCAGTAGAAGGCCATGAACTGCAGCGATTGCTGTCAGGAAACGGCGGAGGAAACGCGCATGCAGAATTTGTGCTGTGCAGCGACATTGGCCTCGGTTCAAAATTCAAGGTACTCTGCTCATTCCAAGAAGCCCTGGGCAGGGAAAAACCCTCTCCCCGCTCCCAGGGGGGCGCTGTTAGTGAGATGCCTCTGTTAGGCAAACTCAGGCTGTAGCCGGAGCAGCCTAGCACGTGGTACAGGCTAAGCTGCCTTGTCTGTGCTCGATGGTGCAATGCATTGGTGAAGACGGGCAAACAAGACCCCTTTCAATCCCAGTCTAGACATAACTGCAGGGGGAATCAGTTACAGCACCATAAGAGAATCTGAGCAGGGTATCAGGGGGCTGGAAGTGATGAATATAGCAGGGAAATCAACTCCTAGGAGGGTGTAAGTTCACAGCCTGCCTTTGACAGGTGGGGACATTGGTTCCCTCTAGTGTTCCCAAGTGCCAATTGCATCTGCTCACCCCTGCTCTGTTCAAACAGCATTCAACACAGCAGCTACATGTCCAAACCAGCAGGGATCCTGCCGGGATACGGCCTGTAGGACTGAGCCGTAAGCATCAATAGAAGGAACCAGCAACTTACTTGACAGAGATGGAGAATTCCCCCGGTGCGCTCTCGCTCTCACGGATCAGGAAGGCTCCCAAGTGCTTGCGTTTCAAGAGGATCTCTTCAGCTAGGTGCCTGGAGATCCTTCCCGCATACCACCTGCAGGGGGGTCACACACAGAACCGGAGCTGAGTGGGAGATGGCAGGACCGCAAATCCCCGCAAACCAGCAACAACAGGCGCCAGACACAGAGAAGGTAGGAAGGTGTGAGATGGCGCTGGACAAAAAGTAGATTTTAAGACCACGAGGGACCATTACGACCATCTAGTTAATTCTCCTGCATAGCGCAGCCCAGAGAATCTCCCCCAGTGACTCCTATATTGAGCCCAATAACTTGGGAAAGAAAGGCACGAGCAGGTAATGCGTTCACACAGCAGCTCGGTAGCAGAGCCAAGATTAGAATCCAGGTCTCGTGAGTTGCCGATCAGTGCCCTGCCCGCTAGACCGCACTGCCCCTGACACCTGCAAACTGGTGTAGAGGCATTGCTATAAAGCACAGCTCTCAGGAGACTCCCAGGGTCAAGTGGGACAGTGTGCAGACTGAACAATTTTCTTTCACCCCAAAGTGGGGGGGTCTCTGAAATGCAGCCACCTCTGGGGTGGAACACACGTACAGTGCCACATGAGACGGGAAGTGCAGAATAACTTTTCTGGCTGAAGTGTTGGGAGAGGGGGGAATTTAGGACGGGAGCGTGCAAAATGATCCCAATTTGTGCCCTTTTGCTTAAGCCTAGCAAAATCTATAATTCGAGCCGGTTCACAGCCCTTCCACCTCCGCAGCTCAGCTACAATAGCTGTTCTAGGACTTGTGCTGGTTTGTAGACTCATGGCCACCGCAGCAAAGCTTCCCTGTTGCTATTTCTGCAGCCCACAGCCATGCTCAGCCGATTGTTTATGTCTTCCTCCTGCGGTTACCGTGGATTAAGGCCTGACCAATTCTAGTAGCTGACATCGCAGGCCTAGATGGCCTGTGGGGCTGTGATGCTGTCTTGTTTGGCGGGGCTGGGACACAGGAAGAGGCTGGATAATTAGGCAGAGATGACGATGGTGGCCTAAACACAAGGTGTGTCTTAGATTGGATTCCACTTGGAGGGAGGAGGAGGTGGGGGGTTAGAGACCAACGTATCACAGGACAAGCAAAAAAAGGCTGTTGCCATCATGGGGACAACTTAGGGTGGAGTCAATCATCTTGCTCTGGACAGGCAGCAGTGGGGGGGAAATGGGTTGTCTCGTGAGCCACGGGGCAGAAGAGATTCTAAGCGTCTGTCTACACTGCACACTAAACTTGGACTCTGATTCCGGTGTGAGCCCCAGCCCCCTTTCTGTCCACATGTAAACCAGTCTGATTCGGGCCAGCAAGCATTCAGGAACCTGCTCGAGTCCAATTGTGATTTGGGTCCAAGCCCTGTCGTCTTGCAGTGTGGACGCAGCAGCCCCACATCAGGAGGTCCAGGCAGCGTTAGTGCGGCTGGGGGACCTGGATCTAGCCATTGTAAACCCAGGTTTCCAGGCCAGTGTGGACGCTCAGGCCTGGGCGTAGGAGTCCTGAGTCCCACGTATTCTCCAACCAGGGGCCAGTTTCTCCTGCTGCTCTCCCCTTAGACCCGGTTCCCTGGTGTGTCAGAGAGGAGCGGGCATGTGGGGATCAGTCAAAGAAGAAGGAGAAGGGGGGACTTCTAGCAGAGGAGGGTGGAGCTGTAACTTTGAGCCTCTTCCCCTAGCAGGGGGATGGGAGGACTGTGGATGCTGGGCGGGAGCCGGTGTTAGAGGTGGCCATGGGCTCTAAAGAGAAGGGCTGGGTCATGGAAGAGTGGCAGGGGAAACTGGGGTGGGTCAGTGGGAGGGAAGCAGCACGTTAATGGCCGAGGAGGGGACCCTCCGGAGCAGGAAAGCGGTTAAGAGGCAGTGTTTCTAGCTCAGAGAGGGGATGGGGCTACCGGCTTTAAACCCAAATGTCACAGCCTGCCGCCCAAAGCACCTGGGACCATGGGAACCCCAGAGACTTTGACAGGCAAATCTGCTGCTCTCCGGTTAGTTTCACTTCTGTTTCTGGTCTGTTTCGCTCCCCCTCTCAGAGTCCCTGAGGCAGAAGCTGCAGTTCAGAGCTAGACAAAAGCCTTTGTGCCACGGGATGAAAATAACTCCCCCCCGTGGAGAATGTGGCTGTCAGGCTTTGGTTCGGTAGATCCTGCGTTTGCTTAGGTTTTTAACCAGTCCTAGAAGGGGCCCTAAATTGGCCTGATGGCTTCCCTGTGACTGCAGCGACAGGGAGAAAATAAGAATGCATAAAGCGTGACCCCACATACCCTCGCCCTTCCAGGGCGCGCCAGGCTTTGGCCACGGGCGCTGGTTACCCACCACGACTGGCTGGCTGGGCCTTTTGGATTTTGTCATGTTGTGCTGCAACACCAGACTGTTGATTGTGCCCCGCCTGGCCCCTCATCCCTGAAAGCCCCACGCGTGCGAAATCCCTACACCCGCCACGGTACATGGGGGGCAGGCGTGAAGGAAGAGGATGCAGTGAAGATGCACTGGATGGAAAGGCCTGCCTGCCGAATCATCCAGCCGTTTCAACTGCCTTCCACCCTGCCTGCTCCCGCTGCCCTGCCGTAGAGGGGAAGAGCCTGGCACAGAGGGAGGAACGGCTCCCGCTGGCGTCAGCACCGCTCAGGAGTGGACCCTTCCAGTGGGAGTTAGTCACCTAAATCCTGTTGAGGATCTGGGCCCCAGCTCTGAGAGGGAGTCAGCATCTGAGCTGGGGTTGGGACCCTGAGTCGATAGGGCCAATAGGCTGCGCCTCGTATGAGAGGGATGGGGCAGTCCCACGTTTCAGCAGGTGCCGGCGTGCCCCCAGAGCTGGCGCGGAGCCTACAGAATGGCCCCGGGCCGCTGTTACTCCAGGGCACGGCGTCTTTCTCTCTTTCACTGGCCCCAGCAAATGAATCTCCCTCTCTCCTCTGCGCAGGGGCAATTCACTGAGGATTTGTGGCCTCCTGGCGCCAGGATGCAAGGACCCATGGCTGCTTGGCCCAGGCCAGGCCTGAGAGAGACTGTGTGTGGGGCAGCTGGGAAGCCCTGACTGCAATCGGGTCAGAGAACCGCACGGTCCCGTGTGCCGTGCGGGTCCCACAGCCCCAGCTACTCCCCTCCCCCTTTATGTTCATCACAGCACAACCGTGGCTCTCCTGCGGCACGGGAGTTGCCAGGCTCGCCCGCAGGGCCGGGCCGGCAAGAGGATTGGGTGAGGGGTTGTCGACTGATCCTGGTGATTCAGCGAGGCCGCGATTGTGCTCCCGGCTGAGAGACGAACTGTGCAAGCCAGCTGTGCAGAAACACCGGCTGCACACAAGCCACATCCTGTCACCCGTATCCCACGCTGAGCTCTGCGCCCTCTTTCCTGTAGGCGGCTGCTTTATCTGGGTGGCATGTCCCCCGGGCTCGGCCGTGCAGAGGGGTGAGTGATTCCACGGCCACCGTGCATGTCGGGGGGATCAGAAGGGCACCCCAGTCTGAGCAGCCGGAGGGCAGCGCAGAGCAGCGTTTTGGGAGGCCTCCCACTGAAGTGCTCTCGCCCATTTCACTCATGAACATCCAGGCACATCCAGTGTCGGCAGGATGAGAAATCGCCGTGGTCACGTATGAAGGGGGCACCAAGGAGAGCCTTCCCAATTCCATGATGGCATTCTTGACACCCAATCAGGGAGCGGAAAGGATACCATGTGACTCGGGCACCCAATCTCCCACCTCGGATGAGGATGGACCCGTAGTCGGGCAATGCCCGGGCCCAAGGTGCACTGAGGTCAATTGTTCGTGGCACCTCAGGGAGTGGTTCGTGTGGGTCCGATAAGCAAACCTGGGCACAGACGACTTGCAAACAGAAAAAGGGGCTTAATTCTTCAGCTGAACCATCTGATCTGATCTGCCGAATGGTTCAGAGGAAACATCCTTTGGGCCAGACTCCAAGTGATCAGCGGGCAACAGACCTGGGCAGTGGGAGGCAAAGGGGCCACGCCCCCGAGTCCTAGCGACTGCCAGGGGCCTAATTAGAGAGCCCCAGGTGGCTGTAGTTTGTGCCAGTGGATCCCTGGCCTAGCGGGCATGTGGTATGAGATGTGGCCGCGTTAGTAGGTGCTGTGCACTGTCGGTGAACGAGCAGTCCCTGAAGTTGGGCCATTGTCCTGGGAAGGGAAACCTCTGGGCTAGGGGATGGTCTCTGGACTCTTTGCGCCAAAGGTGACACGGCGCTTGATGGGTGACTTTTAAAAGAACCACCCCTCAGTAATAATTCTCTGCCTTTAAAAAGCAGTGTTTTCCAACCACAGATCTCAAAATGCCTGATGAACGAGAGGTCATTAGCCCTGGTTTAACCTGGGGGAAGCTGGAGTGCAGAGAGGTAAGCAACTGGTTCGGCCTGCGCCTTGGTTTCCCCTTCTGTGAAATGGGGCTAATGAGTTATGTTACAGGCTTGGTGGGTCACTGCCGACAATGTGCTTTGAGACCCTCCCTGCGTCCTAGTGCTCGTTCTTTCATGGGGTGAGTATGGTAAATTGGTTTGTGCCCAGCGGCTACCTGCTGAAGCAGGGCTGGCTGCCTGGTGCTTTGAATCCTCCCAGGCCCGTGCTAGATGGAAACTCAGGAAGGTACTTACGGGTGCGGCTTGACTTTGATGTAGTTTTTCGGGATGAAGCCTTCAGAGCCGTACAGCTCGGCTTTATACCAGTTCTGGTCGTCTTCCATATTGAGGATCTAAGGACACAAGGGAACAGAAAGTGCTGTTGGCCTGTTGATCTCACTTTGAGCTATTTCAAACAGAGAAAATGATTGCGACCTCCCAGTGCCTGCCCCTGGTGCCAGCTCCAGGAATCAAATGGGGCAGGATTAGAGCCAGCCAGCAATGGAATATTTTTTCATCGAAAAATGAAGTTTTGTGGAAAACAGTATTTTTAGCTTCTTGCAATAATAATTTGATGATTTCGTTTGTTTGCAAGCAAGTGACGCTTATCTCTGCCTTTACAACAGGCTTGATCCAGAACTTCCCTGGCCTTTGGGGTGTTCTGAATCCAGACCCAAATGTTGCCAGTCACGTTAGTTGCTAGTTGTATTGCTGATGAACTCAAACAGTGATTTCTGTGCGGCTGCTGCCCAGGGAGATCCGAACGCGAGGCAACATTATGGCCACCATGAGTGTTGATTAGGGATTTCTAGGAAGCCTGTGCAAATTGCAGACCTAGCCCTTTAAAATCCCTCCTGTCCTGTAGGAAGAGTGTCTTCTTTTTTTAATAGGAACTCAGTGTTATTCAATGGAGTGCCTGCTGCGGGGCAGGAAATCCCTTGAAGGACAGGTGGGATTATTAAAGGGCCAAGACAATCAGTGTGGCCCTGAGGTTACAAATTGCCAGTGCAGCAAAATTTGAATTCTTCTGCCAGAGACTGACACAGGATCCCAGGAGGTAGAGCTGTGCTTTGCCAACTATGAGAGACAATCCCCCACATGGCATCTAGTTTCTGTCCTAAAGAAAGATAAAGGGACGATCCACAGATGGATAGACAGATGTGCAGTTAAATTGGTCCTCTATATTTTAACCGAAAGGAAATGTCGCCGTATAAATAGAAAGGCCGATGCCCAGTTCAGCTTTCACAATATTTTCCAGTACTCCTACGTAGTGGGAACCTCTGTTTCACGCAGCTGTGCAAACAGGATCTGAAACCGTTCACATCGCCCGGGGCATGAACCTGGTGCTGCTCAGCCTACCGGGGGATCAGCCGGGCGATCGGCTCGATATATCTTCAACACCCTGGGAAAGAACGTGGGTGTGAATCGCAGGGGCCCGGCTCGTGAAGTAGTGGGGGAGCGCTGGTCAGAGCCAAGCACAGGGTGACCAAACATCACCTGCCGAGCTGCTCCGAGGCACCTCTACCTCAACCTCCCCACTGCTTTTCTAGCGCTGGGCTCCCTCTGCATACAGATGGGTCTGCTGATACACCTCCGTCCCGACCCCCTGCCATTGCACTCCTGGGTTTCCTCCCCACATATGCAGCTCTGCCCCTCAGCCCCCTTGCTAGCCCTGCCTGGGCTCCGCACAGAGCCCTGTGGAGGCCCCACAATCCCGACCCGCAGCCCCCCTGCTAGCTGGGGCCTGGTTCTTCCCCGAAAAGAGGCCGCCACGGGTCGCGCTGAATTGTCACCGTCTGAGTGGTGGTTTTCGTAACGATGGCAACCTGCCTGCGCTCTGCACCGGCTGTGCAGGGGGACGTGAGAGGCCCACGGGCATTTTAAACAGCAGCAGTGCACTGAACAAAACACGCCAGGCTTTTCCTCCAGCGCAGCGCAACCCCCTCGCCCTCGCTGGCGGCGCTCAGCCCTACAGGGAGGGGGGGTCAGGCCTGAAGGCGGATTCAGGGGTCTTTGGGAACAGATCTATGGCTCCAGAAAGGCAGTCACAAGATTTGAATGTGTCTGCTGTGGCGCATTTTCTATTGCTTCATCCTGCCTTGTTGTAAATGTGCCTGGTGGCGGGGAATTGCCCTGTATCCCTCGGGAGTCAATTCAGAGGGAGAATTGCCAACAGTGAGAATCATAGAAAAGTTGGGCTGGAAGGGACCTGATGAGAGGTCATCTAGAGCAACCCTCTGCACTGAGACAAGATCAAGTAAACCTAGTCCAGCCCTGCCAGGTGTTTGTCCAACCTGGTCTTAGAAACTTTCAAGGATGGAGATTCCACAACCTCCCTAGGAAGCCTATCCCAGAACTTAACTACCCTGAAAGTTAGTAGGTTTCTCCTACTATCTAATCTAAATCTCCCTTGCAACGGATTAAGCCCATGACTTCTTATTTTACCTTCCGTGGGCATGGAGGACAACTGATCACAGCCCTCTTTGTAACAGCCCTTAACATATTTGAAAACTGTAATCAAATCCTCCCTCAGTCTTCTTTTCTCCAGGTTAAATAGGTCCAGTTTTGTTTTTTTTTAACCTTTCTGCACAGGTCAGGTTTTTAAAAGCTTTTTGCCAGTTTTGCGAGGGCCAACTGTCTTTTCCCGGGAGGAAGAGGCCCTCTGTGCCAAACACCGGTGGCCAGAAACAACGGGCCAAGACTCAACCGCACTAACGGTGCCTGGTGGATTCTAGGAAAGGGAATTGCATTAGCCACTGCGGCGCAATCGCCTTCTGTTGAGCTGATTTCTCTTTTTTCTTGTCTGGTTCTGTGGGTGGGGCGGTACTGTGGGTGGGTGGGGATTTCCACTCCAGACGCAGATTCATGCCACCCTTCCAAGAATGAAAGGTCGGTGCTCAGAGTCCAGAGCTCCCAGAAGCTGTTTCACGGCCATGGGGATGTCAGAGAAACCTAGTTGGTGGGGAAATGCCACCCTTCCCTCTGGCTCAGCAGGGCTCTGGTATCAGCTGGCCAGCTCCTTGCTGCGGCTTTTGCATACCCCGGAGTGAATTTAGGGCTCATGAATGCAAGAGAGGCTGGTGACAGCACTGGCTTGCACCAAAGGTTGCACCTACAAAGGGCTCTGCCAGTGTCCCCCAGCCCCTGGGCTTCCAGTCCAGCTCTGCGGATGCCCCTCAGTCCTGATCTGGAGTGGCCCCCTGGCCCGGCTTTGAGCGCTCCTTGCACCTGCATCAGTGGTCAACCTGTGACGGCTTAGGAGAGTTGTACCAACGGGGCCAAGGATGGGACCCGTCACATTGGAACCTGAATCTCTAGAAGTGAGAGTCTGGTGCATTCACACATCAGCCCTCCACCAGCCGTTCCTGGCCCCCCTTCCCGCTGCGCCTGCCAGACTGAACCCCAATCCCAGAACTCGCAGTAGACCGAGTGTCCCTGGGACCATTGTCCCCTGTGTCAATTGCCTCAACCCAACCGGACAGGAGGGGACTGGACGGGAATGGGTGTCTGAAGGTGTTCCGCAGCCGGCCAGAGGGGGCGCCGCGGAGCAAGGTGCGGGGGACGTACTGGTTTGGAGGAAACACGTGGAGTGTGTTTGTAGCAAACACTTGCAGGAGAGGGGCACAGACAGTTACTGTCACAGCTCAGTGGGGTGGAAAAGGACCCCACTCCCCGCCCTGAAACCCAACCAGAACGTGTCTACGCACCTAACCAGGGCTTGACTGAGCAGCCTGTGTTTGCCAAAGCCAGCAAGCAACGTGGCCGCCTGCTTCTCCTGCAATGCCCAGGCCCCTCTGCCGTCCTCCTGCGTGCCCTCCTCCCAGTTAACGAGAGCCGATTAACGTCTTAAATGCCTGGCAGCAAACTAGCCAGATGGCTAATGGCACGGCTGCCGTGCGGGGCACCCAGTTCTCTAGGGACCGTGGGCAGCCCTCAGTTGGCTTCTCCTGCCTTCCAGAGCTTTACCCCGCTGCTGTGACTGGGGCCGCGCGGCGAGGGAAGGAGGGGCTGTGGGTACGGCCAGGCCGTGCACTGGGGACCTGGGTCTGAAAGGGAGACACTAGTGGAAACTGAGGCTGAAATCACAAGCAATCTCTCCCGGACAAGCTGCAAGGTCCTCAGCGGGGTCTCTGCTCTCCAGAGACACCCAGACCTGGAACGGCCGGGGCTGCCACCAGGCAGATCTGAGGGGCATCGGCAGAGCTGCATGGGGACCAGCGGGGAGCAACCTGCCGGGGCAGAGGAATGAGGCCCGGCTGCACGGCCCCCCGTGCCCGCGAGCAGTCGTTAGTAATTCTCGTGCGCAGCCCCGTTGACTCGGCTGGGCTCCCCAGCTGAGCAAGATCTGCCAGATGCAGCCGTGCCCCTGGGGCGGGGGCTCGCAGCCCTGCAAAGGGTGGTTTGTGGGGACCCCCCATCCCCCAGCAGTGATTCCTCCAGGCCTTTCTTCGCAGCTCAGAGGCGGACAAGTGTGCAGGGAGCGGGCTCTCAAACTGGTCTCTGCTCCGCCTTGCCCGGCCGTCCTCCCTTCCTGCCCCCCTCCCACAGGGCTGAAATGGCTGAGGGTCAGCAAGGAGCGAGGAGACACGAAGCCCAGCCCAGGGAGTGTCTCCTGTTGCACAGCGGCTCCAGCTGCCTGAGCTGCAGCAGGAGTGGGGCGGGCGGACGGTTGCTTTGTTATTTCCTGTGCAGCAGTCCGGGGTAGTGCCACCCTCCAGCCATCTCCCGCCCCCCAAAGCAGGGCCCTGGGCTGGGTCGCACTATCCATGGGATGAGGAATGAGCAAAGCACCCGGACTGACGCCGAGCCCGTCACCCAGTGACATCGTATAAGGGGTTTCCTGTCCCCAGAGGCTGGAGCCAGATGGGTTTTTTGCTTCAAACAAAACCCCGAGAACCTGGAGACTTTGGCTCCATTCCCGCCTCTCTGCAGCCTTGGTGGCTTTGGGCAAATCGCTGCATGTTGCTCTTTCCTCGTCGGTGAAATGGGGATGATGACCCGGAAGGCGAAAGCCAGGCTCATTTCGACGTTATTTTTATTACAGAAACGGAGGCCCCAACTGAGACGATGGCCTGGGTCCTGTGTGGACACCTGGCAAGAGACAGTCCCTGCCCCAAAGAGCTTACACTCCACAAAGACACCCCGAACAACGTTAATATCGTGACCCCCCCACTGGGCAGGGAACCATGGGGCGGAGGGATGAAGTAACTTGCCCAATGTCACACAGGAACCATGTAGCCTCACTGGGATTTGAACCCAGCTCTCCTGACTCCCTGGCTAGGGCCTTAACCACCAGATCATCTCTGAGAGTGGGCTCTGTCAATGCCAGCTGCTGTTACCAATCCGCCCCTTCACACAGGACACACGGAGAGGCTATTGGCCGGTACAAGTGCTGCCCAATGGGTTGCCCCAGGTTTGAGATGGCGGCGTTGCTAATGAGGGGCGGAGCAATGAGCCAGTTTTGATGTTCTCTTTAGCGCCCTACACCTTTTTATTTGATCAGTGCTGCTCGTGAAAAACCCTGGCAAGTAAACCAAACACCAGATCTGACCAATTGTGTGTGCAAAATTACATCGGCAAAAAAGGGGCTAAGCTAAAAATCTAGCTAGCTAGCTATAGAATCCTAGAATCCTAGAAGATGAGGGTTGGAAGAAACCTCAGGAGGTCACCTAGTCCAACCCCCTGCTCAAAGCAGGACCAACCCCAACTAATTCATCTCAGCCAGGGCTCTGTCAAGCTGGGCCTTAAAGATCTCTAAGGATGGAGATTCCAAGACCATTCCAGTGCTTCACTACCTTCCGAGTGAAAAAGCTTTTCCTAATATCCAATCTAGACCTTTCCCACTGTGACTTGAGACCATTGCTCCTTGTTCTGTCATCTACCACCATTGAGAACAGCCTAGCTCCATCCTCCCTGGACCCCCCCCCCTTCAGGTAGTTAAAGGCTGCTGTCAAATCCCCCCTCATTCTTCTCTTCTGCAGACTAAACACGCCTAGTTCCCTCAGCCTCTCCTCATAAGTCTTGTGCTCCAGCCCCCTAATCATTTTCGTTGCCCTCCCCTGGACTCTTTCCAACTTGTCCACATCCTTTTTGTAGTGGGGGGCCCAAAACTGGACACAATGCTCCAGATGTGGCCTCACCAGTGCTGAATAGAGGGGAATAATCACTTCCCTTGGTCTGCTGGCAATCCCCATTGATATCTACCTATGTGTTTATATCTCACTCATCACCCGATAGCTATCTCTATAAACTCAGACAAGCCCATTCATGCCATGTCTACAGAGATGGTATGTGATGGTGTAGGCTATGCGGACGTTTTGATGGCGATGGTTCTGGCACGTTGGCATTAGTCAGGACCAACAGAGCTCAGGGTGAGCCCTATTATTTAACACATAATAATCTGCCATTTTGCAAATGCTGCCAAGTCTTGCGTACAAATGACCTGGAAACATCACCACAGTATATGGAGAATTTCACAAGCAGCAGCCGGGGGAAGACAGACTCTTGGATGCTCTGACAACAGTTCTTAAATAGCAAGTCAGAGCTCTACTGCAATCAAAACGTTGGGGGCCATGTCTGAGGTCAGATCTAAAGCACAAGAGTAAATGAGTGTTCAGGTGAATCAAACATCTCTTAGGAGATGCATCGCTCCTGTTTATGTTACTGGAGTGTCTAGAGGCTGGAGCAGAGACTACAGAAATCATAGAAATGTCGTGCTGGAAGGGACCTCAAGAGCTCATCTGTTCCTGAGCTGAGGCAGAAGCAAGTAAACCTAGTCCATCCCTGACAGGTGTTTGTCCAACCTGTTCTTAAAAACGGCTGATGACGGGGATTCCACGACCTCCCTAGAAAACCAGTTCCAGAGCTCAGTTTTCCTTAGAGTTAGCAAGTTTTTTCTAATATCCAACCTAGATCTCCCTTGTGGTGTCCTGAGCTGATTATTCTTGTCCTGTCCTCGCACACGGAGACGCTCGATCACCGTCCCCTCTCTGACAACCTTTTACATATTTGAAGAGTGTTCTCGGGTCCCCCCTCATCTTTCTCTTCTCTAGACTAATCATGCCCAATTCGTTCAATCTTTCCTCTCCAGTTTGTCCACATCTTTCCTAAAGTCTGGCACCCGAAGTTGGACACTGTAATCCAGCTGTGACTTCACTAGCACTGAGCAGAGCAGGACATTGCATCCTGTGTCTTACATATGATGCTTCTGTTAATATACCCCAGAATGACATTGGCTTTTTTTGCACAGCATCACATTGTGGACTCCTGTTCAATTGGTGATCCACTATAACCCCGGATCCTTTTCAGCCATACTTTCACCTATCCCATTATTCCCCATTTGGTAGTTGTGCATTTGAATTTTCCTTCCTAAGTGTAATTCTTTGCATTGGCTTTATTGAATTTCATCTTGCTGACGTCAGACTGGTTCTCCAATTTATCAAGATCATTTTGAATTCTAATCCTGTCCTCCACTGTGCTTACAACCCCTCCCAGTTTAGTGTCATCCACAGATTTCATCTGTGTACTCTCTATTCCATCATCCAAGTCATTCATGGAAATCTTGAATAGTTCTGGGCCAAGGACAGACATCTGTGGGACCCCACTTGGTATGTCCTCCCAGTGTGACAGTGAACCACTGACAACTACCCTTCGGTTTTTCAACAGCTGCGCGCCCACCTTACAGTCATTTCACCGAGACCACATTTCCCTAGTTTGCTACTTGCGAGCAGAGGCCCGTTGTGCGAACACGTAAGAGACAGTTTCTGCCCAGAAGCGTTTACAATGAAAACAAGGGTGGGAGAAGGGACCCGAGGCCCAGAGAGATGGGGTGATTTGCCCATGGTCACAGAGGAAGTCTTCACAGAGCTAGCAACTGAACCCACCTCCCGCACCTGGACCACAAGCCAGGCCTCTCTCTCTCAGTCCCTGAGGAGCTCAGCTGTGTTGTGTAATGCCTTGTTCCGGGCTCATCTGCTGTTTGCACGCAGCCACCACCAGGCAAGGCCTCTTTACAAACATACCAGGGAGCCCCCTCAACCGACGGAGACACGGGGCCCTGTGTGCACAAAGTGCAGTTCTCCCTGCAGAGGACACAGCTGCTTTGAGGGCCAGATCCCTGCCCCAGTAAAGTCCTGGAGTAGTTTGGCCATGGACGCCAGTGCGGCTAGGATGTGTGATGGCGAGCGGTGCCTCCTCATTCTCCCAGCCCTTCGGGGTGGTTGGGGGCTGTGCCCTGAAAGGCGTAAGCCCATCCACACCTGTGAACACTCCTTCTGTGCTCTACTCTGTCCTCAGTGCGTCCTCGGCTCTCGGGGCCACCGCTTCTCAGGTGCAATCTAAGCCCGCATTCAACATGACCCTTCCCTGCTGGTGCAGCCAAATTCAAGCGCTTTCTACTCTATCCTCCAGTCCCATGCGTTTCAGAGGCATCCTGTAGTTTCCCCTACCCCCAGATCTACCAATTCCTTAGACCCCCTCCCCTCCCGCCCAGGGACCCTCCGGGAAGAGGCCCTTGGATTCCTACAAGTGCTTGGAGTGGCCCTGCTGTGGTTAGGCCGTCTGTCTGTTTGGGCTGCTGGAGGCAGATGCCCGTGTCGCTTGTGTCTGGCGAAACCCATCTCCCTGCTGCTGCTCCCGCGATAAGAAAACCTGCAACCCCTCGGGGACCAGAGGTACCTTCAGCGTGTCCCCCTTGCGGAAGGGCAGCTCATCCTTCTCCGACGCCTGGAAGCTGTACAAAGCCACAGACTCCATCCTGTGCCAGAGCAGCTGGTTGCCCTTGGCTCGCCGGCTCTGCAGGGCTCCCGGCAGCCGTCCCCTGTGGATGGCCCTCTGCACCTGCCCACGCAGCCGGTGTGAGTCTGGGGCGCGAGGATGTGGCAGTGAAAGGGAGGGGCCAGGCTGGCCCAGAAAGACCAGGGGGCTGTTCCAAGCGAGTCTCATGCACAGCCGAGAAAGCTCTTGGCTTCCTGTTTCTCGGCTTGGGTTCGCAGGCAAGCATTGCTGCTTTGATTTTTTTGTTTTGTTTTGTTACTTGAGTGAGAGTTTCCTCCTGGCGAGAAACCAGGCAGGAAGCCACTTGACTGTTGTTGGGTGGACCAGGGAGCGATCCTGATTCCCGGCCTCTGGCAGGAAGGAGAGAGGTTACATGGAAACGGACACGCCAGGAGACAGGGAGGTGGGGAAACGGTCTGAGGAGGAGAGTGTGGGCAGAGAATAGAGCTGGGAGTCTGAGACAAAGCCCACTGAAATCAGTGGAAAGACTCCACCTAATATAACTGGGCCTTGAAGCAGGCCTTGAAGCTATGGGCATTTGGCTGATCCGTGCCTCAGTTTACCCTTCTGTAAAATCGGGTGATAATAAATTATCCACAGTCCCTATAAGGGGAGGTGGCCCACACTCCACCTGTGACAGGATGGGGAAATCAGGCGATTGACTCAAGCAGGCCCCTGATAAGGGGGAGGCTGATAAAGGGCTGCAGCGTGAGAGCAGGGCTCCTGCAGGGAAGATCTTGAGACACTGAGGAGGCTGCTCCAACCAGGCTGGGCTGGGAACGGCCCGCTAAAGCAGGGATTTGATTTAAACTTTGTTTGCAGACTTTATTTGGGAGATTTTGACTTTTCTTGTGACCTTTGATGGGAATCAGCCCAGACTCTGAGGAGGGGTGTTGGGAACAGAGAGAAACTTGGGTTTGGAATGGATTGAAGAGCCCTGCCGAGAGAGAAATCAACAGGGGTTACTGCACGGCTAGCCCTGGCCACGAGGGGATGCAGTTGGAAGCGGTGACCCCCTGTTACAGACCTGATCCAAAGCACATTAAAGACAAGCGAAAGCCTCGGTGTTCTGAGAACTTCAGTGGCCACCGCCCGGTAGAACAGAAATTGTTGGAGGGAGAGCAAATCAGTGTCTCCCACGCTGCAGCAGGGAAGCACAGAAATTAGGTTCCAGATTATGTTTTTCCTTCCACTTTGTAGCCCTAAATTCGCATTAACAAAGTTTTTTATCTTTTATTTCCTTAGTTTATTTAACGTCTGTTGCCTGGGTGAAAAAATGCCCCGAGGTGACATAGGAAACAATAAAAATTTGCTAATAATCATAAGTTAGGGCCTGAAATGAGCTCGGGGCTAGGGGTGCTAGCTATCAAGCTTTCCCCAGGGTTGTCCTTTTTTGAGACAGCTGTGCCAGGGAGTCTGTAAGGTGCTGTAAGTGTGCCAGCTGCCCAGCTTTATGGGTACAGGCTCATCCCGGATAATCCAGTGTTTTGGACCTCAGAGGTGGCCACCCTAATTGGGGTCCTATTGTGTTAGGTGCTGCACACACACACGCAGACCTCCCACTGATGTCAGTGGGGCAGGATCAGGCCCATTGTGAGACACAGTCTCTGCCCCAAAGAATTTACAAGCTAAACAGCCAAACCAAAGGGTGGGAGACATGCTATGGGCTCAGCGTACCAGGGGGTGACAGGATCTCAGAGATATGGGACAGGAGCCCCAATATTCCTAGGGTTGCCGGCTTCCTAAGCTCAATACAGCTGCCTTGCTCTGGGAAAGGACCGAGTCATTCACCGCCAGACATTTTCCCTCTCTTTTGTGCTTGCGGACAGGGCAGGACAAGCGGGTGCTTTCCTCCCATTTCTGTTTGGACTTTTTTACCCTGCAAAGCAGCTGTGAATGTTTGTCGTATGTGCTCTCTTTGCTTGCTTGTGATTGGCTGGGCAAACCACGTGATCCTTTTTTTCTGTTCTTGGATTGGATGAGGGCGTGAGCGTAAGGACCGCGCTGCAGTGTGAACTTGGGCCGTTGGGTACAAAAGCACGAACCTCTGTCACTTGAGTGAAAGGTGCAGGAGGAAGGGATGGGATGGCCCAGTGGTTAGGGCGCCCCCTCCCTGTTGAGACTTAGGAGACCTGGATTCAAGGCCTTGCTCTGCCGGATTCCTTGTATGACCTTGCACAAGTCACTTAGTCCCCCAGTACAATGGGGATAAGAACCCTGCCTTGTCTCACGGGGGGGTGTGATGATAAATCCATAAAGATTGTGAGACCCTGAGCTGTGGTGGAGGCAGGGGCTGCATATGTATGTAAGACAGACTGGTCCCAATGCCATTAGTAGTAGGTTGTTATCCTCTGGGAGACAAGCAGAAAAATTCATGCCCAGTGAACTCAGAAGGGGGCAGCAGGAGTGAAGTCAGCTGCCTACACCCATGCCTGCTTGCACAGGATGTGTGGGGAGCTGGGCCTTGATCTGAGACCTGTGCACAGTGCAGTGGCTTTGGCTGAGGCCCCCCCCAAGTGTGTGTGGGGGGGAGGGTGGCTGGGGTGCAGCAGGCCTGAGGGACTCCCAGGGAGGAGGAAACAATATTTACCTCTCGTTTTCTCCCTCTCTGGCACCATCCCCAGGAAGCACTTCCTGCAAACAGTGGGAAAAGTCACTCAGGGCCAGGACCAAAGGAAGCGAGGGGGCTCGGCGAGGCGTCCGGCAGGACAACGATGGCGTCTCCTGGGACGGATGGTGTGATGCTGAAGAATGATAAGTCAGCATGAAAGGGCCCAAGAGAATCTGACCGTGCATTTCCCCAGCTCCTGCTGCCGAGGAGCTCGGACTTGCCTGCTTACCAGATGCCCTGAGGGTTAGGGCAGGGTTACAATCCCCATTTTGCAGATGGGGAAACTGAGGCACTGAGCACGATTTGCCCAGGGCTGTAGAGAAAATGCTTGGGCATTTCGGCTTCCACCCCTGTGCCGAGTCATGCCCGCTTTTCTGTCCTTCCTCTTCTGGCTGCTGTTGCTTTGTGTCACCCCTGGCGTCTCTCCAGCGATGGGCAGCGCGGAGTTGGAATCGCAGGGCAGCTTGCGGGTGCATTGGTGGGGAGGAAGCTTGAATTGCAGGGTGCGCCGTCAGTTTCCAGGGTTGTCTCCTGGCACTTTAGGCTCCCTGTTGGCTCAGTTGTCACCCACAGGCCTTTGTTCTGCCGTAGGGTGCCCAGCACAGGAGCTCAGTGCCCTGCGTTAGCCCTGACCCCTGTGCTCTAGTCTAAAGGCTTTATATCATCCACAGGCTTTGCTGGTAACACAGTCCCCAGCTCCTCGCCAGTCAGCCTAGAGCTAACCGCCGTCAAAGGCCTCCTCAAAGCCATGATGCAATTGTCCTGCCGCTCTTATCAGCCATGGCCAGGGGCCCGTGCCGCAGCAGGCTGAGAGCGTGAGGGGCCGGCCTGGCGTAGGCTGGGGGGGAGGCCGAGGTGACCCCGGTCCCTTCTGACACGGCTCTGAAATCTGGTCACCGGGGGGACATGCAGCTGGTTTGTGACGGGTCTGGGCCGAGCGCAGCAGGGACTGGGACGTGTCTCAAGCAAACCAATGGAGGGGGAAAGACAATGCGGGGAGAAGCCCGTGGGAGAAAACACTCCTGGGCCTAAGGGACGGATGTGTGTTAACTGCGGGTGCTGGAGGGCCGGCTGGGAAAGCTGCGCTAACAGAAGATGCTTGTATACTCGGCTCTTAATCCCGGGAAGAGAAAGTTGAAGGCGCAGAGAGGGGCGGTCGTAGCCGGGTGACTAAGCCTGGGAGGAGAAGGGGATGCGTGCTGTTGCCCTGTGGGCCCCACAGGTTAGCCCATGTTTGGGGCCTTGCTGGGCTGTTTCCGTTAGGAGGAGAAACGGATGATGGAGTCAGGTCTCTTCTTGCATCCAGCCCTGTTTATTTACAAAGCACGACCACACAGTCCTGCTTCCCTGAACACAGCAGAAATAAACCATGGCCAGCAGGTCCCCGCCTCGGGAATCCTTACATCTGTCCCTCCCGGGCCTTCCATGAGTGGCTTAAAAATCATGAGAGGTTAAAAACCAATAAATGTCAGGGTCTGTTCATTGGTCTGCCGGTTGGGGAGGCCTGGAGGGGTCACGGTTTCAAGCTTCCCTCTGCAAAAACGGAAGGCTGGGAAGGTAGTTTCTAAAAAGGGAACGCTGAGATTCTCACCGCGTCACACGGCTCCAGCCGCCGAGGCTCTACGAAAAGCGCTGCCTAGTGCAAGACGCGTGATACAACCGCGGGAGCTGGCAGTGCCACATTATCACGCACATCCGGGATCTGACCCTCTTGTCCCACCGCTGTCACCCCGGGGACTTCCTCCTGATTTACACCAGTGTAAGAACCGGGCACACAGTGACATTTAGATCTGGCTAGGGGGCTAGCCAGGGCGCCGTTGAAGGATGTTGGTGCGCTGTGGTGGTGTGTTATCAAAGCCTTTGTGCTGGTGTGTTGTCTGTACACAGCCCAGGCCAGGATGTGCAATGGCAGCTTGTTTGGACTTGTCCTGGCGCGGCCTGGAACTGGAATTGTTCTGGTTCTCATCCCCAGCGGGTCAGCGCTCAGACACATTCAGCAAATGTACTTGTTTGGAGGGAAACTGCTTCCCAAATCAGTGAGGGGCACTTGTCCAGGGACGGACCGAACCCTGGGATGGCGGGGTGGGAGGAGAGTGATAGCTTTGAAACCTGGGCTGGGCTTTCAAATTGCCTCCAGATCCATCTCGCTTTGTAGCGTGTGAAACGCGGACGTGCTGCACGGTCTGTTTACAGGCCCTACGCCGGATGTGCAGGGCTCGGCGAGGAGGGAGGCTGCTACCCTCTACTGGTGGTTGCACTGCAGTGTGCAGTGTCCCCCAATTGTCCATTCTCATACAATCAGACAATGAGGGTTGGAAGGGACCTCGGGAGGTCGCTTAGCCCACCCCTTGCTCAAAGCAGGACCAACCTCAACTAAATCATCCTGGCCAGGGCTTCGTCAAGCCGGGCCTTTTAACACCTCTAAGGATGGAGATTCCACCCCCTCCCTAGGTAACCCATTCATGATGTCTCTTGGACACAGAGAGGCTGCCGAATGCGTTATGATGCTCTGTCCTGAACCAAATCTGGCGGGTTACAGGGTAAGATCCCTGTGAAGATCAGGAGACTGTAGATGCCATCCAGCCATCTGATTTTAGGTCTTTCTGGGGGGGGTCTTTTCCATCCTGCTTTCAGGTGGAAGAGGAGTCTCCCAGGGCAGCTGCTAGGCCTTTGGAGCCGATAACCATTGGAGAGAGTGGGACCTGTTTAGTTAGAAGACGGATCCCTTCATTCAGCTTGAATTCAAATCATCAGAGAGGCTACATCTGAATGATGTCCAACTTCTTTTCAGTCTTGACAGCGAGGGGCCACGTTTCAGTCCCACAGATCAGGATCCCGCCCGCCGAAGCATTGTATCATTGTATCGCATCAGCTCCATCTCTCTACATTAGCCAGGCGTTGAGTTTGCGAAAGACATTCTCGATGTCGCATTACCCATTACTGACGTCGCATTGGCAGTGCCGGCTTCGAGTTCTCTCTCGGTGTCATCCGACTTCACCACAGAGCCCAGGTCAGTGAAATCGCTGACCATTTCGACGGAGTGGTCACCCACTAAGAGGCCAGAGCCTGCGGCGTGTTGCAAAGTCACCCACCAGAAGAATTTTGGGTTTACCCCATTTAATTTTCAGGCCACCTTTCGCCACGGAAATGTCCAGGGCTTGAAGTGCTGCAACTTAAATGTACAGGAGGCAAAACATTATTGCCAAGGGTATAATTAACTCCGTTAGCACAGAAGGGGTCCCAGTCCCGAACAGGGGCTCCCAGGTAACATTAAAACGATGACACTGAGATGAGCAGTTCGGATTCCATCCGCTAGAGGACAGTGGCACCCCTACACTAACCAGTTCATAGACTGTACGAAACAGCCAGGGAGCCAGGGAATTACACGCCCCTTCTCCCTCGCTTAGGTTTATAGCCAGCACCTAGGAGCAGCGTTGGCACGGCGGCCAGCACACGCAGGTCCCCACTTCAGAAGGAAAAACTGACTTAGGCCAAAGAAAACAGGATGCTGCTGCAGCAAACTCTCTCTCCCCGCATCTCCAGCAGGTTTGGGCTAGGGAGACAGAAAACCCAGACGCTGCCCAATCACTGGCAGGCTCCAGCTGCAGAGGAGGGTGTTATTGGGGGTGGCAGTTATTGGTTTTGCACCAGAGGGGGCAGCCCGCATTTGAAAAAAGTGGAACGAATGCGCTGAGCCACAGCTGTCTTCCATCCCATACAGGACAACGGCCGAAAAGTTCTACTCAAGCCTCACCAGGGGAGCCGATACCCCACCCTGCCGTAGAAATCCCAACCCCTGCCCCGGCAGAGGGAGGGTGACATGTCGGCTGGCCCCCACGGCTAAGCCTGCATCAGATGAAACAGAACGAAGCTGATACAATCGCCGTGCAGATCCCGGGGAGCAGCTCGCTTTCCTCTCCCTGGAGGAGAGGCTGAGGCTTTAAAGCCCCAGAGGTTTCCTCTCCCCGGTGAGTCTGCCCTGTGTCCTGAGGGTCACCCACAGGGGCAGCCTCTCACCACGGGAATCCCCGCTCTTCTTCCAGGGAGCCTTCCTGGAACAACTGCTGCAACTGTTTACACTGTGAGCTCACACAAGCTCATGCAAGGTGTAGGAGGAGGTTAGCTGCTTCCCCCACACTCCAGTCTCCAGGGCCCGGTCTCCGCTCAGCAGACATCAGGTCAGGGATGCACCACGCTTTGCTGCTGGCCCCCTCGGTCCTTGCAGGGGTGTGCAAGGAGCCTGTAAGGGCTGGGGCAGGGTATGTTCTGGGGCCAGGCACCCAGGCCGATCACGCTGCTGCCATTCAATAATCCATCAGTGATGGTAGATCCCCACCCCCTGCCCTGCGACGCGAACCCCCTGTGCAGTTTCCACAGCTTTCACTTTGGAGGGACTAAACCCCGAGGCCTCGATTCAGTCCTTACTCGGGCAAACCACCCACTGAGGTCAAGGAGTCGGGAGCTCTGGTGTTGATCCGGACCGAGTCCCTTTTGCAGGTCCTGCCACTCTCTTTGCATGGCCCATGTTTCTGCCCCCCTTCTTTCATAAGCCTGGAAAGCTGGGAAACATGCCCCCTGCCGGCCCAGCCCAAACTTACAGCCGGGTGCCGCAAGGCAGTAAATTCCTGCTGCCTGACATCCCAGGCCTGTTTTAATTTCCCTGTCCTGGCCCCTAGTTTCACACAGAAACGAAGCCAATGGAGGCATTGGCTTGTAAATGCCATATTCCCCCTGCCAGCTCCCAGGGACCTTTTACTTGGGGTTTCCTCTGCAGCACAGGGTGTGGTCCACCCAATGGGGCCATCTGGGAATTTCTCACCTGGTCAGTTCCCTGCCATTGCCGGGGCCTTGGACATTGGTGGCACCTTGGCCTCCCCTGTTCTCTGCCAGTGGCTCAGGGGCATCTGCGGGAAATACAACAGCCTGTGCTATACAGGTGGTCAGATGAGACGATCTAATGGCTTGAAACTTTATGAATTAAGAAATTAGCTCGCTTCCTCCCAGTAGTTTTTTCGTACGAGTTAGAGATGGAAGCAGCCTCTTGCCTCACCTTGTCCATCGCTCGGTCAGTATATGAGTGCCGGGTGTAGTTCTTCTTTAGCTTCACCTACTGATTCATCTCCTTCCCACCCCCAGGCCAATACTGCTAATGCCTGGCAGGAGAATACTGTAAAGCGGTTATCGAGACACAGACAGGAAGTGCTGGTCCCATCAGTCCAGGGTTCTGTACATTGTCTTGTGGTTTGTTGGTTAAGGACGCACGAGATCTGGAGTCATTTCCTGACTATGTGACCAGAGGCAAGTCACTTTGTTGCTTAATCTTCGAGACCAAGGAGTGGTGGTTGAAAGGAAATGCTGTTCTCCCCATTTTACAGATGGGCAAACTGAGGCACAGCATGACTAAGTGACTTTCCGAGGCCATGCAGGGAGTCTGGGGCAGAGAACTGAAATGAACAGGAGTCCCCAAAGTCCCAGTCCAGAGACCATCTTTCCTCTCTCCCGGAAACGTTACTGAGACATCCCAGGCTGTAGCTATAGCTCCTTTTGGCAGCTTACAGTAGCTGCTGTAAAAGGGAGCCTGGGAAACAATCAGCAGGGCCATCCTGGGTCTGCACCCTTCACACGAGTGAGAGCAACGCTGCGTCTGAGAGTGGACAGAGGGTCGGGGTGCTGGCCTCGGACTTGGGAAGCCTGCGGTCAATTGCCTGCTCAGCCACAGACTCTCTGTGTCATCTTGGGCATGTCCCTTAATCTGGCTGTGCCTCAGTTCCCATCTGTATGGCAGGGGAAACGGATCTTTGCTTGGTCGCTCAGTGACTGCTGAATGAGGCTGTTGGCCATTCAGGAATGGGATACACAGAGGGAGCAGCTGCCCCGTCAGTGCCCCATGGTATAATGAGACGGAACCTAACCGGATTAGGAGCTGGCCAGTTTACAGAGCCCACCTGCCCCCCGGCTCTCCAGCAGTATTTTTGGCTTTCCAGCGAACCGTCAAGGGAATGACTCATCCAGCAAAGTTCAGATCAATTAATGCTGACATTTGGCTGGCATCTGTGGGCGGGGGGCGGGAGCTGGAGCAGGTGAGGATGTGGGGAGCCAGGTGCAAGCTGTGACGTTTGGGCCTCGTTTGGATCAAGCTTTGGCATAGTTTGGTGGGAAGGGGTGGGGTTGGATCTCGGGTTCTGACTCATTTCTTAGCGTAGGCCCTGTCCACATTATCCAGGTGGCCCTTCCGCAGCTCTCCTTTCTCACGTCTCTAGTCCCGGGAAGATGGGCTCCCGCTCCGCTGTCCTGATGGCTTTCGTTTTGCAGATGCCAAACTACCCTGGGAACCCAGATCAGCCACCGGCGGGGTTTGGGGGGAGTAATACCCTCACAAAGCCACTGGCACTTCCTTTTCGTCCATCTTCCCTTGGCAACTTGCAGATCCGTCCTCCTGCATGTCTCTCTGGCTGGCTGGCTGGAGAAGGCCAGCGCTCTCAGGGTCCAAACTGTGCAACCCCCCCCATGTGGCTGGGCTTGGGTTCTGCTCTTGTGGAGTGTAGTGGACTGTGCCTTTAAGAGACCAGGCAGTGGTGGCCCACATCGGGATGTGCAGCTGCCTGGATCAAGGTGTGTTGCATGCAGAGGAACCCACATTAAGATGCAACACAGCCCTGTTTGCTGAAATCCCCCTGGATCCCGTCTCCACCCGTCTCCACCGCTGGCACCAAACTGAGCATGCTGCCGAGGGCAGGCAATTGCTGACCAAGGGTCCTGGCTTATGTACGTGGCCACGCCGAGGCTTTAGAGGGTGGAGGGGCTGGCGCTGCCTGGGGACAGACCCCAACGCCTAAACTGAGCCGAGAGCTGCGGCAAGTCCTGGCCTGGTTTTTTCAGCCTCAAGATGAGTCGGAATCAATAACTGCAGCCTGGCCGTGGCCCCGTCCCAAACGTTGTGACTTTCTGCACTGGCTGACCCTAGACTCTGGGTCCCAACAGCTCTGAATGTTGGGGGAGTTTGGATGCGGACTTTGCAGACCCGGCCTGGGTTGATCCCGTAGCCCCATTGAGGTCAGGGCCTGGGCAGCGGGACCCTGTGTTGTCACTGGCCGATCAGTCCAGGGAGCGCTATCCCAGCTCCCCAGGGAGACCATTTGACGCACATCTGCGCCTTCCCTGTTCCGAGATGGCCTCGCAGCCTTTACACCGAATCTTCCAGTGCTGGTCCTGACCCCAAGAGCGAATGTGGAGCTGTCACATCCAAAGCCCCCACTGCGGCCTCGGCGAGCGCTTTCCATCAGTTACCGCCCAAAGGACGAGTGGCTTAGTTTGCACCCGCCCACTGCGAAATGTGCAGGGGCTCACCGATCATAGCCTTGGACCTGATCCAGGTCCTGATCGCTTTTGATGTCTAATGGAGCTGTACTGGGCAGATAAAGGGTATGGATGGGAGGACACTAGCAATTCAGGTTGTGTGTGGGGTGAACACAACAGCAAATGTCCCATGTCAACTCTGTGATAATTGGTTTGGTGGATAGGCTGCTTAGGAGGTGACGGGTCTGGTTGTTTATGCAGCTGATGACAGAGGCATGTCTTGCATTCAGCCTAACTCCATACCTATTGATGCACATAGCCGTGGTACCGATCTGGCCCCGTTAGCGTTGTCGCCTGTTAGCCCAGCTAATTGCGGAGGCTAATTGGATCATTCGCCTCTTTGCATATTGGATTGAAGTCCAGCTGCTGCGGTTTGCAGTGCAATTGCTCTGGCTAAATGGATGGCGCTAGCCTGAAGCCGTCAGTCCATTTTTTTCTTAACAGCTGTTCAGCTGTAGGGATGGCTGGTTGTTATTCTGTTTTTCTTTGCTGCGAGAAGTTAAATGAGAACACAGTGCAATTGCTAGGATGCACTTCTTCATTTACCAGCACAAAGAAAGCAATGAATATCATCTGGCCAATATAAAATGAGCCGCTAGCATTCGCTATTTTATTAGTACGTTTTCTTATTAGCCCAGTGGAATCCACCATTTTACTTATACAATCAATTAAGATAAGCAAAATAGTAATTAATGGTAATCAGCAGAAATACTTTTTTGACATGCCAGTCAGCCTGGGAAACTCATTTTCACAGGATATCACAGAGGCTAAAGGCGTAGTAGGATGCCATCAAGCACCGGACACTTTAACATGGGAGCATCCAAAGTCACAAGAACAAGGATTTAAAAAGCAGCTGAGAGTTTTCAGCGGGATATAAAACTACATGCTGCAGGGACCCTCTAAGCACGGGGTGAAGAAGAAACCTTCCCTCTGAGCAGGCTATTTTACAGCTGTCTACTGCAGGGGTTCTCATGCTTTGATGCAGCCGATTCGGGCCATTTTTGGAGACAGACGACCAGATGAGACGATCCCCGGGTCTGAGTTGCTATGGCCAGATTTGTGGAGGATTTAGGAGCCTCAAGATGCAGCTTGGTGTTTAGGCCCAGGTATTTAGGCACCTCACTCCTTGGTTTCATGATGCCTGGGTGCTTTTGCAAATCCCCCCAGGTGCCAGGCTGTGTCTTTAGAGACACAAATCCCTTTGCTGATCTGGTCCTCTGGCTTTCTCGAACTTTCCCCCACACATGCCTTAGCTGTAGGCGCTGACCTTTAAAGACACCGACCTTGCCCGAGGTCAGGCAATGAGTCAGTGGCCAAAAGCAGCTGTGAGGCTGCAGTTCTCTCTGCTTGGCGGTGGTTTGCATTGCCATGAAATGGGGCCCAGGGCTGGTTCTCAGCTGGGACGGCCATTTCTTCGGGCCAGGAGGGGGCCGTGCAGAAGCAACTATGCTCCACCCCCGCTGAGTGGGATTGGTAGGTTCCCTGGGGAGACCCATTCAGCAGGGGCCCCCCTCCTTCCCACAGGCACAGGGGTGCTGCTTTATCAAAGACCCTCGAGGAGGGGCAGGAAAGGGAAGGTCTCTCTGTGCCTGGGTTTCCGTCACGCTAGTATCAGCGCTGTGAAGTCCTGGCCCTGTTGAAATCAGTGGGAATTTAGCCGTTGGCCGCCGTGGGGTCCAGCTGTCACCCAGGATCCCTTGGTGCATGTTAATAGCTCATAAATAATCTTAAAGCTTTTTAATCCCAGGATTTCAAAGCACTTAACAAAAGTATCATCGTCTCTTTTATAGCTAGGGAAACTGAGGCATAGAAAGGTAGGATGAAGCTCAGCTTCTCCAGGCTATTTAGGTACCTCACCTCATCCGAATCAATGGGCGTCAGGGCTGAAATACCTTGGAGGATCTAGGCCTTCGTGACTTGCCCCCAAAGTCACAAGGCGAGTGAGTGCTGGGGCTAGAAACCAGATCCCCAGCTCCCAGCCCGGTGCTGTATCCAGAGGACCCTGTGGAGAAAGCAGACAGCTGGCACATAGCCCTGGTCACAGAAGGAGAACTGGTATTTAGCAGCAATCGCGTGCGGCTGAAAGCTGTGGACTGCGTGCACGTTCTCAGAGCCCTACGGCCCACAGGGACCACAGAGAAAGAGCAGCCGGTGAAGCTGCACAGATGGCACTGTAAGTGGAACTGGCTGCCCCAGGCAGATCACGCCAGCCTGGCGTCGGAAAGGGAATCCCTCTTTGACGGGTTGTCCTTGCAGCGGGTGGGAGAGATCGCTCTCCTGTGCGGGGAGGAAGCTAGGGGACGAGCACGGCTGGAACCTGCCCTGTGACGTGGGAGCATCTTGCTTTAGATCTGCACTCGCCTTATTTCGTAACAGCTGCGTGTGCATAAACTACGGCAGTGTCTCAGCCAAAGCAAGTGAGTCTCTTGTAGTGACGTGGGCGCTGTCCTTGTGTTTGCATCTGCTTGGAAATCATGACCAGCCTGGGACGGCACAGTCACGGCTCAAATCCCAGGCCGGGTTGCACAGATAGGGTTTTGCCCAGAACACATCACCCTCCATTCCTGTGTCATCTGTGAGCGGTGTCAAGGGGCTGATTGCTCAGAGGGCCTAATTCCCACATGTCCTGGTGTAAATCAGGAGGAATTCCACTGAAGTCAGAATGACACCACTGCAAAGCAGCTGGGAGTGAGTGGAGAATCAGGCGTAGACATCCACGGGGCCTGGTTGTGCCTCTCCTGCGCCTTGGCGTGCCCATCTCAGCTATGCCCCACCGACTTCCAGTGTCAGCCTTTGCTGGCCACTTCCAAACCGGTCTGGGAGCCATTTCTAGCCCGTGGAGTGAGTGAAAGACAGACGAGGACCTGTCCTGCTTCTGATGGAAAACACGAGCATTTCTTCGCTGGGCACAGAGCCTCCAGCAGTGGCTCTGCAAGAGCCTCACCCTCCCCAAACCATCACTGCTCAGGTCTGTGACGCTCCTGGGTGCGGGGACGGCAGGCAGCAGCGAGGCCAGGGGAGCTCTGGCCTTCCAGCTTTGCCCAGGAAAGCTGCAGAAACCTGCCTTGCTCTGCACCCTGATTTCTTGGGCTCTTTCCTTTCCTGAATCCACCGCCTCGGCACGTTAAAGCAACACCACCCAAGCCGTGAGGCTCCGCGCTTGTTTGGCTTGTGAGAAAGCTGTCTGGAAAGTCCCTGGCGGTGTGGCTTTGTTTTAAAAAAGCCACACGTCTCGGCATCCTAGTGTCGAGGAAGACCAGGCCATGGTTCACAGCCTGGCGACCCTACACAAACCAGCCCACGTTGTGCAGCCCTGCGATGACAGGCCAGCGCGTACATGCACCGGCAAGAAGATATTTCTGTACGGAAATGAGATAGCAGAGCTAAGGGGACTCTGAGAAAGCAGAGGAGGAGCTTGAAATAACATTGAAGTGTTGGAAGGTCCTTGACGTTGGCCTTTTACCTTGGCTCACACCTGAGCGTCAACAGCAGCTGCGAGCAGAGAAAGAGATCGGACACAACTGCTTTCCAGAGACCCCTCAATGCAACGCAGGCACTTGCCCGCCGGCCGTTCGAGGGCTTGCAGCCAAGGAGTCATGAAACCCGAGCAGGCCTGGTTCCCGCCAGCAGTGAGCAGAAGAGCCGTGGCTGGCGTGCTGGGAGGGCAGCCATGTCAGGACTGGGAAGGCAGTGGTGGGCAACAGTCCAGGGACCCGTGTCCAGGGTTTGCTTTCCACGCGGTGAGGTGCTGCCCGTGGCCATCTTGGAGGTGCCTGCGTGGAGGGATTGCCCGCGGCCTCTCCTGATGGCCACGGATGGGACCGAGGGCTCTGCCGGGTTCTCAAGGGGACACTATGACCAGAGAGGTTGCTGTCGTCTCCCACCTGGGGGACTCCTCCTGCCCATGGCAAACCAGGCCCGTTAGCCCATCAGGGATTCCCAGGAAGCATCGTAGTGTCACTTGCCTTCCTCTCCACTCCCCCTGCCCTGGCCCCAGTTCCTTCTTCCACCATCATCCCCTGCTGTCCCCCCACCTTGCTGCCTTCCCCACATTAGCCTCGTCTGCCCCCTGCCCAGTCCCCTCTCCTCACTCTGTCCTCACACTCCCTGCCCAGTGCCCTCTCTCCCATTCCCCACCACTCTTGAGAGGAGGGGTCATGTCTTTGTTTCCTCTTTTCTCAGTGGCAGGGCTGTGAATTTCCCCTGGAATCAGGAGCGGCGCTGGGAAATATTCGGGAAGGAGGTGCTGCGTCTGCCTGGTTTTGATGGAGGCACCCAGTTCCTGGGGACTTTGCGCGTGCCTGAGTGGGCGTGTTCCTGCCTCTGTTTGCCTTTGCCCATGTGCACCAAGCCTCAGCTAATTGATCTAATTGCCAGGGCAGCCTGCTCATTAGCACCTCAAACCCTCCCCTTAAACGGATGTACTGTGCTCCGGAGCAAAGGGATTGATGCAGGGAAGCAGCTGCTCTGCTCCTGCGGGGAAGATTAGACATCACATTTCAGGGATAAAAATCAAAGATTCATAGAGATTCGAGGCAGGGCATAAGACCCTATGAGCTCACCTAGTCCCACAGGGATGCAGAACTGTTCCCTCCAGAGTTTTTTCCAGTCCAGTTGCAATTGCCCCGAGCATCAGAGTTTCTTTCACTCACTGCAGGCGGCTATTTACAGTCTAATCAATTTCATCATTAGGAAACATCGCCTCATCTCCAGGCAAAGCTGCCTCAGGCTTAATTTCCTACCATTATCCTTAGTTAGACCGGGTCACCCTAAATAATTCATCTCCTCTTCTGTGTCCCGCAGCCACGGGGGACCGTTCTCATCTCTCCCCTTTGGTTGCTGCTTAGATAAACTCCGTAGAAACTTATTTCTTTTCTTATCTGCCTACCAGCTGGCCAGACCCTTCCTCATTTGCCCGGTCCTCCCTGAGACCCATCCATCTGTCATTTGTTGATGAGGGCTGTATAAGCACCTTGTCGGACACGCGGATTTGATGACAGGTCACCGAAGACACTTGGTGGCTAAGTTTGTAAGGAGGGGACTCTCTCAGGGACCGATAGCCTCCCCCAATATTCCCATTCCCCGTTGCTTGACTCGCAGAACAGTTCATCCTGGAGCCCACCAGGAACAGGTTCTGCAAGCTATTGGGGTGGTCCATGGACCGCAGCGTGAGACCCACCGCCCGAGGAGATTACCAGCCGATTTGTGGTGTGCCGCATGGCCTCTCTGTCACCGTCCAGCGTTTCAAAAAGCGTGACCCCTTTCTGTCCAGGGAAGATGGGCCCTGATTCTAGCACCCCATTTTGAAGGGGCTGCTGTCAGCAGCTACAGAAGCAGAGCTTCCAGTCTGTTAAAACAGTCCTGAGGTATTTGTGGGGGCTGTGCGCCATGACACATTGTGTCCCTCCCCTTCTCCCCGGGAGGGGGCTGCCTCGTGATTCTGAAAGGTGATAACCTAAGCACAGTGAAGACAAGAGGTAAGATGTTGTGAGGTAAACGAGGAAAGGTCAGTGCTAGACCCCCCCACTTGGGGTTGACCTCACCTCATTTACCTCACAATAAAACTAGAGAGCCTTGTCTTCCATCAGTTTTACCTCAGGGTAGCTTACAGATATTAGTTTCTTGGCTGCAAAAACCGGTTTTAGCAGTGAAGAGGACAACCTCTGCGCCTCAGTAGGGGGTCACTGATGGATGGGCCTGGATCGATTGGTAGGAGAGGAGAGTGTCGCGGTTCCCGTAACGGGATTAGTCACTGACACGAGGTCTCAGTCAGAGATTTAAGCCTAGGCAAAGCAGACAGGTTTGTAGCTGAAGATCGGCGCTCTCCTCTTGCTGTAGCTCACCAGTGGAGATGGGTTCCATTCCAGCACATAATTTAGCCCTGCTAGGATCCCCGGCCTTCTCAGGATTTGCAAGGACTGGGAGCGGGTGTTTACCCGCCCCTTGACAAGACCACGTGGCGATCACGGGATGGTGAATCGTGTGCAGCACTTTCACACAACATGTGGCTTTCGGAGCCAGCTAAAATGTGCAAGCCCTGGAACATTGGACGGATTGACTGAGGCCGAGCCTTCAGAAAATACTGGTTTCTCTTTAGTGCTGTGTCAAGTTTCCGTCTGTTGCTCGGGCACACGCTGTACTAGAGTGGAGGGAAACGCCCTGCTGACGACAGAACGTGCGTGTGCTGCAAAGTGCAGAGAGAAGCAGAATCACAGACCCTTAGGGCTCCCGGGTAGGCTGTGAATTCAGCTTGGGACAGACAGTTGTGTGGTATCGAATCCACCTGACCGGGGGACTCGCTTGGCGCTGGTCGTCGGAGTGTCAAGGGGCTGATTTGGACAGCGCGAGTGATCGGTAAAGACGTTGGTCCGTGCTGCAGGAGCTCGTGGTGCTCAGTGTGGTTTTAAAGTAGTTCGGGGACCCGTAAGGAAAGAAGCTGGATAATTATTATTATGCGCGTGACAGAAATGCTTTGGAGTTACTGCAGCCAGGAGCACGTCCCTCAGCCCTGGGAGGCAGATTCATGCCAATGGGGCTTGAGCTGGTGCGCTAAGAAATAGCAGTGTGGACGTTCCAGCCTGGGTGGAAGCTCATTCTTTCAAGCTCCAGCCCGAGCTGGAATGTCCACCCTGTTGTTTTCGGTGCACTGGCCCGATCCCTGCTACGGCATGTCTGTCTACCCAGGCTGAGAGGCTTGCTCCCACCTGCAGTGTAGACGTACCCCTTTGAGTCCCCAGCCAGGAGAAGGGCCCCAGGGTGCTAGGCAGTGCACATACCCCTAGTGAGAGTCAGCCGCAGCTCTGAAAATCTTACCATCTAAGTAGAGGGGGAGAGGCAGAGGGTGGGAGGGCAAACAGAGAGGGAGGGAGGTGCTCACGGTCACACAGCAGCCCCCCCCCCGAGTATGGATCATAAATAATGTGGCCCTGGCTCTCATCTTCTGCGACAGTGTGGATAAACTGCCTCAGCTTTCCAAACCTATTCATCATTGCCCCGTGGTGCCAGCTCCAGGGTGCCTCCGCAGACACCCTGGGCACAGGGCCGTTTGAGGGAGGGCCTGTGGAGGAGTTAGGGGACGATCTGGGGGGCTGTGAGGAGTGTGGCCCTGAGGCAAACCTGAACCCTGGCTATTTTGCACCACTGCAAAGCCCCATAAGAGCCTTTGGAAGCAGGGGTGCGAGATGGGGCTACCCTCTCGCCCCTGCATGAGCAAGGCATTCGTACAAGGATGAATCTGGTGCATCTAGGTAACCACGTCCGTGGTTTGGGGACTGTAATCCAGCAGGGCCTTGGGTGAGGGGGGCCGTGTACAGGCGCAGAGTTTATTTTTGAGCTCATAGCATGAGCGGCAAACGAGAACAGCATACAGTGAATTCTAATTTTTCTCCATATGGAAAGCCTTGCGTTTCCATGGAATTCAGTGATGCGACCCCCCCCACCCTCCGCTCCAAGCACCCAGTATTTTTCCTCCACGCCTTGAAACAGGACAACCACAGGCTGACACCACCCCATTCAGAATAAGCCTCACCGAGCAAACTGCATGCCAGCCAGAGGGGATTCTGGTCGTTTTTAGTTCTCCCTCTGAGCTCTAAGTCCTGGGAAGCATCTGTGCTAAAGATAAACAGGACTGGTGACAGTTCGTGTTGTTTCCTTAAGAAGTAATCCTAGCAATATATTCGCTCCAATTCAGCCAATCACCAAGCCGCTTGCGCCACAGGGCTTCTCTGGAAACGAGTTCTCAGCACAGAGAACATCAGCAACACATCCACACAGGCATTCCACACCCACGCACCCAAACACGCACATCCTGTGAATCAGGGACGGGACAATTCCTTTTGCCTAATTACAAAACAACCCAAGTGCTGGCCCTCCGGCTGCCAGGTTGGTGGAGTGCAAAAGTGAAGAGGCAGGCAAAGACACACCACCCGTAAGAAAAATCGCCAGTGAAAAACGGAGCAGAGAGGCTGGGATCCAAAGGGGACAGAGAGAAATATCCAATGAAAGGGAAAGTTTGGCAGATGCATTCTGTGTGGCTGAGCTTTTGAGGGACTCTGCATCTATCGAACATGCACCACAGGTGGTCTTTCCCCTAGAGAAATGTGGGGTTTGAAAACACGGAATGATTTTTTGGAAAACATTTGTTTAGCAGTGCACGACTTGGAATGAACTCGGGGAATCCAAGAAGTAGCTTTAAAGGGACCAAAATCCAAGGTCCTCATTCAGCTTTTACTCCGTCCATACGCAGGCAAACTCACAATGAGTCTGGTGGTCAGCTGGTGCGAATGCTGCAGCTCCACGGAAACCAGCTGAGCCGCTCCAGTTTATATGGCCCCAATGAGTCTCCTTTGCCGTTGATCCAGCTCTAGTACAAAGACATGTTTTCAAAACACAGGCACGTGCATACCTGACTCCAGATCTCTTGCAGGATCACACGCCTGGGGTCTGTCTACACTAGTCAGAGGAATGATTGCAGCATGTGCAATTAGCTTTGATCTAGCTCGTGCAGGTCCCGCTAGTAGCGAAGCTGGGGCAGTACAGGCTGTCCAAGCCCACCAGGATCCCTGGTGTGTGTACTCCAGCAGCTAGCCTGTGCTGAAGTCCATGACTTCACTACTGTTGGTTCTTGAACTAGCTAGATTAAAGGTAGCTCAGGGACGTCTACACATGCTGCAGTAAGACCTTCAATAGCCGTGTAGACAGCCCCTCACACAGATTCACACACATCAAGGTAGGAAGCTATATTTACACACACACACACATAAAATATCTCCCTTCATGCCAAATAAATAGACTCACCCTGGCTGAAAACACACATACATGCCCATAGGCTTAGAGGTCAGTGGGTTTAGCGATGACTTGATCATGATGCTTTGATGTGAGATGCCTTGCGGGGGCGTGACTGCCCACGCATGGCGCTATCGTCAGTCAAGGCTAGGAAATGGCACATCGTTTGTGTTCTCAGAGTCAGCACTTTCCGTCTGCAATCGATGCAAGGGGCTGAGTCAACGTCTTGTATTATGCATAGAGAGAGTTAAAAAAACCCCCGACCCACTCATAGGAGCTTGTGCTGTCATTTCCATCTTGGTGTAAGCAGCTACACAAAGTGGAAGGCAGGGGAGAATCAGGGCCATAAACCCTTTCCTGTCTAGAGGCTGCACCTGGAGGAAAATGTTAGCGTGGAAGAAACAGAAAAGAGAGAGGGTGCACAAAGCTGACCTACCAGATAATGTCAGGGTTTGGATCCAGGCTTTCCCAGAGTTCAGATCCGGGTGTCCGCAGCTGGGGTTTTGGTTTGGCCCGTGGCAGAAATGGGAGACAGCTGCATTCAGACTGAAGGGCTCCCAAAGTGCCAGGAAGGTTTTTGGGTCGGTGATTTGGTTTCAGTGCAGCTGTGAGGCAGCGTGACCTAGTGGGTAGGGCATAGCCTGGGACTCAGGAGGGTTTTATTCTCAGCTCCCCCACTGATTTGTTGTGTGACCCAGGACAAGCCATGCTTCTCGCTGTGCCTCAGTTTCTTCTCCCACCCTTTGTCTTGTCTATTTAGATGATAAAGTACTTATGGGCAGGGACTCCCCATCGGGGCCTCAAAGTGCTTGTGCAATCCAAATCACAGAAGGCCTGGTTCCCTGTGCTCCCCTTCCCTTTTCTCAGTGGCCCATATCCAGCACTTCTCGCTCCCTCCTGGCTCCTGCTTTTGGGCCCATTGTAGCACATGCTCACAAAGAACCATTTAGCTACCTGACTGCCCTAGGACATAATGGGCCTGATTCTATAGCCCACTTACACCGGTTCGATGCCAATTGTGATACCAATGGGGTTACTCTTGATTGATGGCAGTGAGATCAGAATCGGGCCCATTCTTCCTTATCCCTGGTGCGCCAAGGACTTGTACCCTTTGTTACCCGAACGCTGGAAGCAGGCTGTTTGCACTAACCCAATACAAAGGCAATGCTGCTGGAGTTGACTGAATAAATCAATGAAACGAATGTGGGCTGCTCTTCAATTGTTAGACATAATACAGGGACAGGGTGGAGATGGCTTCTAGCCTGCAAAAGAAGTGATTCAGCTATTCATCTGCTATGTTCATTTTTGCAGGGGCGTACGCGGGCTAGCTTCCAACTGGGTAAGAATCATATGCTGCCTACCTAAAATCCCCCTTGCAGTTTCAGTGGCGTATTGTGTTCTCTTTTGCATTCTCTCCAGAAGGATTGTGTGGTGTTTCTGTAAGCTGCCACGCTGCATGCCAGAGGTGGTTGCATTTCCATGGTATGTGACATGATTCCTGGATCTATGTATGAGTGGGACACTCCTGTTGATGTCACCAGGGGTTACATGCACCAGTCTGAGGGCAGGATTTGGACCCTAGTTTGCAAAGTGCTTTGGGATCATTTAGGATGGGGTGTGTTGCATAAGATAATAATTAATGATGGCTCTTACTATAGATAGGCCTGAACAGGAACACGCAATCACAACACCCCCAGACTTCAGGGAAGTTCAGATTTGGGTCAGAGTTTTGTGAATTGGGGATGGCTTTATAATCGACCACAGCAAACCAGAGAAGTGTAATGCCCCTCTGAAGTTTGTGTTGGGATCTGCACTTTCCCACTTGGGCCCGCCTCTAATTATTACCTTTTGGAAATGATGTTCTGAGGACACGGGGGCCTGAAAAGCCTTGAGGCCCATTGCAGAGAGCGAACTTCTTGAGGCTTGCCGCAGAGAAAAGAAATCAGTGAAGCAGGCCATCTGTGAATATCCTTCTAGGGAGAGATCTCCCCGAGTGTTTGTTCTATAGCCTTGGATACCTTGGATAAAGGCTTGAGCGAACCTTTGGAAGAACAATTAAAAGGCATTTCAACAAGGAAGTATTCAGTTCCTATGAGCTGGAACACGTGTTTTTACGGAGGTTAGCACAGAATATAAATATCAGGAGTCACTATGCTCTTGGACGTCACAGAGTTATTCCAGATTTATGCTGGTGTGAAGGATAATAGTGTCTGACTCTGGATTAGACCCACGCGCTTTGTGACAGGTTTATTACCCGTCTGCACTCAGGGAAGCAGAGGGGTCAGAAAACCATGGCGATTCAGACGAGGGTTTGGTGTGGGGAGTGGATTGTTAACCAGTGGGGCCAGGAAACCGCTGCAGTTCATTAGCCTCCCCGGGACATGTGAAAGGAGATAGAGGCCAACAGCTGAAGGGCGCGTGAGCAGTTCGGAGTGAACGGACTGGGGAAAGGTCTGGCTCTCACAGAGGAAATGCCGCCGATAGATTTTAATTTGGTTTGGTTTCTGTCTGGCGAGATCAGAGATTCCCTCAGGGTTGTGCTTGCGCCACAGCTAGGCCGCAGCGAGGATCTCGCTTTTCCTCTCTGTGTCAAGAAGGGGAGGGAGTCGTTTTGGAAGGCATGAGCCCAAATTGCTGTTTCAACCGCAGGGCCTGAAATGCGGACGCCAAAACACCGGGCGAGGGTGGAGGGCCTGCCCTCAGGCCATAAGTGGTTGCCCTATACCCTCAGATACTCTTCCCCCCACAGCCTGGACTTCACTCTTCACCAGCTGTGTGTGATCTCAGTTAAGCCAGGCAGGACTCCCATGACCAGATGCATGCACAGGTTGTGCTGGAGGACTTCTCAGGATGCTTTCTTTGAACGTGGCTTGTGGTTTTTGGATCTAAGCCTAGGGTTTGACTGTCAGCCTTCTGGATCCTGGCACCCTGGAGCCTGGTAGTAACTCTGCGATCCAGGGTTTTACCTGTGTTTGTACTATCGTCCAAACTGAACTGAAATAAGGCTGGGTTACACTGAGCCACGAGTCCTTGCAACCTGTTGCGCCAGTCTAACTAAACTTGCTTGAAATAACGGCTTTAGCTAAGCAAGTGCAGTTCCAAATGCAGAAAAGCCTGCACTGCTCCTATAAAAATGCTAAGTAAAACTACTACAAATTCTCCAGGAGGGAAAGCAAGAGGAAAACGCTGTGGGCCATTGACGTCAATGGGAACAAGAGCAGAGCAGTCTCCTTATCTGGTGCAACTAACCGCTGAAAGAAGAAATAGAAGCAGAGGCCTACGATCTGGATCAGGACTCTTCTCCCTCGAGGAAGTCTCCTCTCTCTCCTCAGAAAGCACGGGGCTGGATAATGGTTCACCTGCTACCCACAGGGAGTGGGCTCGGCGAAGGATGCATTGCTTTGCTGGTGGAACTTGATTTAGGGAAAGCCACGAGCTACCAGGCTTGATGACGTCCCGTCTCTTCCTGCTATTAGAGCAGATTCCGAGCAGCTGCCACCTCAGCAACGACAGCTGTTATTTTTTCTAGGCCTCTTTTTTTTTTTTTAAATACCCTGCAAAATGTGCACGAGTGACGGAAACGGTGCTGTCGCTGCAGTGACTCAGCGATCAGGCAGTGACTTCAGAGAATCAACGTATACGGGGAAACCGTGAACGATCAGTGGGGGCAGGTGCCGTCGCCTGCCTGCTCTACAACGAAATCTGCTCACGCTGTAGCATCCAGACTTAATCTCTTCCTAGGGTTTGGCCTTATTAACAAAGACATTATGAATTAAACACAAAGTTCAGCTCCAAGCTTCTCCCTGGTGCAGCTCTGGGTGCTGCTGCTAAACATCCTTGGGATTGCTCAGCCCACACCCTAGATCCTCTGTCTGTAGAGAGTTGCTTCTACCCGCCAGCCCCTTCCTGTCCTGGTGGGGCACTGAACTAAACTACCCCCATGAACTGACTCATCTCGTCAATCCTTTCCCAGCAGAATCTAAACGTGGTCACGGGGTCGGGTGCTGCAGGCAACCACTGCCAGCCTTTGGCAATTCGACTCCCGGGGGGGCAGGAAAGGGGGTACAGAGCTCCTCCAGCATCTGTTCGTTGTTGTGAGACAGGACTCAGCTGCAAGGAATATAAAGGGATTCTGGAGCCTACAGATACGCACCCTGTATTCCTCCCTGACGTGCCAGCTCTAACAAAACACACACAAACTACGAACAGCTGGCTCTGTCCGCTGCTGGCTCCTGGCCTGCACTCAGCAGTCATGGAAGAGACTGCTGGCCACACTATTGTCCTTTGGGGCGGGAGCGGGGGAATTCATTCATGAATCCTTTGGACTTTCTCAGTCACTTGGACTACTCCAATTCCAGACCTCCAGATGGATGGTCTCGAGACAAATTGTTGCCTGGAAAAAAAAAGGCCCATCAGTAAGGAGGGTAAACTGTGAGATTTGCTGCTGTGCCAGCAACTGGGCATTAAAAGGCAAGCAACGCTTGCTTCTGCTGCTAATAATTTTACTAATTTAAGTCAAAGCGTCAGCCAGAGCTCACTGAACTCTGCCTGTGTAATCGCTCCAAAGGGAAGGGGCACAGGAAAAAATGGAGCCCTGTGTAGATTTCCTGGCTAGTGGCAGTGTGGATGGAGTGAATCAGCTGGAGGTGACAGCCCCGGGGGTTGGGGGAGGGAGGCGGCTTGCTTGTCTGTTATTTCCTCGGGCTGAGGATGTGTGTGTTCCTGCATCCCCGGCCTAGCTGCTAATAATCTGTACAGCAGGCGTACGGTGAAGGAAGAGCGAAACAGACCTGCTGGACATGGTCCCAGGCTCGTTATAATTCATGTGCTGTGGAACCCGCCAGAATCGGAGTGCTGTATTCCTCCTGAAATAGCCTATTCAGAAGGGAGATAAGGAAGAAGGGAGCGAGTGAGCAAAAGGAAGATGGAGCACTAAAGCCTTCTGTTTTCTTACCATGATACGGATGCAGGTGCGGTTGCCAGTTCCCGGGATGCTTTGATTTGTAGATACCACCCTTCCTGAGTTGAAATGGGAGATGGAACCAGCCAAAAGCCCCTTTGATCTTTCCACGAGCAAACCCTAAGTCCATTGCTCAGTTTTCATTCTGATATATTCACACTGCAGTCACATTGAAAATCCTCACTTCAGTGTCACAACACTGACTTTACACCGGCAGAGTGTATATAACCGTTTTAAAGAGGGATTTTGCTTGAGTGAGGCCAGAGTGAAAACTGAACAGAGACTGTAGGATTTGATCCAGTATGTTTAAATACTGCTGGACTTTTCCATGGGGACATGTTGGATTCTAATCTCAGTCACACCTGATGTGTAAACCAAATATAATCCCAATGAAGCCACTCCAGATTTCCCTGTGTGTAAATGAGATCAGGATCGGGGCCCATCTATTTTAAAGGAATGTTGTCACACGGTTTAGATCCAAAATGAAGGGTTTGTTCTGATAAAAAGTGCCTAGAAATGTGTCCTTGACATGTAAAATAAAATGTCACCAAACGATTGTTTTTAGAAAACACTCTTCTCCTGTGGTATTTAAAACCCCAACATTACAGCACCCACTGAGCTCATTCATGAGGACCCCAGTGCAAAATGTTCTGAACCAAAGTGGAACTGACCCGTCTATTTCAGCCTCTGACATAAACACAAAAGGTAAGACAACAGCACAACAGGTGCAAATTAAGTGTGACTTTAAGAATTCTTTCAGTCTACATCATCTAAGATACTTTTACTAATACAGGCAAGGTTGGTTTATATATATATAGAGAGAGAGAAAGAGATCAGAATGTTCCTTTCAATCCAGATACACAGTGCTTCTCAGCTCTGCTGGAGAGAGCATCTTAAATGCAAATCCATATTTTTTGTTGCTTTCACAGTATTTATGGAAAACTCCAAGGATGAAACAAGATCCTGGTCCTGGGCCCCCTTTGTCATGATCCTTTCTCAAGCAAAATGCTGCCATGGATGGGACTACTTGGGTGAGTGAAGGATGCAGGATTCGTCCCACACTTTGAAGTGCTACCAGTCATTAGTCATAAAAAGCTTTGCCTTGCCAGAGCATCCTGCTATCTCAAAATGCGGAAGCTTAGGTGACAGCTGGATGTCACAGTGTGTCGTGCGCACATGTTGTCTTGTTGGATTAATGTCACTTGAGGACTTCCTGCAGCATTTGATAGGCGTTGAGAAGGTTTCAGACGGTACATTGCATTGAATGCAGCATCACTCAACATGTCTTGTTCCATCCTTTAAACCCCAAGGAATCTGGCCTCTCTTTGGGCTTTCCAAAGGGCAGAGGGTTTAAAAACACACAGGGCATCAAGGATGTTGAATCCCTGTGAAGACTCTTGTCTTCATTTTCGGTCAGAGTTTTGAACTCAGGTGAACTCTTGCCCTGGCTTCCAGTTGAACAAATAGAACAGAGTGCAGTGCACATGGGCATGGGTTAGGTTATTGTCATCCACTCCAGGGGTTGGCCCTTTAAGTCACGGCATAGAGGTCCAAACTGCGGGAAATAATAACAGGGTTTGCCAGGTGGCCGGGAGATCTAGTCTGAAATCGAGTATTGCATGTGTGACCTTTGTAACCTGGAGAGCAGCTGTTACACTCACAGCTTAGTTGGGGCACGGGGTATAAAAGGCTGAACTCGCTCCAGTGAACCCCTGAAGACGCTCTCAGAGAGGTTGATGTCTCGTGCCAAATTAATCGCACAACATGGGCCTGGTTCCTCTGAAGGCAATAGGCGTCTTGCCATTGATTTCAGCAGGAGGGGGAGCACAAGTGGACTCTAAAAAAGCACATGTGCCGTGTCTATCTCTGAGCCAGCAGACATGGAACTTTGTGGCTTTTGATTGTTTTTGGTGGCCGAACAGGAGAACAGAGTCAGTCAAACAGCAGTGACTGCACTCCTGAGCGTGCCCCTGGCACAATCCTGCAGCTTGAACCTGAAGCCAGCGCCTTTATTACCATGTATTCTTTGGTGGGTTCTGTGAGTTTCTTGGAGTCAATAGACTTGCACCAACTTGTGCTAATGGTGATTTTGGACCCTGTTTTATACAGTGTAGGGATGATTCCTCCACCTCTGAAATGCAACCCGCTCGAGGGTGGCACTCTACAGAAATGAGATGGAACAATTTACAGGAGGGGAACTAGAAGAATAGATTGCTCCGGGGAAACCAGAGACAGGAATTTAGGGAGGCAGAATGTAGTGCTTTGGCCTAGAATCTTGCAGGGATAATGGAGTCAAACACCCAGTTCTTATAAATAAAAGCACTTGGAACAATTTGATGTCCACGAGAAGAGCGGACCTAGGTTCTAAGAACATAAGAATGACCACATGGGGTCAGACCAATGGTCCATCTAGCCCAGTGTCCTGTCTTCTGATAGTGGCCAATGCCAGGTGCTTCAGAGGAAATGAAGAGAACAGGGCAATTATCAAGTGACCCAACCCCTGTCGTCCAGTCCCATCTCCTGGCAGTCAGAGGCGTAGGGACACCCCAAGCATAGCGTTCTACATTTCATTAGCAGGGCAGGCCGGCACTCCCTCGCGACCCTCTCCTGGGTACACTTATTTACACTAGAGGTTGTCTCCATTTTCAGCCGTCCACGGCCTGCAATCCGTGTAGCTGCACTGCCCCGAACAAGGCATGACACTGTTTGCACTGATTGAGCTAGCCCAGGTGTCCAGCTGATGACCGAAATCAGAGCTAACCCCCATGTAGACACTGTCACTCTTGGATCACCAACAGCCAGCATCCTGGGTGTTCCTTGGAGGTTCCCCCTCAAGTACTGACTAGACCAAACCCTGCTTAGATTATGAGAACTGAGGAGTTCACAATCTAGAGGGATATGGCTGTAGGAAGGCAGATGCAGGGATTTGTTAATGCAGCAGATAGGGGAAATAGCAGCAGCTATTTCAAGATAGTAGCAAGATAGTAACAAGGCAGTAATTGATACAGGCTACATTATGTAGAACAGTTGTTGTCCCTCTGGTTTTTGGGTGGATAGTTTAGGCACTCCCTCAATGGGCTAGCAAACTTCTTACAAAGGGTGGTGTGTAGTGACAGGGAGCCTCAGAAAACCAGATTTGTTGGGTTTATGTCTTAAAGGAAGGGAGATTTCTTAGCTCCTCTCCTCTTTGAGCCGAGTTGTGTTTCAGACCCTTCCCTTGATCCCATTCAAAGCACTCTGCATTTGTCAATATCCGGTCAAAGAAGCATGCTATCTCTTTCAGGCCTACAACCAGCTATTTCAACAGGAACGGAAACTGAGCCGGAGAGAGGGATTAGAAATTGTGCTGGCTCTTACATCACTCTCTCTCACCAGTCTCCGCCTGTCTCCTAACAATGAGCTAATCCCACTGGAGCAGGACCACACAGAAATTCTACAGAGGTAGGCATGTTCCTGATCTGTAATAGGTGAAGTTGACCCTTGACCTTTGGTCTCACAGCTGGTTAAGCATTGTCATCTCTGCAGGGCCGGGCTGGATTCTTCATTGCAGAGTCATTTAAACCCCAATTCAGCAAATCGTTCCGGCACGTGTTTAAATCCACCCCTTATTCAGGAGATCCTGTAAACAGTGTGTCAGCGCTTTGCTGAATCAGGGCCGACTACCAGTGCAAAGCGTCACTGTTTGGCTTGCTTGCTCTGTACAGGTGTAAAACGAAGACACAGAATACAAGGCAGTGGGGGATCATGGTGTTGTCAGATTCACAGGTTCAAAACTCATGAGTCAGGCTCCTCAAAATCATGAGATTGCCTTTAAAAAAAAAAGAAAAAGAGAGAGATTAAAAAAAATATTACAGACAGGGTTCTTTTTAGTTGCTTTCTGCATGTTGGGGTCCTGTGATTTACATTTTCAATCTTTTCTCCCCAATTCAGGAAGGCTAGAAACTACTCTTTTTAAAAGAAAAAAAAAGAAAGGTGAGTCACAGGGCTCCAGGAGCTGGGGCCTTGAGGACCTGCCATGTATCATAGGCAAGAGGTGGCATTGCGGATTCAGGCTCGCTGTTTATAAACAGCCAGATAATGAGATATTGCAATCTGCTTGTAGTGCTTACTACGCTCATTTTACTCCCCAGAACAAGGGTTCTGCCAAGATGCTCTTGCACGTATCACCATGAGGGTCAAATTGGTGGCTTTGGCAAAGGAAACCAATTGTAAGACACAGCCTAGACTTCCCAAGGAGTTCAGATCTTCCTTGGCGTGAAGGAATTAGGAGCCTAGCTCAGCAGATGCCCTAGCTTGGAGTGGAGTCCTCCTTGGGATTTTCAATGCACAGGCAATCCAGGTTTACTTGATTTTTTGCTTGCATCGTACTGATTATCACCTTATGCATCAAATTTTAGGCCATATTCCAGCCTTTTTTTAACATGGTTACAGCCTAACGTGGCTGTAATGCAGCTTGCAGCTATGCTTAATATTCCTTACAGAGTGCCTCACTACCATTTATAGAGACTGCTTGTGCAGGGGGTTAGACCTATCTATGATCAGCCTACTTGCTGGACGGGGAAACTTCGCTACATCAGTGCTAACAAAAGCCAGTAGAAAGAGGTGGCAGCCAGCATGTTTTCAGCGGAGACATGCTTCCCAGTTGCTTTTTACTACAGCTGACATTATCATGGTTCAAGCCCCATCAGAAAAAGGGCCATGTGCTGCAAAAGCCAGTTCCCATCTGTGCTGATGTTGACCTTTGCTTCCGCTGATCAGTGCCACATGTGGTTTTAAGGATTAGACTAGAAGTGATTCCTCTGCCTTCATCTACTGTTTACACTCAGGAATGCTGCACTTCTCCATGCCACTCAGCTCCGAAGAATGTGGCAGCACGTGGGAGTGCCAATTACAGCCAATTAGAACCTGACCAACCGGCCCTGGCGCTCCGGTACCTACTGAAACTTGCTGTCCTTGCGAGATTAAGATTTTTCTTCTGTGCATGTCTGAACGGGGCTAGAACTCATTGCTTCAAGGAGACACATGTAGCAATCATTCAGCAGCAGCGATCAGAACAGAGGCTGACCCAAATAAAACATGGGGACCAAATATATTGCTGTGGGTGTTTCTTGCCTTCAGTGCAGTCTGATTCTAGTTTGCGCTGTACCTTCCTGACACATTACAGTGAATCTTTTCCAGCCTGTGTCCTGAATTTTCAGTCTGCTTGTTGAGCTATAAGGACCATCTATTTATGACTCCACATTATTGTTATTTGTTTGTGTTGTGCTTAGTGCTGTACAAACAGAGCAAAACACAGTCTCGCCTCATATGTGCATTCCAGAAAGTGGGACTGTTGTGGGTGTCTTCAGTGGGAGAGTGAGGCAAGGAGTAATATTAGTTCAGTGGTGAATTTAGGATATTGCTTAGAGGTCACTAGGCCCTGGTGTACACTCGGATTATTTTGCTAAAATTCCCTCCTGTTGCTGCCAGGGTTTCAGCTCTGCTGCTTGAAGCCATGATGGAGACACTAGTGTAGAAAGGGTGCCAGCTACCACTATGTAACGTAGTCCTGGGTGAAATGACATGGTGCTTAAAATTTCAGTGGCTTCCAACACCTTGTCTGCACTAGGGTTCCCATTGTGACTACCACCAAAGGAGCAGAAACTGTTGGAGCAACAGTGGGAAAGTTTTAGGAAGGAAAAAAAGCTGGTGTAGACAAAGCCTGTTCCCAGGATTAGGAACAGGCATTGTGCTCCGCTTGGTTTGCACTGATGAGTATGAGGAGCTGTGAATGATTAAGGGGCAATGCACTTTTATGGATGATTACAAAGGACATTCTGCCCCTTTCTCTCCACCCCACTCCTCTTTCATTTAATCTGTGTGATGTTCCATCCTTGGAAGTTTGAGAGCTCCTAGCATGGCATGAGCCTTTTGGTGGGAGACTTCAGTTTGCTTTCTTCAGTGGGCTTTCCATTAGGCAAGGAGCACTTAGAGCCTCTTTCTCTTTGTTTTCCAATTCCCATTGTCTAATTACAGCCACTGGGTTGTTTTATGGCCAGTAGTGGTAACTGTAGGGATGAGTCAACTGGGGTGAAGTAAAGGAAAAACACACACCCCAGACAGAAGGGTAAAGTCTTATCTACACTGGGTATTTGCTCCAGTTACAAACAGCTATTAATGGCCAGCAATTGGTGTAGCTGCACCAGTACAACCCTTAGTATAGACAGGAAAAGCCACAATTTGCACTGATGGTGCTTGCTGCTTCTGGAAATCAGGGTACCCTGCACCCGTTTGAATTGCTTTATCCTGTCTACACCAGGGGTTTGCACTGGTATGGTTAACCCTGATGGGGCAAACTCTAATGGGGGCAAATCTCCACTGCAAATGAGATTTAAAATTCTTTTCTTTGCAAATCTTTTTTACTGTAGCAACACCCAAAGTGTGGATTGGCAATGCTGCCTTGTAGAGAAAGATCAATAATCATCAAACTCATGCATGATCTAAATATGGCTCTCTTACACTTTATAGACACCCAAATGCTGGGCGATGGGCACATTAGAGAAAAACATACCAGAAACCCAAACCCAAACCAACTCATTCTCAAGTTCAAAAAACTTTGGTTAACTCTTTGTTTGGAGGGGTAGTTTCGCCTTGGAACAATGTGGCTTTCATAATGAAAAAACTACAGGAAGGACACTCTTCTTGTGTTATTCCCCCACCCGGCCAGAAACAGGATGCACTAGAAATCGTATTAGATTTCCAGCTTGACTTTTGGATAAGGAGCTTTGGCTATATCTGCTGTTGTTGTTTGTGTTATGGTAGCACCTTGTGGCCACCGCCCCATTGCGTTAGGTGCTGTGCAAACATACTGACTCTCTGAAGTTTGCCCATCACTACAGAGCATGTTGCCTTAGTTGTGAATTTGCTATCACTCCTCAGATTCCAGGCAAACTGCGGCGGTAACGCGATGTGAAATTCGGTTCTGGTTTTCTCAGTATATATTGCACGGAGTGGATATAGTCCCCTGTATATTTTGGTGGGCATTTGGTCTTAGTATTGCATACACTCAAGCTCATGCTATCGAAGGTTCTTATTCCAAGCGAAAAGTCTGGGATTTGCCTTTTGGCTGGTAGCAGAGCAGTTAATGATTAAACCGGCCCTGGATACCTTCCCTGGAGAAACAACCAAGAGTCTTGAGTCTCTTACTTACATGAATATTACTCCTGGTGTAACCGGATTGATTTCAGTAGCGTTACTCCTGATTATGACGACTGTGATGACAGAAGAGTCTGACCCCTAGTCTTCTTTGTATTTATGAATGGTACTTTCCCCTGGGCATTAGATTTTTATGCCAAAGTGCAAGGCCTTCCCCATCCTCTATTGTTATCTGTAGGTTCACTGGTGGTGACTGGGAAACTGCCAAAGGACTGTGCTGCAGTCTGTATGGTTGGCGGCTTGATTAAAATGCACAATGCAATAGCGTTCAGAACAGCCCCAGGGGCATTGTTTCCTGACCAGCTTTGATCGATTGTTCATTAAACTTCTGTTTGTCAGTCAAACATGCTCTCTTTCACTTCCCTCACTGCACAGCCTCCCATATTCCTCTTCACACCAGAGATATGATCAGACTGAATAATCAGCACAGTCGCCAGCCCACCAAGGTGATAGGAGATTGATTGCCAGCCACTGCTATGCAGCAGGGAGTTCTGTTCTCTCTTCTCTTTTGCTCTGCTGATAGTCCAGTTAGTTAGTTAGTTAATTAATCAGGACTAATGATGGACTCACTGACCTCTCCGGGTCCTTTCTAGCCCTACATCTCTATGATTCCATAATCCACAGCCATGTGAGATACCCTGTGGAACAAAACAGGCCATCTTGAGATTCATCCCTCGTTACAAAAGCCAAGAGAAACTGGCAACAGTTTTAGGACAACCCCAGGGCAAGGTGGGAGTACCTTGCTCCACGTTCAGGAGACATTCTTTGGTACTGAGAAGCTCTGAAGGGAATTGTGTCCAGAGTTCCTTCCTGGCTGGAAACTCTTTTGGATGTAGAGCCTTGGGAAGATGGAAGTCGACAAGAAGTCCTAGATCTAGAAGATTCAAACTCCAGAAGCCACAAGTTCATTTTATTCCCTTAGAGTAGACCTGTAGACTTGGCATTGATGCCTCCTTTTCCTCTCTCTTCTCTCCCTCCATTGAAGTGGAAGGTGACATCAAGTGACCTTATCTTCGCTAAATGCTTTTGGGCTGATTCTGCAACTCTTATTGGCACTGACAGTCTCAATGAGGCTGCTTGGGTGAGGGCTACCCAGCGTGTATAAGGGCTGTAAAAACGGGCCCTTTAGGAACAACAAGTGACTACCATTCATGCCAGTGATGCAACAAGGAAAAAGGCCCAGAGCACGTGAACTGGGGGAGGGATTGTGGCAGGGTCAGGAAAGGAGCACAAGTCTGTGGTGGTAGGGTGAAAAGACATCTTGAGTATAAGGCCCAAGCACCACATAAATTCCACTTAAACTCTCAAAATGTGGCTTAAGTGGGTCTTACTGTAAGTAATGCATTGGCTTTATGCACAGAGGTGAACTGAATCCATGATGGGCTGGGAAAGAATAAGGGAAGGTGGCACAACCATAGATCAGGGTGTCTCTATCTCTTCTGAAGAAGCACAGTGCTTGGTCATGACTAGACCTAGACACATGCCTCATAACATCTTTAGTGAATAGTCCTTCCATGAAAACCACCGAATTTGCTTGGATTGTGTTCTCACGCCCCTTCCCAGCCACTTTCTAATAAATGAATGGGTGCATAAAGACTGACTCTTGAAGTGACTATTAGAGAATATTTAAGGCGAATGAATTTGGAACTCAGAAATATGAACATTTGCTCTAGAAACAGGATTCTAAGAACTTGTCTACATTGTGAATGAAACCGAAATAATTATGTCACTGTAGAGTGCCCTATTTTGATATAATTTGAGATAATCCGGGTTTAACTAAGGGCAAATCTACACTTAAAACACTGGATAGGCACAGCTGCTTTATTGAAGACACTCTAATCCACCTCCCAGAGAGGTAGTAGCTATGTTGACGGGAGAAGCCCTCTCACTCACATAGTACTGTTTACATGAGGGGTTAAGGTGGTATAACTACATTGCTCAGGAGTGTGGATTTTCCACACTCCCGAGTGATGTCCTTATGTTGATCTAGGTCTATAGTGTAGACCAGACCTCGGTTGATATCCTGAAATAAAGGAGTCCATACCCATGCCTACATGCTTAGGGTCTAACTGATGGCCATATATGGGGTTGGGAAGGAATTTTTCTCCAGGTCATATTGGTAACATGGGGCTGGATCACTCCTTCCTCTGTAGCACGGGGCACAGATCACTTTCTGGTTTGAACTAGAGTAAATGTGGAGTCTCTGTAACTTGAAGACTTTAAATTGAGATTTGAGGAGTTCAGTAACGCAGTTGGAGGTTATGGGTCTGCTGCAGGAGTAGGGGGGTGAGGTTCTGTGGCCTGTGATGTGCAGGAAGTCAGAGTAGATGATCCTGATGGTCCCTTTTGACCTTCAGATCTATAAATCGCTGAGACTCAAACCAGAATAACTAAGGATGTGAATTACAACTGATCTATTTATTTTGGGTCCACGAGTTAAGGCCCTGAGCGTTAATTAAACTCATCCAGACTGGGAAAGGAAACAATACCTTATAGACCTGGTGTGTCCAATCAAAACTAATCACAAGATAGCTCAGATTTTAAATAGGATCACTTGCAACCAACTGCTCGTGAACAATTTATAGAGCAGATTGGGGGTGGAAATTATTGTGCGTGAACTGGAATACGAAGTCAATTAAATGTCAATTAAATTAAATTGTCAGCACCTTGTAGACAATCCAGAAAGACAAAAAGAGGCTGCATATATGAAATAATTCCTTGCACATTATTCATTCAGCCCTAATGATAATGTTCAAATTTACCAGCATTTTGTTCTTGTTGTTTCAAATTTAATTAATTACAATTTTTTTCCCCCCAAACTGGGGTCCTCAAATTAGATGTTAGGTGCCTTAATCCATATTTAGACACTGAAATGGCCTATGAGATGCTGACCAGCCCCAGCTCCCACTGGGAGCTAAAGATGTTAAACACCTTGAAAAACCAGGTGGTTTCTGTATGGGTGCATAAATATGGATTTAGGCGCCTAACATTAGGCACCTACATTTGACAACACTGGCCTCTGTTTTTTAAACTGATTCCTTTAATGACCAGTAGGTTGGGAGTGGGGAGAGAAAACTAGTAATGGAGCCAAATGACTATGATTTAGAGATTGAATTGCATGTAGCTACAGTCATGCATTAGGATAATGAGATTCAGTGTTGTTTGGATGTGAGGACTGGAGACAGGAGAAGAAAATGTGATCAACCATGCCAACTCTCCGGAAATGAGAAACAATAGAATGTGGAAATCAAATTTCAAACGGCAGGGCTTTATCAAGTTTTTCTTAGAATTTTTAATTTAGTGTTTGTTTTTTTTTTTGGTCTGGCTGACATATGGCCAGAGGATCAGATCATTATAAAGCATTGTTGTTTGTAACCTATTTGTTAATGCTAAGCTGGGTCACTTAGAGGAGGGAAATGCACTTCCCATTGTGAAATGCTTTCAGGACGGTGTTCCTGTTGTGTCATTTGTCTCAAATGTTATGAGCCATGGCCAGACACTTTAAAACAAACTAATAAGCTAATTAGTGACTGTCCACACCCCCACATGGCTGCACTTGCTGTGTGAGCTACATGCCTATTGTCACAGGGGTGGTTTGGAAATATTTACTGGAGCTTTGTTCTGGACAGCTCTGGCTAAATTTAAGTCCTGGTCCATCCAAGGCAGAGTGGGGAGAGAAGGGGCGGGGGTGTGTGGAGAAGGCAGCATGAGTTAATTTGTTCTGCACATTTTCTGTTAATAGAGGACCTCCCTCCCCAGGTCCTTGCCAATAGCATCAAATTCACGAGCATAACAGTATAAAATTTCCAGACCCCTTGGGCTTCATCCTCCATTTACCCATTGCTAATGTTTCTAGAGAAGAAAAATTGAACATATTCCTTCAGAGACGGTTCATCATTTCAAATATTTTATTCTCTCATCCAGGTCTCCTTCTGTTTGGATTTAATGATGCCCAGCACCTCTCATCCGAGGACCTCATGTGAGAGTGACCATCACAACCAGCATCAGAACTCAGGAATTCCTGGCTCCCAAGCCAGCATCAAACCCCTAGACCAGGCTGCCTTTCCGAGTAGTTCACTCTTTCTGTGATTCTTTGCAACTATAGCTCTTGTGTACTGCGCCTGATCTGTTGACCATTAAGGCCAAAAGGAGTTTTGCCATTGACTTCAGTGAAAACAGGCTGGGGCCCCAAGTTTGCACTGTTGACTGTGATGCTCTGTCCGTTAGGAGAACCCCACCTTCTGATTGGCTTTTGTTCCAAGGTGGGTTTTTTTTTAGAAAAATTCCTGGGGAATTTGGTTCTTGTCAGTGACTAAAGCCACAGCTGGATCCATACATAGCATAGGCAGAGCTCTTCTAATGCACTTCACTACTGATCAGCGTGGTCTCTCCTGACCAGAGATTAGAGCTGGCACTAAGCATAAGCAGACTAAGCAATTTCTTAGGGCCCTGAGCAGCTCAAGGGGGGGGGGCCTATTCATTTTTTATTATGTATTGGGGGAGGGAAATATTCCTCCTTAGGGGCCCCAATGAGCTAGCATGGGGGACCAATTGCCTGGAATTATTTAATGGTTTGGTGATGGAAACACAGATCCAAAGAGGACTAAAATTAGACCACTAAATTCCTTCGACTTGCGATCCCGAGCAAGGATTGTTAACACCCAGAGGAGAGAGACAAGTGCTTTATCCCCCGTAAGTTTCTTGACTCCCTGTAACGTGTTCATACTTAGATGACTGTTGAAGCACCTCGAGCGCTTCCTCAAGCGAGCTCCCATTGCAGTGATCAGGTGTTGTGACCGTAAATTTTATCTCATTTCAGCTCCATTAATATAAGCTTCAAACTGTGATGCTGAGCTCCTCCCAGATGCGTAACGTCATTTGTTTGCATTGATTACTCAGCATGGGAAGAGGAAGGTGATGTGAAATTATCCACAGCTCCATGTATACAGATACTATGCTAGTCAACTAAGCACCTGTGCTGCCCTTCGACCAGACACCCAGGACCTAACCCACCCAATGGCCAGCATGAATTGCCTACCTTGAAAGATAAACCATGGGATGGGCTCTCTTTTTCTTGCCAATGCCGTTCTTCCTCCCTAGTTGATGAAATCCTTGTGACCTTCTCTCAGTTAGCAGCACGCAGAGCAGAGTTGCTAAAATGCTCTGGAACGCCTGACAATCATCCCCAGTTCTTTGAACCACCCAGCTGCTCAGCCTTTCATTCCCAGATGTGCTTTGTGGGTTAACAGAAGCCTGTCTGATATCCTGCATATCTTCCTTCATGCAATGCACTGCAAATACCAGAGCTGTCCTTGCATGCTTACAGCATCTGGAAATAGAACTTATGACCTTCAGCTCCCAAAACATGGGCCTCTCACCCAGATCTAAGGGCTTAGCCAAGCCAGAGAACTGACGCAGACATGAAGGCTGTCACTACCCTAGCGCTTTCCTCATCCGAGTTCCCACTGGTGTGGTGGCAGAGGGAGCAAAGCTCGTGTTTTAACCTAGCTAAGAGCAGGTCCAGATGACATTGGGAGTAACGATGGAAGCAATAGTGGGAAATAGGAGGGGAGAAGCCTACTGTAACCAAAGTCTTACAGATTTGCTATAATTCCATCCACTGGTGGGACACGCACACCACAACATTAAAAGGAAGTAAGGATTCACGTAAAAGACCAGACCCCAGGTTTTAACTGACAAACAATATTCTCAGAGTTGTTCCACTCCGATGTGTCCCCCGAAGTCAAGGATGTTGCTTAAACATAACCTGATCACAGTTCAGATTGTTTGGGTGTTTGCTGCATTAGAGCCAAAGGGTCCGGGCATGAAAATAATTTTTTTTTCTCCTCTAGTTGAAAAAAAGAAGGAAATTGCGGGGGGAAAATACTTGCTTTCAAGTTTCTGGGCTGGGGGCGTGGGAGCTAGGGGACAGCTTTGTGCTGAGTGGGGACTGCCTATTTTCAGTCCCTCCTGAGCGTGGGTGTGGTAGGGTTTGGGGAGGGAACTGGGGTGGTTTTCGGTCACTCCCCGGGCAGGGTGGGGCTGTCGGGCTGTGACAGTCGTATCTGTAGGAGTGACACTTGCAATGTCTCCTGAGAGCGCACGGAGCAAAATCCTTCCTCCCGCGAGGGAGAGACTTTAAAGATCTGCCTTCGAGCGCCGGCCACGCATGGGCCTTGTGGGGCGTCCGGCCAGGTGAGCGGGACGGGGAGCCGGGGGGCCTGGGGGAGCCGCCTGCGGCCGTGGGCAAGGGGGAGAGGGACTCTTGGCCGCTTAGGGGCGTGGGGGGGAGAGAGGCGGGGTGGGGGGTCGGGGTGCCCCTGGGGGGGG
>ML675626.1:26164109-26232075 GCA_007922155.1 Mesoclemmys tuberculata
GGTGTTTGCAGGGAGGCTGGCACTGGTGTGTGTCTGGGAGCTGCGGAGGTGCCTTAGGGTGTGCCTGGGAGGTGGAGTGAGTGAGTGTGTGTGTGTGTCTGGGCCTGGAGGGCATGTGGCTGGAGTGAGTGTGTCTGCGGGAGGGGGTGTGCGTGTGGTTCCTGGGGGGCCAAGGAAAGGGGGTGACTTGTAGGGTTTCTTTGCATGTCAGGGATGCACTTTGGGCCCTGAGCAGCCTTTGTTGTCTCCATTCGGGTGGTAACAAGAATTAGTTCCCATCATGGCAGCTAAGTCTGTGATCACAGATTTCAGACTTGGGAAAGCACTCGTCCCACCAGCCAGAGTCTCTCTTCCCAGGGAAGTTGTTTTCTTGCAGTTTTCTTCTTGGGGTGTGACAAACATTCCGGTACTGATTAAAACCTGCCTGAAGAGATGCACCATAAACCTCCAAACTAAAGTTTGGGCCTCTGTTTCCATCTGTATCTGCCACAAAGCCAACTTTCTTTTAACTCAACCTGGCTACAGGTTTCAATTGAATTGTGGTTTTCTAATATCAGCTGTTTACTGCATTTTTTAAAAAAACTTCTGTTCAAGTTTTGGAGATAAGCTTTGAAAACTGTATTTTGTTTGCTAAAGGAGATGTCTGCATGATGTCAAATGTGGCGCCAGTTTATATTTTCCTAGAATACACTGGTACGAAGGTGCTGAGTATTTTTTTCCCCCCTCTAGTTTTATCTGCAGTGGACTTGCTCCTGCAGATTAGCTGTAGGTAATGCATGTGCATAGTTGTGCTTGATCTATGTCAAATCTTCTTCTTAGTGTCATTTAAATAAAGGATTCTTGCATATTAGCAGTGATGAAAGTCTTTTAAGTCAGAAGTTTGGTTTTATGTGTGTGGTTGACTTGATGTTATTCATTAATAATTTGTTTCTGGTCACACCACCAGTGTGCCATGTGTTTTCCACTTAGTCACATAAAGTATAAAATTAGTTAATCTTGTGGTTTTCTTTTCAACTGTTTGAGAAACTTGTATTTTCAGCAAAAGATCTATATCGTATTTTTGTGTCACCATTTGCTCTGACTCTTCAGATATATTGCAGACATGAATTGCGTAGATTGGAGTGTCTGGTTCAGGATGCTGGTAATTCTGATTCTTTTAGTTTGAGCTTTGCATAATGATTTTCTGTGCAAACAGGTTTTACTTTAAGGGTAGTGTGGGGCTTCGTTTGCATGATTTTATACTGTGTAAAATAGGGCAAAACATAATCTTAGAAAATTGGGATGTTAGGACACAGTAAAATATGAAACTCTGTATGCAGTTTTACCCCTTTTTAGACTATAGCTTAATTTGTACTAAATAGGAAAAGGTGTGTCAGTATCTTTTGTAATAGTATTTGTATATTACAGAAAAAAGTATAATTACAGTCCTGCTTTCTAAATGCTATGTCTTCAGTCATTTTGCAGTAAATTCTTTTCAGACAAACTCAGATGTCCTTATTTCTTTTGATCTTAGATGTTTGTTGCATTAGCTTTTCATGCAGAAGAGCAGGAACTTATACCAGAGAAGTAAAAAATTTTAGGTATTGGTAAACCACACTGATGTATTTTCAAGTATAGGTGAATATTTTAATGACATTTTCAAGGCTACCAAGGTCTGACTCTAAATTTTCTGTGAATATGAATGTCTCTAGCTTATCTTGATTTCATATCACCTGGAAAGCAAATTGGGATGAAATTGACACCTATACGTAGGTGCTATTGCTGACTGTGACGTGCCTGACTGATATAATAAAGTAAATAGAAGCATACGCTAATATGGAATATCATATCCTACATGGTGTTGCATAGCAGAGATAAGAATGATTATTTTAAGTCAAACGTAAAGATACTGGTAAATGAAAACAAATGTTAAGGTTTGTAAGGGTCACTGCCAGGCTTGTGAGGTCCCTCAATATAATTAATCCTAAAATCTTTTTAAAACAATAATATGGGGGGGGGACACTTTAGCCTTCCAAAACCATAGTTACAGAATGCCACCTACTCCCTTGGACAACTCACTAGTAGAAAATCCCGGCTGTCCGGCTTGTGTGAGTGCAGTTATGCTTTCTTTCTGCTTTGCCTTGCTTTGATGTGAATAGGCAAGGTATCAAAATGTACTAGTATCCTGCTGTCTTAAGTGCTTGAAAGAGCAGGATTTTAGTATCAATGCCTTGCCAGCTCATAAGAAGACAGCAGGCACAGTGGAGGGGAACAATGTTCATGCTCTTGTAAAACAAAACAGATTGGCCTAATTTTAGGCCTCCCAGCCTTGAGAATGTCCTTTCATTGGGCTACAATGCTGTGTTCCATAGAATGCTTTAAAAACTCACAGAATTCATGATTTGTGGGTTGCCAGTGCAAGACTGATTTTTCCTGTTCCGTTAAAAAAAGAATCTTCAAGCCACACACTTGTTACAGTAGGTGAATTCAGTGACCACAGCTTTCTAGATCCTGCCCTGACATACAGTTTTAAAAATTGAGCTGATCAGCAAGGGAGGCAGTGTTGGTGAAAAATAAGCAAGCACAACTTTTTTGTATTGCTGTTTTACTGCTGCAATTCTGACCTTGGATTTAGAGATCTAGATTTCAGTTGGCTTTATTAAAAAATGTTTCTAAAGTGTTGATTAATGGAGAGATTGTGAGATTAAGCTTCTAAAGTTAGCTAAAATTTCCATCTGAAAGGTGGCTTTTACAACTCATTCATTGAGCTGCTCTCCTCAACAAGACTGATCTAACTAAAAGAGCCCCTTTTTAAACATTAAGTTATCAATTTCTAAAAATGACAAACTAATAAAAGAAAGGTAAGTGTTGGTATTTTGTCCAGATCTTGAAGCTGAAATGTTCTTCAACTTTTGCTTTTAGAAAGAGCACCGAATTAAAAAGATTACACTTCAGTCTTAAAATATTTTGCCTACTAGTATTACAAGTAACTCCTTACAGCATGTTTACACTTGACAGTTAATTCAGATTAAAGTAAGTTGTGAATTTTTGAAGTGCAGTAGCTATTTCTGAATAACTCCATATATAGACAAACTTAGAGAAGCATAATTGAAATATAAGATGAAAAAATTCTCTTTTTGGATTGTTCACTTTGTACGGTTGGGAGCACTATATGTATATTCAGTTTAATTTTTGCCCCATAGCATTAGCCAGATTCCCCTTGTTAGTACTGGTCTTTCACACATCAACTGAGGAAAGAACATTAAAAATAATAGGCAAACGTGATTTGTAAAATCATAAAAATTGATGGGAGTACTTAGGCATATGTAATGCCTGTAACTACTTTTAACACCATCTTTTGAAATTAATTACATTTTAAGTGGTTTTCCTTTAAATGTAAGTAATTTACATATCTGAGCTGTGATCCTGCAAACTGTAGCACATGCTCAAATTTACTCACATGTAAAGTTCAAACTGGTATATAGGTGTTTGCATGATTGGGGTCCTGGTAAATAGAGCCAATTTAATATGTTATGAACTATTTGTATATGTTTCCAGGTTGCCATGCAGTTGTGGATCCAGTAATATTTTAATTTTTATTTGTTGTCCACCTTTACAATGTGTTTATGTGAAAAGATACTTGTCAAAGACACATTTCCATTTATTATAATAGATGCCCCAAAATGTGAAGATTTCTTTATATATATATATATATATATATATAAAATCATGTAATATACTAAAAGCATCAAGAATTTGAACTAGTTAAGTCTCTCAAACAATATTCTCTGAATCCTTTCTTTTGTTAATAGCATCCTAGCTTCCTGGTGGTGCTGGATGGACACACAGGATGCTGAAGGCTAACAAAGTTCATGTTCCTAGATACTGTGTATAAAATTGTTTTTAATCAGAATAAATCTTCTCAAGTTTTAGCAATATCCCCTCTGTTCTCATTGAGTTGCTTAATATCTTATCTGTTCGTCTCAGTTCCTGTATCAAACTTCTTCTGATGTTGCGCTATTTCCCCTGTAGTTTGTCAGATTCTCTTTTCTGTGATCCCAGTGCTGCTTTTGTAGTTAGCTTTATTAGAGTTGCCTGCAGCTGCTGGGTCCCCTGACATGTAAATTTATTTTAATAAATGCAGAATGTTGCTCCAGAAGCCATGCTGTAGGGAGAGTTCTTGAGTTGAATCAACTCCCAGACAGATTTTATTGGTACAAAGAGATTTTATTGTCTTAGTTCGAGATCTCCTATTCTTTCCACCTCTCTGGCCTCAATCATTCTACGTCTTGTACAGTTGGATACATGTATGCGTTTTTAACACCTGAGTGGGCTCCAGTATGGTTTTTTCTTTCCTATATATACTTCATGATGCTATGTGTCTAGATCCAAAGTCTTGACAAAAATCCTCTCGTATGGTACCCTACAATAAGTCTATCTGCACATTAAGGGCCTGTGCTTAATTTTTCTAGACTGCAGTACAGCATTTGGGTTTTTATATCAATTAATTAATTAGCAGCTCTCAAAACTGTCTTGCTAGATTGTCTTAGGTTCTTTTTATCATGTTACAGCACTCAAAAATGTGCTAAGCACCTCGCTAAAGTGTTGTTGCATGTGTTCTTCCATCAGGTTGGTAAATCTGCAAGTCAGTTTGCGTTGTTAAGAATCCAGTGTAGTGATAGTTAAATTCAAGGTTGTTTTTACTGTGTGTGATTCTAGAAGTGACTATATAAAGATAGACATGGGTCTTGAGGATCTTGGAGTAGATGACACATCTCCATCTTGAAATGCCCCCCCCAGCCATTTAATTCACCTTATTACTCCATGAAACACAATAAAGAAAAGCAGAGAGTTTGTCCCTTAGGCCTGCTCTGTTTGGCTGTTAGTTCCTCACCCTGGAAGACTTCTCTGTGATTTGTTATATCTGTATTAGCCTAAAATAGCATCAAGGATGACATGTAATAATGTTGTTACTTAAATTCTTCTAGTGATTTCTGTACTACATTAGGAATCTTAATTTCTAGATTTTTGCTCAGTTGTGTAGTTTTCCCTGAACCTTTACAAGTGTTAGAATAATTTTTCATAGTGTTACTGGAACAAGCAGTTTTAAGTAGGATCTTTGCAGATAATTGTGTAATCTTAGTACAGCTGTTCCTGACTGTTTAAATCACTTCCTCACTCTTAAAGAAAAATCTCTCGTCTACTATTTCTTGTCTGTATTTTTGTCAATTGTGATTTATCCCCCTGCTGAGTTTGTTTTGTAACGTAATAACTTTTATCCTAACTGTGCAACCTTTACTCACATTGGTGAGCAGCTACTCTCACAAGTTGTTCTTTTCACTTCTGCAGGACTACTCACATGAGTAGCCGCTCACCATCTTGAGTGGTTAGTGCACAAGTCACAATGGAGGCCTTTGTTTGCAATGGGCAAAATTTTAAAAATGTCAAGTAATTGATTTATACAGTTCTGATATCCTTTGAGGAAGGGGAAATCATTGTGTTTTAAAGATGGCTTCTTTTCAGATTTGTGTCTCAAATTCTTCATAGTGTGATATTTCAGGAGATGTCTTTCTTCTTGAACCAGCTTTTAATTTATTCACATTTTCTGTCTTGGACTTCTGTAGCCCACACAAGAAGTGTTCAAGAAATGTCTAAAAGCACAGTACATGGTGTGGCTGAACTTTGTTTGCTCTCAGGGTCAATAAATAGCCATTCTTGATCCTTAATGTTTTTGTCCTAATTTTATGTCTTTGTTGTCTGTCCTCCTCTCTGACACATGCATAACAACACACTCTAATTTCTTCCTTTTGCAGGTAGAAAACTTGCTCCCATTCAGGCAGTTGCATATGTCATTAGCTGGGCAAAACCAGAATCAGCAAGCGCCTGGAAAGTTCTGTGGCCCCAGGTGCACCTCCTTCCCCCTCTCCCCCTGATGTTCAACATAATCTGGGCAGGGGCAAAGTTTATACCAACAAGAAGCCATAAGTAGGAAAGGGTGGCTTGAAGGCCTCTGACCATATAAAATTAAAATCAAAATAATTTTAAAAGATCAAGATTGGCCATTCATTAATCCTGATTCTCACTTCTAAACATGATTATAACTACTTTTAATATGGCTATCTTCTCTAATAATAGTCTGTGGAAAAATGGTTTGTCATATGAATATATGTAAAGCAAAGCAGTGAAATCATTACTTGAAATCCAGAACTTCAATGCTTTTAATTATTTAGATAGCTAATTAATCAATCAGCAAAGTACTTCATCAGCTTGTGATCTTGCTGGAGTGTAAATAGGGAAGGCTGTTCGGGAAGTTGCAGGAGGCATGTGAATCTTACACCTACCTATCACATTGGATTAATAGAATTCTTGTGAGTCTTGAAAGGGCCAGTGTCCAGGTATTTCATCATTTAAAAAAATGTTCTCTGCATAATAACCACTTGGAAGCATGCAACTGACATCTGTTCTTTTATTTACTGAAATATTTTCCTCCTAAAGCATGAACTAGCTTATTTTACGATTGCTAACCAGTGTTGTTTCTCATGCATTGACTTTTTAAAAGGCTTTGAAGCATTTGTTATGTGGGTGGGAAACAGCTACTTTTTTTGTTGTGCAAAGTTCATATAAGTTAAGCGCTTAGTCTACCAACCTTAGAGTGCACTCCCCAAAAATTAAAGATACTGCCTTCCTTGATATGTTTGTAGATTAACAATGAAGTAGATGCCAAGTACTTTTCCCATTAGGACTGTGCAAATATAGACTAGAAATCATTAGTTAACACTTTAACCATTACTTCTGAGAATCTCTGTAGTGCAGTCTCATTAATTTTGATGCATTTGATAGCACTGGGCTGCTCAAAAGATCCAGAAGGCTCTTAGATTTCATTGCTGTAAACTTTGTAAAGGTGTAGTCCACTTTTTTGGCACATTTTGTAAAGGAACATTATGAGGTTTATCAACATTATAAATCATTATACTAGAGTGGTACCTTAGTGTGAAATAGTTACTTTTAGTGTGGAAGTCCTTATGTATATTTGGTATGAGTATGATATATGCAAATGTTCTTAAATTGATTTTGTCTTGTTTTCAGAATTATGATTGTGCTGGAATTGAAGTTTTAAATCTTTCTGTGATTGTTTAAAAGTTTGGAACACACCAGAATGTATTTGAATTTTTAAAATTAAGAGAAGAATTGGGCAAAATCACTTTTCAACAGCTGTACAACAGAGAACTGTCTCCGTATGAGTAGATATTTGTGTGTACTGTTTAAAATTTACAAATTGACTTGTGAAGTATTGGGAATTTATGATGGACTATTTTGCTATTTTTAATAGTTAAAATGGTCTCTTAGCATAGCTGGTTCAGTTAAGCAGACTGAAAAGTATAATTAGTAGTTTTGTGTCCTTCATCTTTCAGTTAGATGTAGTTTAATTGTTTTAATTTCATGAAAATATGAATTTATTATGCCTTTAAGAAAGCGTTTTACATGTGCTTTCAAAAGTCAGAGCATGCCATAATTTGGCATGCATAATATTAAGAAATACACTGCATGGGGGTAATTTTACACTATGTTGGATTTTTTAATGATGTAGAGTAGGATTGTATTATGGGTTGCTTTTAATCACAGAATATTAGGGCTGGAAGGGACCTCAGGAGGTCATCTAGTCCAACCCCCTGCTCAATGCAGACCAACACCAACTAAATCATTCCAGCCAGGGCTTTATCAAGTTGGACCTTAAAGACCCCTAAGGATGGAGATGCCACCACCTCCCTAGGGAACCCATTCCAGTGCTTCACCACCCTCCTAGTGAAAAAGTTCTTCCTAATATCTGACCTAGACCTCTTCCATTGCAACATGAGACCATTGCTTCTTGTTCTGTCATCTGCCATCACTGAGAACAGTCTAGCTCCATCCTCCCTGAAACTTCCCTTCAGGTGGTTAAAGGCTGCTATCAAATCCCCCTTCACTCTTCTTTTCTGCAGACTAAACAAGCCTGGTTCCCTTAGCCTTTCCTCATAAATCATGTGATCCAGCCCCTTAATCATTTTCGTTGCCCTCCACTGGACTCTCTCCAATTTGTCCACATCCTTCCTGTAATGGGGGCTCCAAAACTGGACACACTACTCCAAATGTGGCCTCACCAATGCCGAATAGAGGGGAACAATCACTTCCTTTGATCTGCTGGATGTTAAATGCAACCCTGAGATTTGAGGTCCATGCAGATCAACATCTGCTGTGTTTTTGTCAAAAACCTTGTTTTAATCATTTTTTATTAAAAATAGTAACTCTTGCATCTGTTTCTCTTCATGGAATACCCAAGGAGGAGAGATTTAAGCACCACCCCCTGCTGACACAACCACTGTTTACATGCTAAGCAGATGCAAATAGCATTCCCCCCTCCATCACACCCTCTTTACTTACAGGTTGCTACATTGTTTTGATTAAAGTTATTACATTGCTGCTCCCAGCCTAGAGGGCAGGGGAGAGGAAAAAACTCATTACAACTTGGCAATTAACATATTTGTGGCATTTATAATGTCACACTTTCACAGAAAACAGTTTCAGAAGCTGCTGAGGGCATAGGGGTATGTCAAAAAGATAAACGTTAAGGAGGCATGAAAGTCAGAAGAAAAGTATTTAAAATATAAGAGGGATTTAAAAAAAACCATACATGCTACCTTATGAGAGCTGTTAAAAGTTCAGAAAAGTGGAAGTCACATTTGAAGATTTAATACTTAATTTAGCTAAGATGTGGGAGCTGAGGATTTAGATCCATACAGACTCTTACACATTGTCTGTATGAGAGAAGTTCCTGAAAATGTCCCGTTTTACCTGGTTCAGTTTTACGTGTTTTACCTGATGTTTATGGGGAGTGCTAATATAATCAGCATATTGGCTGCTGACATTTTCAGTGCCATGTTGTTTGGTCTTGTTGTGAGCTGGGTTAGATGACATGGTGCTGAAAATGATGCCAGCAGACACTGGCTCATTCCCCTAGTACTTCCATTTCTTCCCCATTCCTCCTGCTCTCCAAGAACTTCCTTAGTTTAGACAAGGCTTTACTGTACACAAGGCTATAGATATGTATCCTGTGCTATTATATATTGGATGAATAGTGCTGAATCTTTAAAGGTGATCTTAACAAAGACATCCTTTGTGCACAAGCGGAGCTGGTGCTGATATCAGCAAGAGTAAACAGAAATAAAAGGAAACTATGGTTAATTCTTGAGGTTAACGTGCAGGAAGTGCTCTTCCAAAACAGAAAAGATCAGACTTGACATTCCTGAGATCTGCAAGTTGTTTAAAGAAAAAAGGGGCGGGGGGCAGTATTCCCTCTCTTTCTTCAGTACTCTTGTTGGAAAACCATTCAGGTAGTTTTTTATACAGCCTGTGGAAACACATAATGTAAAAAAATCTAGTAACCTCCCTATTCCCCCATCTTTTCAGCTCATCTTTGACAGTATCAGTTTTCAATCTTTGGCAACCTGTATTTCCTATTCCTATCCTAATGTTGCTCTGACCATGGAAGAACAAGTGTTTTAAAGTACTTCTTTTGTTACTCTAATTTTTGAAACATCAGTAAGTTCATTTTTTTTAACTTTAGCGGCTCTCTTGTGTTTATAGCATATATTAGCACTTAGAGGAAAAAACTCTTTGTAATATAGCAAGGAGATTCTCACTCCATAGCTCTCTGAAATGGATAACACGAAAAGATCTGAGAAGGTTGAGTCAAAATCCAAGGTACTGTAACATTTGCAACAGCCTTGTATTAAGCAAACAATGGAGTTCTTGATTGCAAACTGAGACCACAATTTAATATCGAATAATATCTGATTTAATCATTGATAGGCAGGGAAAGGCATGGTCCCCCATACCCTTTGCAGGTAAATGGACAATGGAAGCTTCTAGAAAGTCTGTTGATGGCCCTGCTAAGGAAAAAGATATCTGCTGCAGCTCTTTGGACAAGGATTTACTGGCAAGGAATATTGGTAAATGGAAACACTGCCAAGCACTTCAAAGGGCATAACAAAACTGAGGGTGATCTTAATATATCCATTCCCCTCCTTTAATGAAATGGTTGCTGTCAGCTTATGGCAGCATTGCTGGAATTTTACAAGCTCAAAATGCAGTCAATAACAGGTTCAGCATGATGTTTTTTCCTCACACATGTAGGGGCAGTATTGAAAGATTCATAGCCCCTCTGCCAGTAGGTGAAAATTTGTAGGTTAGAGTCTTCTCTGCAATTTGATTGGATATAATGGAATATTCTTGCAGGGAGGAGGGGGGGAAGAGAGTAGGGTGGGAGGGGTGTCTAAGCAAAAGAATAAAATGGCCAAAAAAACACAAGAGCAAGCTTGACTGCCCCTTTCTCATCTGAGGAGGAGAGAGTTCATTCAGAGAACGAGAAATCTGAAAGAGTCAGGAAAGAGTATTCTTTATTTATCTCTTTTGGATTTAAAAATCTTAAATACCCACCCAAACTAGAAATATTCACTTCTGTTGAAAGTATCCAAAATTTGGGTATTGGAATGTATGCTACACTACCAGTACAGATCCTCTGAGTTACAGCACTGAGGGTGTTTACAAAGTTGCTGGTGAGTAGGGTGACAAAAGTATCGAGTCTGAGAGGAAGGAACGCATGTTTCCATGGTTCGTACAAGAGCCAACTTGGGGAAAGCGACATTTAGCAATAGAACAGGCAGCAGATGCTTCGTAGAAGCAAGTCTTTGTCATTGTTGAAAAAAGCAAGCTAACACCTACTCAGAGAATACACCAGCTAAGAGTCCCTAATGGATAAGAGAACAGGTAGATTATTACTCCTGAAGGACATATTCAGAAAACTTCAGGAAGCATTCTGATGGCAACCAAAAATCAGTACACATCCACCAAAACTTTTGTGGGAATTAATACCATGTTTACACTAGGGAATCTCCCCTCTTCTCCTAAATGCACACAAGGAAAAATTAACTAGTCCATATAACAACCATTTGTTGCCAAAAAATATGATCCTAATGACGGGAAAGATCTATTAATTCAGGGCCCTCTGTGCGTATAGCATATAATATTGAAAGTCTATTGCTTCTAAATAAGCACTTTGCATACCACGTGGCCAGCTCTCCTTTTTTAGCAGATCATCCCCATCAGGAATGTATTAAAGACTATGGTTAAGATTCAGGAACTGGTACAACACAACAGTAGGCCAAACAGGGTCCCGATCCATAGTTTCTTTGTAACAGTAAGCAGAACTCTAGATGGAATTTCTCGTTCTGTCATAAGAGCAGTGGCAGCATCTTCATAGGTAGCCTAGTTGTCTCTTCAGAGGAAGCATGCAAAGCGTCTGTTTGGTATCTTTGCCAAGTAATGATGCTGGACGTGCTTTTTCTGCCTACGTCTGGAAGGAAGGTGCTTTGTTGCTTAGTACATCTGTAAATAAATTGGTTTTTATTCAGTTATCTGTTCAGTTTCCCTGAAGAAATAAAACATCAGTGCTCTTTGGAAACTGAAGAGGGAAGAATATTTCACTGATTTTTCTCTGTTCTCTGTCATGTGCTTCTTTTATTTTCTGTTGATCATCTTTTATAAAGGACTGATGGACATCTTTGAAGGTAAAATTAAAGTTTGCCTGTTAATTTCCTTTTTATTGGATTAAAGGGACATCAAGTTAAAACAGTCATTTAAAAAAAATTAAAATGATTTTCAGATACTTCATTTACCTTCGGAGGGGTAGCCGTGTTAGTCTGTTTACTGTAGTGTTCCATTTCATACGGCTAAATTCAGTACCTTCCGTGGTGAAAAGTTCCACAGCGGTAGCCATGTTAGTCTGTATACGAGTAAAAGCCCACGAAAGCTTATGCCTACAAAAATTAAATTTGTTAGTCTTTAAAGTGCTACAGACCTCTTGTCTTTTTTTTTCATTTACTTTGTGGTTTTAATATTACATTTTGCTAGTTTATTTTTAAGAAAACTATTTTTCTCTCCAATTTTGCTCTTTTAAAGATCAGCATAGTCAATAGAGAGGGAAACCATTGGACTTTTAGTAACAGTGAAACTGACTGGAACCAGAGTGCTGTGAAATGCCCAAGTAAAGCTGAAAAATGGTTCAATAAGTAATAAAATCCAAAGGAAGTGGAATTTTTAAATTCACTGTCTTGAACTTGTCAAAGTCAAAATTATCTCAAGAAGTGGTGTGTGATAGATTCATATGAAAGGAGTTGGGATCATATTTTTGGCAACATAAACGGTTGTTATATGGACTAGTTAATTTTTCCTTGTGTGAAATGGAAAAGAGGTAAGGGGTATTGAAAAGAGGAATTTAGAGAAAAGGGAAGGGAGAAAGAGGGACAAGAGGATTTTTGCATAAGATTCAAGGAAAAAGAGGTGGAGGACTATGGGGGAAAAGGGTGAAGAGGAAATGTTACAGGATTAGTAGGTAAGATACCAAAATTTTAATTGAATGCATCTCTCTTTTAACCCTCTGCCCAAATTTGAAATAGCACGTCTCTCCTGATAAGTTGATTTTAAAATTCCTTGCCAATGTCGACAATGGAAGAAAATTAATTTAGGCCTTGTTTCCAATAGGAGAAAAGATGTATCAACCTGAAGTAAAATTTTTGCGGAAATAAGGCAGTTCGTAGTTTTCCCATAAGTTTGCAGTTCAAGATAAATCCTAAACTACTCTTCTATGCTTTAACTCAACCTGCTCTGTGGTTGTCAAGGATTTACCTTGAACTACCTATTTATGTGAAAACTACAAACTGTTTTGTGTTAACTAACAGAAGGTAAAATCCTACTTAACTTGAGTTAAGAACATACCTTTTTCGTAGCGAAGGAAGAAAATTTGGGACTCACTCCTGCAAAGACTTAAGCACATGCTTAGCTTATTGAGGTGTAAGCATTCCGTTGGACTTGAATGAGACTACTCAGTGTGCAAAACTGAGTGCATGAATTAAGGCCCTGCCTATACTACAGTGGCACAGCTGCAGTAACATGATAGTACAGATGCTTCTTACAGCAACAAAGATTTTTTTCTTCTGTGATATAGGTAATCCATCTCCCTGAGTGACAGTAGCTAGGCTATCAGAAGAACAGCTTATTCAGGTGCAGCTGCCAACCCAACTCCTGTCCCCACACACAATCCTCGGGCTTGAGTGTGGTAGTGCTTTATGCTCTGTATTTTAGGATGGGCCAGGTCTTAAGGAGATTACTTTGATCAATAAAAGCTGCTGCTCTTCTTCATGCCTGTATGTTATGGAGCAGTTGAACTGGGTGAAGGAAATCTAAAACTCAGAGCGAATATTTAGACAGACTGAATTGATTCCGGCAGGAATTTTAATTGAATTTTGTGCTTGTGAAAGATTGCAAACCCAGGAGACGGTTGTCCCCATTACACACGCAAACCAGGATATTTGAAAAGTGACTAGTGATTTTGGGGTGTCAAGTTTTGGGTGCCCTACAAGGAGCCTGATTCTCAGTGCTAAGCACTTTCTGAAAATCAGGCACATTTATGGCATGTCAAAATCTCTAGTCACCTTTGAAAACTTGGGCCAGGGATTTAGCAGTGCAAGCTTCCTGCATGTGGCCAAGCTAAAATATTAAAACCTAAAATTGGAGCGCAGGTTTCCATTAAACTCTTGGCCACCATCTGATTTAAGAAGTGCAATAGTGCCTGCCTTTGCTGCTACTGTAGATTTCTCAAGCTGCAATAGCATGAAATTGTCATTCTTGGAATTCATGTTCTTTCCACAGGCTTCTGAATAGCAGCAGTGAAACTGACTGGATTTTGTTAATTTCACTGCACAGTGTCTTGACAGAACTGAGCAGCTACACCACTGGATCTCTGTATACTTGGGATCCCTGCATTGGGCTAATTCCATTCAAATTCAGAAGTCATTAGAAAGGTTCAAAACATAACTCAATAAAAAAGAATTCTACAGAAAATGCTGTGTTCGCATCCCTCTGCCCAGTTTTTTTTGCCCCTTTTAAGAGATCAGAAAACTAACCATTTGGGGTCTCCTTCTGTCTCTTCCCAGTTTAAAGGGTCACTTTCAGGTAGTCAAGGCACAAGATATAGGTTTTGCAAAATATCAACAAAACATGAAAAGACATAGCTTCACCACATTAAGTGAAAAGTTTTTTAAATCCATGAACATTCCACTGTAACATATATTATTTATTTATTTGTATCGTTGTGCCTGTGAGCCCTGCTTATGGTCCAGGATCCCATTTTGCTCGGTGCTGTACAAACATCCACCTCATATTCATTTGGAATTTCAAGAAAAGCGTTTTGTTTAAAAATCATATTCATTCTGTAACCATAATTTGGCTTTAAATGATCAGAAGTTTTACATTGGACCCAAAGACTCCATTAGACAGTGTTCTAGCATCTTGCCTATCTAGGACTGAGGCCTCAATATGCCGATTTAGCTGCAATTCAGAATAACAGTAATAGTTTTATGGTGAAAGCTCCATGTATAGTTGAAAATATACATTCTGTCACATTTTCAATGGCTAAAATGTTGAGCTAAACTAATTATATGCTGTGAGAACACTTAATACTTAAGATAAATGTTGACGAGTTCCAAAGGGATAGCCGTGTTAGTCTGTTGTCAGCAAAACAACGAGAGTTCTGTGGCACCTTAAAGACTAACAAATTTATTTGGGCATAAGCATTTGTGGGCAGAAACCATTTTTGCCCACAAAAGCTTATGCCCACATAAATTTGTTAGTCTTTAAGGTGCCACAGAACTCTTTTAAGATAAATGTTTACATCTCAATTCACCTTTTCTTGTGAGAGTTTACTTTTCCTTTGCAGGCTTGCTAACTTCTGAAATGACAGGCACACTTCATTAACGGATAATATATTCTAATAGGAGTGTCTGCTTGTAGGTGTAGTCTCAACATGCCTTAATTTTCTCATCCCATGTACTTTTGGAAGTCTCCCTCCACCTTTACTTCAGTCTAAAATAATACAAGTAGACATGGCAATCTGCATTTATTTCAGATTTCTACTTTTTTTCTAATTTTGGGGTACATGATATAATTTTGATTTGCCTTACCCTTTATTAAATACATGAAGGGAAACTGAAGTACTCTTTTTGAGATATGTGATCCCCAGAGAATAAATCCCATTTGATGGGAGTCCAGGAAGATATTTCCTGTTGTACAATTACAATTGCATTAATCTGGATTTGGAACGTTTGGCTCAGTGCATAATGACTTGACCCATGCTCTTCTACAGTTCTGCCATATTCTGTTATTCATTACCTATCCAGTAGTCTCTGTATTACTAGTGAAAAATAAAGTGCGACATGAAATGAAGTTTGTGTGCTGTGACACTCGACCTAGCCATAGGCAAAGGAATGTGTTATTTTTAAAGAGACTCTGCCAAAGCTTGTAAGTCTAAAATTAGACTCACTATGTAGCTGTGACTTGGATCATTTGTAGTGATCTGCTCGACTCTTCCAGAGGGTATTGCCCTCTGTGCATTTTGGTACACAGTTTCTTTTCTTTCCAGTGATCCCAATTGTGTTACAGGCAGCAGAATGAAACCTACAAATCCTTGGCAAGTTTCACTTTGCAAGTCTTGAATCAAAGTGGCTAGGTGATTCATTTATGTTCAATCACAAAGTGAAACTTGCCATTCATTTTCCCCCCCTTTTCAATAAACTGTATAGGAACGTAGAGCTACTGTATCTATAGAGCTCAGATTTATACCAGATGATAGATGCTTTAAAATTGTCTGTAATAAAAAGTGGGTTTGATAAAATGTCTGATTAATTTTTATCACAGTGTATGGGTAGCCATTGGGTAGCTAAATCCCTGTCCACATTAAAGATTTAATTTATCTCTGGGAGCCTCAGGCATTGTTGAAAAATCAGTGTGGAATCTAACAATCTTGTAAATCATGAATATGCATGTGTTTGGAGAAGCATATCTTTCTGCATTAATGCTTTCTATAAAGAAACCGTTTGGCCACCTGTCCTTCGTGAAAGCTGGATTTGCTCTTTCATTTGTAAAAGAGGAGTGGAAAGCTTCCAAAATGTAACATTTGAAGCTTCCCCCCTGCCCAAAAAATTAATTTTAAAGACCAATGTTTAGACTTCAGAGAAGGGGGACTGATTTTTCTCCTGAATTGAACCCTGTGTTTCGAACCCTTGGTCAACTCCTGCCCCTAATTAGCTTTCTTAAATAATGTGTGAGAGATTGAAGGGTTTGTGGGTGGCAGTAATTTCAGTGCCTTCATTATATTGCTTTATTCTCATGAATCAATATGTTTTCTCTGCTGTACAATAGCATGGGAAAGCTCATATGTTCTCCTTATTGGCTTTTGTGCATTGTGCTAAGCTTCATAGCTTCTTTTCCTACTTTTCTCTGAGGCATTACAAAGTAGAATCGCTTCTCTTCCTGTTTGGTTTTGGAAACAAGTGTTTGTATTAAAGTATTTTAATGTGCACTCGGAAATACAACTATACCCACTTAGTTATCTATTCATTTTGTAAGAATTTTTTATGATTAAGGCAAGTCTGTGAAAGAAAGTCCATTTGAGTCTAAGGATATTTTTCAAAGTGGTGTGGGGTTATAGAATGAAATGTAAAATATTTGAAGCTATTTAGGACTATAAGCATATATCCAGTATTAGAAAATGCATTTGCATACCTTCATTTTTCTGGACTGTCTTACTAGTGATTTCTGGCTAAAGTACTTCAAGGCAGGTATTAATGTATTAAATAAAGAGTTGTTTTTTTCTCTGGAAAGTGAGGACTTTTCACACAGTGCAGTTGCTAAATTATAAGACAACTTGCTCGCACCTTCTAGAAAGTATTAAAATGTAAGCAAAACAATGTTTTAGAATTTAGAAACTGGCATTAATAGCTTTATTAAGTAATGGTGTGTAATAATGTGGTTTGTCCTGAAGATTTACAAAATGGATTTGAATATAGGATTTGCCATAGTGGATGTGATCACTAGTCTAGCCAGTCAGGTATTACAGGGTTGCTACCTTGAGTTATAAAAGACAAATCATAAGGGGGCGGGAGGGAGAAAGGGAAGGGTTAACCTTAACTTCACCACTTCCTGACTGAAAGCTTTCCTTGAAACATGGTAGGGGAGGGACTATCTTTTATTGGACCAACTTCTTTTGTAGAGAAGGTACAAGTTCTTTGAGCTACACAGAACTCTTCTTCAGCACGGTTTAACTAAAAAGCATGTACTTTCCAACAGCAGTTCCAATAAAAAGTTACCTCATCTAACTTGTCTTTCTCATATCCTAGGACCAACACTGCAGGCTTATTTTGGAACTGTAATATTCCTAATTAGTTTTTGTCTGAAGCTTTCCGAATAATTCAATAACAGAGAAGCATTAACTTCATTAGAGTTGCTCCCGCTTACATTAGGTCTATATTTGACTCGCTAGCTTGATGTTCAAATTTGTGGCATAAGGCATATCTTATAGGAGGCAGCATGTGGATGGAGCAATTGAACTGAGAGTTGGGAGACCTGGATTCCGTTTTTATCCCTGCCACTCGCCTGCCGTGTGACCTTGAGGCAAGTTACTTTACGTCACTGTGCCTCTGTTTCCCTTTGTGTCTTAGCTAGTTAGTTTGTAAACTCTTTGGGGCAGGGACTGTCTGTCACTGTGTACACAGTGTGTCGCACAACTGGGATCTTCACTGGGGCCTCTAGGCTCTACAGTAATACAAATATTTTTGCATTAAGAGTTAGTCTTGAAAATGAATGAAGTAGGTTGGGGTTTGAGGATCTCTGATACTACTAAAACAAGTATTGTTTTGTATTCTATAGTCGTGTAACCACTCCTTTCCATGTACTTGAAACTGTACATGCAGTGTCATGCAGATGTTTCATTAATCTATTGCATATTTAACTATTCTAGAATATGAAGACATTTTTAGCTGTCTGGTTGAATCCCTTTTTATAAATGTAATCTGAATCTTTGTGAGAAAATTTGCAGCTATTTCTCCATTTGTTGTAGAAAAAGAGGAAAAAAGTGGATATTTTTGTATATGGGTTAAAATATCTAGTTTGTAGAAATATCTGCAATTTAACCTAACTATCTTCTGAAGTAATGAGATAATTAATATCCGCAATTTAAAAAAGACATTTTTTGTAGTATACACGGATAGAAATGGCTAATTTCATATGTATATTTCTTCCTCCCGGTGTGTCTTCCAGCTAAAATTCTGGTGTCTGTGTTCTGGCTACTTTAATATTGGTAATATTTAAAACCTTGATACTAACACCCTCTTGATATGGAAGAGGTATTCACACCTGTATTTTTCAGCTATTCTAGATGCATACTCAACCTGACCCTGTTTAGATTTTCTTATTGTTTCTTGCTTTGAGAGAAGGCCATTTTATCAATGCAGATGAACTTCAGGGTGTGGCTCTTACATTTCAGATAAATCAATGGATTCTGTTGAAAATCTGTACATTAGGTGGACTTGTGTTGCTTCTCTTTTGAATTAAGTTTTATTAATGTCTGTGTGGATTGGCTTCATTTCTGTGTTTCACCAAACTAAAGATGGTGAAAACTCATGAAAATTTTATTTAGTGAATTTAATCTCTTGGGAGTGATCTGATAGGCAGAAATAGTTGAGTCCTTCCATCTGCATTTGGTATCTGAATAACTATCATGAGGAGAATTCTTCAAGGTTACACATATCATGAAAGTGTTTGAATAAGACATAAAGGAAATTGAGAAATCAGATATTTCCAACCCGATTACTCCTGACATTACACGTAAACTTCAGTTTGCTTTCTGCAGAATTGCAATTCCACTGGTATTTGTAAAAAAAGTGACAAAGTTATTAGAAGCAGAGAAAAAAGTGGCCCACAATGTTAAACAGAAAGATTATGTAGATGAAATTTGGGTACCTCAGTTAAAAAAAAAGAAACCGCCAAGGTTTTTTCTTGGTGATCTCTTTTAAGAAATCTATTCAAGTTGCTGGTCCTTGCAGCTGCTTTTTGCATAGCAGTAACTGTAACAAACTAGTTTTACTTTTTGCTGCAGTTGCAATTGTGCTGTTTACAATGGGGACTCTGATTTTTGTTGAAGTTGCAAGTATATTGTACTTCCTCGTGGTTCATTGGTGAGATGTTAATTCACTAAGGCCTCTTAATAGAATCCTAAATTTTCTATGAAAGCAACTCATCATCATTAAAAGTATTTTCTCATTTCCTTTATGAAATGACAGTATTTAACTTTTATCTCAAAGGCTGTTCTCATATTCCCCAAATGCTAAGGTCAGGTAAAATATTAATTTCATAGGGAGTGGGGAAGCAGAGGAGTTGTGTACTTTTTAGTCTTTGCTTTATGAAGTGCCCAAGAACTTGATTTACTATTAGTGCCAAAATAGCTATAAAAATTAAATTAAACTCTTGCCAAATTTTTATTTACATATTATTATATAGTTAATATATGTTGTTATACATTATTAAAAAAAGGTGATCATACCCCCAAGCCCTCCTTTGCCATTTTTAATAGGATAAAATGGAAATATCTCAAAATACTATAGTTGGCGTTTTAATAGCAGAAAAAATGGAAAAGGTGTGTAACGGGGAGGCAACATTTTTCTAAACTTACCTTTTTTGAGACCCAAAGGTATCATGTTAATGACTGGACCCAGTGGTGTTTTGTTGACTCATGTGCAAACTGAGCGATTTAATTAGCAATTGAAATTGTATAATTATTTAAATGTATTAATATGTAAAGTATCTGAGTGCTCAAGTTTGCATTGTGTAGCAGTTGTATAATTGCAATAGTACAAATTATCAAATGAAATCTTTAATTCTATTGAACAGCTAAGCACACTTTTGTTTCTGTTGCGCCTGATTGTGTGCTCACTTACTAAATATAGCAAACAATTTAATATTTTTCAAAGTGTTAATTTCTCTGTAGATCTCCTGTTCTGTCTGCTGTAAGTTTATGACATGTGCCTATAGTGTATATCATCTTTTGTTACCACTGCAGGGCATCTGACAGTTGCGCTGCAAAGCTTCAAACTGGAAGAATGAGGCTGCAATCAAATAGAGTTCCCGTCACCTTCCAGAGCATATACACATGGTCCAAACTCACCCATTTCCAGTGTTAGGTTTTTTTGGTAACTGAAAAATAAATAACAAAATGTAAACCTCAGCCTAAGCTTTCTCCTTAAACTTTGGATTCCCTGCAAATAACCTCTAAATTGAAAGGGGCTTCAAATCCCACTTGTTTCTTGGGCCTTGTCTTCACTAGAAAAATAAAAATAAATGCTTTTTTCCTAGTGTAGACATGGCCCAGGTTGGAACTGATTCAGTCTATCTGCTACGATGATTGACCATCGTATATACTTTACCTTTATGCTGGGGTTAACAGGCTCTGATTTTGGCCTGTTTTGAGGCGTGGGATTGACTAGTTGGTTTCCTTTCTCTGTTAAAATAGGTGCTTCAGTCTAGGGCACATTCATTCTAGGGCAAGATGCATGGTTTCTTATGCACATGATTAAAGTCAAGCAATAATTAAGGGTCTTTTCAAAGGCTACTTCACTTTGAAATACTCCTTTCCACAGCTTAGCGGCACAGTGCTAGTTTTTAAAATGAATCCTTCTCCAAGGGTCTTAAACTTAACTATGCTGTTTGCTGTTACTTAATAGTTCAGCTGTGGTTACATCCTGAACCAATGCTGGAGTTATTTAGGACTAGGTAAAAAATACTGTTCTCTTGTGTACTCTATAACTAGCTGGTCCATGAAAACATTTAAGGTGTTGAAATTACTTTCCCAAACTGTCCATTTGTGACGCTACAACTATCTGAATGTTAACTGGAGGTTGCTTGTTGTTTCTTCTTTATTACTTACATCTTTATTTTTTTCAAAACATTAAGCCTTTTCCTGATCAGATGGCCAGTCATATAATCCTACTGATATACTTGTAGTCCTCTGATTTAGGATTAGTATCTCTTTCCATTCAGAATTGTCTCTTTATATTCTATGAATATTTTAATGTAGTACTATTTCACCCTTCAACCTAATCTGTACTTACTGCAATACCTGGATTTAAACTACGTAGGATCTCATTTTTTTAATGTTGATTCCAGTGTGCCTATTTTGTCAAAGATAGCAGCACTGGAGACTGTTGATACCTTGGAAACAATTTAGGTGGTTGATTTTTTTTTTCTTTTTAGGGGAGCATTGAGGGGCAACTTCACCTGGCTGATTGTAGGATGCCATTTAGAAAGATTTTAGATTGTTTTATGTCCATTATAATTACTGTGATTGAGGGCCATGTGGTTAACTGTGGATGTAGGAAGAGTTAATTATGGCTCAAATGTAATTAGTTTTTATTTTAATCTTGAGGTTGCAACAACTTTGTTCTTTATTTACCATTTAAGTTACCATTAAAGCTGCTACCCCTGGAAGAGACAGTGTATTACAGGAGATTTTATTCCATTTGGCTGCATTAGCCACAGAATTGTAGTTATACTGGTGCAACCAGTGGTGCAAAACAGGGCCTGTACTGGAGTAATTGACTGTAGTAATTTGCACTGATGTGAGTCCAGTCACACCAATGCAGTAATATATAAGTAATTATATTGTCAGTTTGCACTGGTGTAGCTACATAGGTGTATGTACACCATTGCAGGAAAAAAAAAACAAACCCCAAATCCTAGTATTGACTGGGCCAGGGTGCTAAGTACTAATCGCCTCATGTGCATATGTAACATTTGCATGTTGTTTGTCAATTCTAAACAAACACTTTAAGATATGCTATTGAATTCAGGGTTTTTTTGGAGGGGAGACAGAAACATAAGAATTGTCACACCAGGTCAGACTGGAGGTTGATCTAGACTAGCATCTTTGCCTCTGACAGTGACCAGTGTCAGCTGCTTCAGAGGAAAGGGCAAGAAACCCTGCAAAATACAGCTATGGAATGACCTTCCCACAAGGAAAGTTTCTTCCTAACTTGCATCAGTTTGAAGTTGGCTTGTGTCCTGAAGCAAGAGGGTTTATTTCTCTTGCAAAACTTGTCTAATGGTTAATTTTTAATGTCTACTATTATAATTCTAAATGTTCTTGTTATCTATATAAATATCCAAGCCTTTTCTGAATGCCGCTAAGCTCTTGACTTCACTGATACCTTGTGGCAAACCACCTCTTCCCCCCCACTTCCCCCCAAAAAGAAAAAAAAAAATCATCGGTTTATTTCCTGGACAAGGAGGGAGTGGAATTCAGATGTTTAGAAGGGGGGGTTCCTCCGTTGTACTCGAGTTGCAAAGCTGAGGAGTTGCCTTTCCCAGCAGTGTAATCTCTGTATTTCCTGTTCAGAAGCCACTACAGAGCTCTCTGTTCCTTCTGACATCTGTCTGTTCAATAGGTCAAAATTCTTTTCCTATGAGTTGGATTTAAATGGATGTAAAGGAAAACACTATGCTGATGCATTTTATTTGAAATCTGATTTTAACTCTTTTTAGAGAGACAAGGTGGGTGAGGTAATACCTTTATTGGATCAACTGCTCTTGGAGAAAGACAAGCTTTCAAGCTTATGCAGCTTTTCTTTAGGTCTGGTATTATGGTTAGCTTAATTTTCTAGTTTAATACTTAAACTATAACAGTTTTTTTAATTCTTCCAAGAATGAATAGAGAGACAGATTAAAACATTTTTTGTAATAGTAAATTTTGTTGTTGATCTTCTTTGCTGAGAATTGTATTCTTGAAAGGTCATATTCCTTTGTATTCTTCTTTCACAGTTATAAAGTTGTACATTTATTACTAACTTAGAAAAGTTGTCTTCCCAAGTTGAAACTTAATTCTGCTTTCATTCAAAATGGCATGATAGTAATTTCAAGAATGATGGTAATGTTAAGCTTGCAATCAGTGCATTAATTCTCACCCACGCCTTTTGTTACTGATAGTGCAGTTTCTTGTACAAGTCCGGAGAAACATTATTAGAGAGCTTTTAAAAAGTACAATCCTTGTTCTTCCAATGTGATAATTTTTCCCTTAAGAAATCAGTGTTTTTGAGTATTTAAACTACTGTTTTTATTTATAATTTGTAAAACAGATTTTCAAATTTGAAAATAATCTTTGCAAAGGATATTAATAATACAATTGACATAGTAAACATGCATCATAAATATCTGAATGTCTGTTTATTCAAGTGATGCATTGTAAAGTTAAATGGGTTTCTGCCAATTTGAAATCTAATTATCTTAAAAAAATAAAATAAAAAGGCTTTCCATTTATGAAGCTTACACCTGAGTTCCCTGACAGTATTTTTGGATTTACAATTGCATTTTCATATAATTTAAAACAAATCCTTCCTCTGTGCCATGTGAAATACACCCCCAAGCAGCAGAAACTGTGGCTCTACATGATGTAAACAAACAAATAAGTGTTTTCCCTCTAATCCGCTTAGTTATACAGGTCACCTTGAATGCATCATTCTGGTACCCCTCTTCACTGGCTCTCAGTTGAACGTAGTTCGGCGTGTCTTCCCTGATATTCAAAGCCCTCTATAAACTTGTCCCTGGATACCTTAGCAATAGCGTGATTAGTTTGTAGGAAATTGTCTTATGGTCCATGACCATGAGTTCCCACAACAGCAGTGTTATACCAGATAGAACATTGAAACCAACAGAGGGAGGCTCATGGGTGCAGGAGATAGGACCTGCCTCGAACTTGATCCCGTGAGATATTTAATATATACCTCCCAAGTTCAGAACTAAATCCACAACTAATTTCTTTGACTTAGCTTTCCCTCTTTGTCAGTGTGCATGCTTGTGACGAAACAACCTATAAACCAATCAGAGTATAGTAATAGTCATGCTCTTTCTATTGTATATTCTGCACTTGTTCTAAGGATATTTTTACTTTTGATATTAATATTGCTTATTTAAATGGTGTGAATTTCCAGCAGTTAATCATATCTTAGTCTTGCGATAAAGAGCAAAGTGGCTTTTTTTCCTAGATAAAATGAATTAGGGACTTTAAAAGCATCTTCAGTTGACTTCAAAATTTTGGACAATTTTGTTGGACATTTTTATTCACAAAGGAATAATTAAAGTTACAACTAATTTTTTTTCTTTTTCTTTTTAGGTTATGGATTCCAGTTTCTGGCACCTTTCTCTTAAAGGAATGAAATGATTTTAGCAGACCTTGTTTCAAATTGATCACTGATATAGAATCTTCACAGTCCAGAAACTTGCATTGGGGAAATTAATCTCTTTGAAGGTTTTTTGAAGTTTGTCCTATTAAAAGGGGGGGGAAAATGACGACTTCGTCTATTAGACGGCAAATGAAAAACATTGTGAACAATTATTCAGAAGCTGAAATAAAAGTTCGGGAAGCAACCTCCAATGACCCCTGGGGTCCTTCTAGTTCCTTAATGACTGAAATAGCAGATCTGACTTACAATGTGGTAGCCTTTTCTGAAATTATGAGCATGATCTGGAAACGGCTGAATGACCATGGCAAAAACTGGCGACATGTATATAAGGCCCTTACTCTGTTAGATTACCTGATTAAAACGGGCTCTGAGAGGGTGGCACAGCAATGTAAAGAGAATATTTTTGCTATTCAAACACTGAAGGACTTCCAGTATATCGATCGAGATGGTAAGGACCAGGGCATCAATGTAAGGGAGAAATCCAAGCAGCTCGTCTCTCTGCTGAAGGATGACGAGCGACTCAAGACAGAGAGAGCCCAAGCCCTGAAGACCAAAGAGCGTATGGCTCAGGTGGCCACTGGAGTTGGTAGTAACCAGATCACATTTGGCCGAGGTTCCAGTCAGCCTAACCTATCCACTAGCTACTCAGAGCAAGAATATGGAAAATCTGGAGGCTCTCCTGCATCTTACCATGGCTGTAAGTACAAACAATCAAATGTATGTAAAAATGAGGGAGATTTTGTTCTATAAATGTGCATCTATTCCAGAGCTTTCAGATTCTGTTTTGCTATTGGATGAGAGAGTAAGTGGAGCTTTCTACAGTATGTGTACAGATCACAAGAGTGTTTTGTTTTTTTTGTTTTGCAGTGACAGATACTTTCTGTAGGTCTTCCAGGAAGTACTAATGTCATTACAAATTACTAGACTTAATTGTTTGCCTGGGAGAGGATGAATATGTTGATTTGACTTGTTTTATAAAACAATTTTTACTTGTCCCAAAAGTGGTGAAATCTAGCCATTTCGATGAATGTGTTCCAGTGTTTAATGAGACATGTTTGACTGGAGCAAAGCAATAAAAGGGATTCTTTCAGTTAATATTCTGCGTACGTTTCCAGTTTTGAGAGGCGTGTGTGATGAAAAGTTTGTCATGTTTTGTTCTACACTTCATCCTTTTAGGTTTCTTTCTTGAATTCTACTTTAATAAAATCAGCACAGGGAATTCCCTTGCATCCATCAATTTGACTAGACTTCCTTTTGTTTTGTTGCTATTTTATTTTAGTGGCACTTAGTTTACTTCATTGCTCAACAATTTTTTAAACAAATACAGTTGTAACAGATGAGCCATAATTCTCCACAATACAAATTTCTATTATTAACTTTTACTATACAAATATCAATACTAAATACTATTTCATTCTAAAAAGTCATGAAAATATGGTGCCAGAGGAATGGGTTCTTTGTATGGCTGCTTGGGCTCAGTCATGTTACAAAGAAGTTTGGTTTGGTACTTGTTAACATAAGTAATGATCTGCTGAAGGCTGCTTTGGCTGAAATCTTGGTGGTTGTGGTATAATTCTAAAGGAAAATTAATTTTTTAAATGAACGCTTATTAGGCCTGGTCTACACTAAAGACTTCTGTTGACTATAGTCAGCTTTTTTTGCTACAACAGTGGTGATGTACACACTGCAGTCCCCTCTTATTCCCTCCCGCACTGACCCAACTCCTCTGATTTTTGTGACAAAATAAAACCACCTCGATGAGAAGTGTAGAGCTTTTTGTGCTACATTTTTAGCTAAAAAGCATCAGTGTAGACACTGCCTGGCTTTGTCATGGTAAATGGCCTCCAGGAAGTGTCCCACAATGCCTATTTTGACTGCTGTGGCCATCAGTTTGAACTCCACCGCCCTATAGCCATCTGCCCTTCCCTCTTTAAAGTCCCAGGAATTTTTTAAATTCCACTTTCTGCTTGGGCAGCATGGAGAGCTCACATCTTCCTAGCTGGCCATGGCAGTTCCATGCACCAAACGCTCTCCCACTTGGAGCCCACCAGAGTGTCTGGACCAGATTGGCATTTGCGAAGAGGAGGCTGTGCAGTCCCAGTTCACTCTAGCCGAAAGAACTTCGATACGTACAACCAGATTTCTCATATAATGGCGGAGAAGGGCTATGAATAGGACATGCTGCAGTGCTGTGTTAAAATAAAGAAGTTGTGGCAGGGGTCCCAAGAGACTAAGGAGTCAAACTGTTGCTCTGATGCAGAGCCAAAGACCTGCTGTTTCTATAAAGAACCCAGAAGCCATCCTCAGCGGCAACCGTACCCGGGATACCTCCTTGGGTCCGGAGGCAGCACACACCAGACTCAACCCCGATGAAGTTGTGGACAAGGAGGTTGAGTTGAAGGACAATGCAGAGCACAGGATCGGGTGTTTTGCTGACACGGGGAGCAAGGACCTCTTTGCAACCCAGGCTGGTTCGAGCCCTCCAGCTATTATTACCACCTCTCAAGTTATAAATATAGGAATTGCCTTAATCGCCAGTGACCTGCCTCACCTTTTGTGTGGAAGGCAGCAGCCATTTAGCAGCACATAACAATACTACACAACATTTTAGGATAGGCAGTGACAAATACTTCATTTATTTAAAATTACAGAGAAAAGCGCGTTCAATGTCATTATCCAAACTGGAATTTGATCAGGCATCATAGCTAATACTTTTGTTCTCATGAAAAGTAATATAGGATCTTAAATGATCTCAAGTACTTAGAACCTCTGACTTACCTCTTCTCAAAACACATTGAACACCCAACCACTGAGTGTCTTTTTTGTCATGCCGGGATATTGTTTCAGAATTGACTCTGAAGAAGAGCATCTTTATTGCATTACTAGGATATTAGGTTTTCTTTTGGGGTCTGCCTTCAAAGTACTAATCTAACTGAAACATACTTGATTAGGATGAAATATCATGGCTCTTAACTTTCATTGATGTGATCCTCACTATGGCATGCTAATAGTGTCTTAATTCTATTCTTCAACAGATGATACGTTATTTGGTGTATTTAAACATTTTTATTTGGCATACTAAATCAGATACCAGAATTTCAAACTTTTTGCTATATTCATGCTGCAGAGAAGGTATCCTGCTGAATTCTTATTCCTTTTAGGTTTTAGGAATTTTATGATGTGCTAGATTGCAGAGCCAAGTTCAGGTCATTCTTTCAAAACAAAATGTTAGTTTACTGTTTTCATTATTTGTCTTGAACTTGAGCACCTGATTCTGCTCTGTATCTTTATTTGCAGAACCACTTGTGCAGCAAGGTATTTTTGAGTTCCTTCTCAGACAACCTCAAGCAAGGAAGCTTTAGAAGCTCCAGGCTTCTGCCTGTAGTGTACCCAACACTTCATTTCTAATCACCAAAATTTTGCTGGGTATTCAAAATATTCTTTGAAACAATCCATACATTAAATTCATTGCCTTTTTTTAATCAGACTTTTCAACACTATAGAGCAAAGCAACATTGACTGATGGAGAGAACAAGAAACTATTTCAAAGTAGCCGTGTCAGTTACCAGAGATCGTGGGAGATTGTCTGGTGTGGCACAGAGTATTACATTGTGAAATAAAAACACAAACCAAAACCCTAGATGTTAAGTCTTCCAAATTAGTGTAGAATTAATGTAGGCTTTTAAAATAAATAAAAGGTAATGGAAAATCCCAGTTTCCATCTTTAGACCATTCAAAGGAAGATGGGTCATGTCTATTGTATTATCCTTTCTTCTCATGTGGTCTGAGTGTATAGCTTTAACAAAGTACATTGAAAGAGTAAAAGTTTCATTTTGCAAGTCATTGGAAAATATCTGTTGAAGCAGTTTTGGGAGGAAGTCACAACTATCTATTCCAATAGGAAAATAATCTCTCTTTCTCCCTACTCTCTGCTAAAGAAGAGTACAGGGGCATCCAGTTTAATTGGAAGGCGTTTCCTCATACTGTAGCATGAGAGGTTTGCCTCTAGAAAAATGCATGCAATTTACAGTTTATCTACACATTCATTAAATATTACTACATTATTTAACTCCTTTTATTAACATTTTAATTTAAATCTGGTAGTATTAGAACAGTTTCTACAGTTTCTATTTAATAGTTTATACTGTAGTACCATCTAGGGCCCGCAAAACTATTCAACCCCTTTAGTTATTTCTAGCTGTGGGATATTTTACTTCTCCATTCTAAAAGCTTCTTTCCTCTCCTCTCCCACTATTTAGTGGGGGTGCAGGTAGACAGATGGTCACATCACTTCTTCATATACTTATTATTAGTGTTTTATTTTTATTGCTATTGAGAATATTGTGGACTTTTGAAGTTTGGGGTGTTTGCGCCTATGTCTAGCAGTATTAGTGTAAACAGATATTTGGGATTCATTCCTTGAATAAATGGCTTGAAGAATTTGTAGATAATCTTATTTTGCTTCATGTTGGCTAGACAATGTATAAGAATTCTGGGTAATACCTCTGAATTCTTAATGGAATGCTGTTTGTGTGCATTCCTTTTATTTGAGATTAAATTCATTGTCATGGGGCTTGTATACTTATCATTCTGTTTTTGTGAGGGATGGGTTTCTTGAAAGTGATTTTAAAAGCGCTCACTTGATAGTTTTGTTTGGGAGTAATTATGAAAATAGTGGCAATGGGGTACGGTGGACTGTGCACCAGACTTGGTATTGGGGACCTGGGTTCTATTCTCAGTTCTGTCATTGATTTAATGTATGACATTGGGTTGGTTACTTAACCTCCTTGCCTCAGTTTCTCCATATGTAAAACTGGGGTGATAATGCTTAGCAATATATGTAAAGCGTTTGGTGATTTACAAATGATAAACAGTAAGTACTTAGTATTAGGATGTAAAGTGTGTTGTAAAATCAATAAAATTGCATGATTGGCAGGAGACTGACAGGAATAGCAATAGCAGCAACGTAAGTGGAAATGAGGTGGAAAAGAGTGAATAAGCATGATATCTTTGAGGTGCTGCCTCAGGATTACAGTGGCAGGATTATATGGCACCAAAGGAGAGCAGTTCAAATGTTTGTATTTGTAATTGGAAATTTATAATTGGAAGATGATTATTTTCAACAAAAAGTGTTCTTGCAAATAGTCTTATTGTGCAGTCACTCTTAATGCTTCTTTCCTTACCATCTGCAACATTTCCATTTCTTGTAAAATTGCTGGCATCTGTTTAAGCCCTTAACTATGCAATTGAGTTTTAAAATAACACCAAATTTGAGCTCTGATTCCCAGCTACTGTGGAGATACTGATTTTACTTCTCACTGAAATAATTCTGGATCTGCCATTCTAAATTCTTAATCTGATGTTGCTAATGCGTGTTCCTATTAACATAAAGTTAACAGCATGTCAGCTCGATCGTTTCTTGCATAAAGGCTTTATTCTTTATATGAGGAAGTTTAAATTTTGTGATGTCACCTTTGCCATTAAACGGGCGTCTCCCTAAGATTAGACAATCTCATGTAGTCTTTAATCAGTGCTTAGAAACTATGTGACAGCGATAGGCACCTTGGAATTACTTATGAGTCAGTTTGATGGGATTTTGAAATCATTTGCAGGGGTCTCATTGATGTTGGGAGTTAAATCATACCCTAGTTAGACCATCTAGAATTTTTTATTCTGACGAATTCTCACAGCAATGCCTAGGATTCATAGAGATTAAATTTTTTTCCCCTCTAATTGGTTGGCCCAGTTCGGTGCTTGCGGAAAAGTCACTAAGGGTTTGTCTAGACTAGGAAAGTGCATTGTGTTGGGAGAACATTGTTAACTACCATGTTAAACCCGCCTTGGCATTATCTAGTACAGACAGGGAGTGTTTCAAAATGTTAGCTGGTCATGGTTAATTCCAAGAGTCCCCTCAGTTTCCAACAAGGGTAAGATGCACCAGGGAAGGTCACTTTTTACATTTGTGGCTATTGCATGTGCAAAAATCACCAGTGGATACAAACCCTGTACCTCCATTTTCCCATTGAAGATAATTCCAAATGCTGTAAAGGGCGTATAGATGTTCTGATAAGTGCTTCAAGTCTGGTCTATATAAAAAAATTAGGATGATCCAGCTATGTCACTTGAGAGTGCAAAAAATCCACTCCGCTGAGTGACGTAGTTCAGCCGAAGTAACCCCTGATATAGAAGGTGCTAGGTCAGTAGAAGGGTTTTTCTATCAACCTAGCCATTGCCTCTTAAGGCGATGAATTACCTATGTCAACACAAGAACCTCGCCTGTTTGTGTAGGTAGTGTCTACATTGAAGCGCTACGGTGGTGCACCTGCATCTCTACTGCTGCAGTGTTTGAAGTGTAGACAAGCCCTGAGTCACAAAGTATTTTCACTCATTTTATTTGGACCCAGTACCATGATCTGAAAATGGGAAAACTCCGATGCTTGATACCTACATGTCATTACCTTTCTGAGCCAAGCAAATTACTTTTATCATGATTCCCAATTTTTAATATGTACTTATTTCTTACACAGACCTGTAGGGTGGTATTTTAGTGAGAGGTGTATTACATTCAATATTGAGCTGAGATTTTGTATGTTACTTTTTGTGTATGTACCTTAAACACATTTCCAAAGGAAATGACTTAACATGATGAGAATTTGAGACATCTCCGTAATATGAAAGATGATGTAGTTCATCTTTTTTTAGAACATTTTATAAGCATATTCATTTGATCAATAACACTCAGTTTAAAAGTGCAGAATATAAAAATTCCCATGCTTCACTGTTTCAATCAAAATCCTTTCCCCAAAGCTTTACTTTTGTTATCCTCAGGGGCCGTTGAACCATTATGTTGTAAAAATGGAGTAATCCTAGGGGATGTATTATAGTAGCGGTATTCATGTGTCATTAGTATCGATATTTGTAACAGCAGTTTGAATGTTTTTGCTATTTTATTTCATAGTAAAGTCACCTGCAAATTAAACCCAACAGTGTAGTGTAAAACTAAAAAAAGGCAATCATGTTGACAGATCCTGACTTGATACCAGAGATGATTTTCTGCCTTCTAGTTTTAAATCAGCTATGAGTGATAATTTTCAGGTTTTGGGCAGTTGCTTAAAATAAACATTATATGATGAAAGTATATGAAAGTGCTGCTTTAAGGTCATTGTGGTCAACTTTAAAATCCTGTATATATAAATGCTGAAGTGAATTATGTGGAAGTTAAATCAAACTTTTACTTTATTTCTGGTTAATTTAATACTCTGATTTAATGCTGGATTGACAGGACTAGAAACCAAAGCTGCATCTTGATACCCAGAACAGTTATAGGTAACACCTCACCCTACCAGTGTGCCTCATTCCTGATCCAGTGGGCCACTTCTAAGGGTGCAAAGATAAGTTAGTCCAGGAAATGGAAGTAATTGGGAACTGTGGGTGAAAATAAGTTCAGTTTTTTATGGTGCTCAAATATGTATTTGGGTGCCCAAGGTTAGGCATGACATTTTAAAATTTCTGAGAAGTGTGCTGATAAGTTCAGTATAGGTGTCGCTTTATTGCTGACAAATAAATGGAATGGTGTTCCTAATACAAAACACAACTAGAGGTGTCAGTTGTGATGGTGTATGACATGGAAACCTATTCTCTAAGAATTGGACTGAAACCACCAGCCATTCCAATGTAGCAATATTTTTAATGTTCACCTTAAACAGGAGCCTAAATTAGACGTCAGACTGCAGGAATCCATCAGCAGAATAAGAGTGAAACAATGTTGTTCTGTTTGTGTGGCACTCCAGCCAGGGGCATGTGCAGGATTAGCGCAGGCAAGATCCTCAGCTGCTGCTGGAGGATTTATGAAATTGCACAGTCGTTTAGGGAGTCGAACCTTTTTTCTCCCTCTCAAACTAGCCCTCTCTCCCACCCCTCTCCCCCAGTTCCAGCAGCAACTGAGAATCATTGTCTTTTCATCATCATCAGCTTTCCAGGATTGTCATTGTCAGTCTGCTGTGGCTACTCAGGAAACACAGCAGGAAGTACAAAGGCATGATCACATGTGTGGGGAACATTTTAAGACACCTCAAAATTCATAGAAATGGAGGGAAGAAATAGAGAAGAGAAGTCAGTTGCTTGATTTTTATGGGGAATATTGTATCTGTATTATATTTAGTTGGACTGATAGGAGTGAAACAAAGTTTCTCCTCTTTCCTTCCTGTCCAATCTTGCCCCTTGAATGCAATAAATTTTGTCTTGCTTTTAAAGGACAGTGGTGTGCTAGGCTTAAGACAAAGTGTACTGTCATTTTGAGTATGTCCAGATAAGCTTCTTGTACTTTTTCCTTGCTTATCTGCTGCCTCTTTCTGAGTATGTACTAGGCAGTGTGTCACAACAGACAAAAATCCTGTTCTCTGAAGCGCTTGCCCTTGCAGAGCAGGATTCTTGCATATTTTAATACCCTAGAACAGCCTGTGTGAACAGAGCAGGCAGACTAGAGGGAAAACACAATGTGCACATGGTGACCCAATTTCAAAGAATCCTTTCACCTTGCTGCAATAAATGGATCTCTTAAATGAGGAGTTAGTTTTATTTTATAGTCCTAAATTTTAATAAAATGATGGTGACTGGATAGATGGACTAAAAAGAACATTTCTAAAGTTTCTGAAATTTGGAGCTGTCTTAAGATGGCTTTAAGGGTTTTTCCTAAATAATTTTAGATGTGCTTTTAAGAATTAAATCTGCTTAGTTTTAACATTGCCTTTTGTTCATATGAAGCTTTTTGATTTTCCATTTTTGATCTTCTAATTCAGCTTTTACTCTGACTCTATGTAGCGTGAATGTCAGTGGAATTAGTTAATTGGACTTCTCACTGAAGGAAATTCAGAATGCTCATGTTCATAAAGTTTTTTCCCCCGTGTCCCATGCTAACGTGTCACCAGGCCACATTCATCCCTCATGTTCTATCAAAGTCAGCGTGTATACAGTAGTGAGGAAAAGGGACTAGCATTCATAAAAACCATTCTAATTAGTCCAATGGTGTGTTGATAGTTCATGTATTTTCTTGGCCTATGTCTTCATTGACATGTCATGTGTAGTCTAAAAAAAATGATGGCTAACAGACAACTAAATTTAATTATCCCTTATTTTATTACTTAGTGTATCAAAGGAGCTCAAAAACAAAGATGAACATTGTTGCTGTAATCGAACTTTTCAATTACAATAAATGGTTTAAACCCCTCTCTGAAAGGTATGGGTGTAAGGAGTATCAAGAACTGTTATAAAAATCACTACTTAATTGAAGCAAGTTATAGGGATCTGTTCAATATTAAATGAATTTCAAAATGCACTTTATATTACCACTCCTCAGAATGGACTGGATAACAGCTGTGTGAGCAGGGAAGCTTTAAATCTATGTAGACATGTTCTGTTTATCTTTGTAGGTTTATTTTTACAAAAAAGGTGGGATGCTATGTATTTCATGGATCAGAGTAACTGAAAAAAGTCTGGAGGGTATGTAGTAGTCCAGTTTTGAGCTATTTGGCAAATTAATCTTTTTTCAGTGATCAGAAACTAAACTGAATGCTGAATGAGAGAAGTTTCAGGGTTAACCCATACAATCAGTTATTCTCCTGTCAGTCAATAACTGGAATGAGACATTCTGAAGTTGACTATGAAGATGTGCAGTAAATTTGACTTCTTCACACTTTGCTTTATTATGTGCCTTAACTCCCGTCCTGGCATTAAAATACCCTTTTATACCAATAAACTCATGGAATAAACTAACTCGTAGAATGTACTATCTATATGCTACATTTCACAGTGGGAGATTAGATATTGGTTCTTGGGAAGTGTCACTTCCTCTTTATTTTATTTACCTTATTTCCTGATTAGACCAGTGTACAGGATCTGTGTATGGTTACTGATTGATTGTTATCAGTTTGTAGGATGATACACAATCTTTAGTCTTGCATTAGTCCACATCTCATTTCTTTACGTGATAGTTTCTACAGTCCACACGTAATAGCAGTGCCTATTGCAGACGATAGCTTGATTGTAAAGTCAATGGTAGACCTTGAAGTGAGTTCCAAGGGACAGTGGGGTAGAGACCAGACCCTTTTCCCCATTGCATGTAAAATGGCTTGATATAGAGCAGCTTTCCAAAAACTGTAGTCTAAGTATTTGGGTGAAAATGCTAGACCTATTTCTATGCTGTGGCTGCTTTTCTGCTAGTATCATTGATGTAAACAGTAACACTGCTGTCTGTTTACTCTAATATATTAACTGAAACCTTTGAGGTTCTCCAGTTGGCTTTTAAGTATAGCCAAAATATAGTAAATTATCAGTAAATATATATGAAAGACGTCATAGATGGTAATAAAGACAGATGGTAGAACAGAATCCTGCTTTATTGATTACCTGAAGTGGGAAATAATTTCTTTAAACTGTAGAGAGACTTGGTGAGAGAGCTGGACAATGGCATTTATCACTGTAACAGCAAATATCCCACACAGTTGTTTTCATGTGGCCTAGAGATGCCTGAATCGGAAAATGCTCAAAGCAGTAACAAAGCAGGGCTTAACAGGTCAGAATTGATCTATTCAGTTCCATCTTACATAAACATCTGAGTTAATGGTCATGTGCTTTGGTATAAGAGATTCTTTGTGTGGCAGAGATACTGTTACTAAGGCAATAACCTTTATACTAGATCCTTGCAACTAAAACATACAATGTAGTAGTCAGCTGATGTACAGGGACAGTTCTGATAATTTAGGAATTTAAAAGTGGAGTTGCTTGACAAAAACGTGAATGCTAAATAACACTGTTGCAGTTGGTTTATTTTAATTCTTTCATGAAAAATGTATTGATGGCCACATAGATGTGAATACAGTTTTTACATTTTCATCAGCATTCAATATGAAGCACAGCTGAGAATTTCAGTTAGACAAAGTAACTTTTAAATGGGAACTCCAAAATGCAGTTTTAAATTAAAATTAATAAAAACCAAATATGCTGAATTACTGAAAATTCCGAAAGAGGTTTGGGGTCTCATTTTATATGGCTTATTCTTGTTAAGAACTGTTGAATTCCTGGCACTGCTGAATACTGGTCACTTTTGGGAACACTGAGATAACGTATAAAGCAAGATTCTTTCTTGAGCACACTTTTTGGGTGGGTAGGAGGAAATGGGGTGGGGGAGAGGGTTAAGTGACTTGATTCTATTCATTCTTGAAGCTTTAAATGTGGGAATGGTTGAGATGTTAGAACTTGTATGCCCCTACAAGCTGGAATTACTATGAATACAAGCACTAAGAAGCCTTTTCATAGAGGAAATGGGGAGAATAATAAAGGAGTTCACTTAATTGCTTCCTGCCACATAAATTTTGAAGCCATGCTAGCAACAGCCCATCAGGGATTCTATAGCACAGATTAATAACACTGGTAGGAGGGAAGAACCATTGATGCACAAGATGCAAGGAAACCCAGTTAGATTCTGGCCACCGAATCTTTCATACTTTCAGCTGCAATATAGAAAGGGTTTATTTCTATGAAGTGTGGAGAAGTGTTATCTGAAAAATTATTTGTATTTACCTCATCACTTCCCTGTGCTAGTAATATACCTACCCACCATTCCTTTGTATCCCGGAGCCAGGCTGATGCTCCCGTTCCCCACAAAATCTTGCGTGTGGGGTCTCCTGTGGCTGCATTCTGTTACTGGTGTTGTTTAACACCTATATACCGCCCTTGGAGGCAGTTGTGAGAAGACAAAATATGAGCTATGTAGGGCTACTATGCCAGCAGTACACTGATGACCCGCAGTACTTTTTGTCCTTTACCTCCAGCCTAGACAGAACTGTCTTCTGTGTATCATGGTGCATGAAGAAAATGAAAGCTTGGATGATGAACAGCTGGCTTAAAATGATCACAAGGTAGGCCATACTGATGCTAGTTGGAAGAGGAGCGTTTTGGGACTACCTGTGGACATATGGTGCTATGCCAGTTCAAGATAGCAGAGCAGCCTAAGCTTGCTAGCGTCTTTACTGATGCTGGTTATCAAGCCTTCCAACAGACTTCAGCGAGAAACTGCAGAGCTGGAACTCATATGCAAACTTGACACAATCAGACTGGGTCTGAATAGGGACTTGGAATGGTTATCTCATTACAAGAAGTAATTGTCACTGTTCACACATTCTCACCTTCTAATCAACGGTTGTGAATAGGCCCCATCTACCCTAACTGAGCTGACTTTGTTAGCACTTGCCATCCCCATTGTTATGTTTCCTACCCTTGGGTGCATATATATGTATACACCTCTTATCTGTGATTTCCACTTCATACGTCTGACAAAGTGGGCTACAGCCTAGGAAAGCTTATGCCTGCAGAAATTTGTTAGTCTTCAAGGTGCTACAGGACTCTTGGTGTTTCTTTCATCTTTGGGAAACAAGAAGACTCCATTTTTTTTCTGACAGTGACCTCAGTATATCCATGCCCAGGTGTATCCATATACTGCAGGCTGGACTGTTGTAATTCACTCCCACCTGGAACTGTATTACAGGTTTACGAGGAACCTACAACTTCTGCATTGCATTAAAAAAACTCTTGAGAGCATACTATGCTGATACTCCTCACGGGTTTTCCTGCTTGTCACCATAGCCGCTGGTAGGATCCTGCAAAGCTCTTAGCAGGATAGGCCCATGCTATCTCAGACTGTTTCTTTTTCAAGGAACTTCTGTGGCAGCTTCAATTGTTTGGCATACTATATTTAACAGAGCCCAAATATAAACTTTAGAGGGGCAGAGGTTGCAGCGCATGACTTTCGTTTGGTTCTCTGGGGATGCTTTGGTAAAGAAGCAAGTGCAGGCAGCACATCAAAAGACAGAAGCTGAGAGCTAAAGAAAAAAGCAAAAATGATGTAGTGATTAAGAATGAAGCTGGTTATTTACTTGGTATCTTTTTTTGTTTCCTCATTGCTATTCATTCACTTTGCAACATTTTGGAGCCTTTTATGTTTTCAGAGCACTTTAAATGTGTTGGCTTTTCTGTCAGGAGCACTGGTTTTCAACTTGTGGTTCATGGATTCTAGGGGTCCACAGACTATGCCTAAGATTTCCAAAGAGGTCCCTCACCTCCATTTGAAATTTTTTAGACATCTGCAAATGAAAATAGGTTGAAAACCACTGATTTGGAGGGATTATGTTCTTATCTCCAAAAGTAGGTACATAAGTATGCGCCTTCCTTGAAATTCGGATGAGTACGTGTATAACTAAGTATTGAAATGTGTAAATGAAGAGTGGAGAGTCTCAATTACTAAAGTAACTGGCTTACTAAGATCTGTAGAAGACTGGAGGTTCTTCCCATGTGTAAGATTCTTTTGGCCTGGCTTTTTGGGACCAAAGGGTACTTTTGAAGCAGCAAAACTTTGGATATCAACATTATATGGAACAGAGTTCTGAGAAAGTAGTAAGACTGCAAGTTAAATAATGTAGCTATCATTAGAATTCAAAGTAGTGGGCCTCACTGGCTGGTTTGGAAGTCAAAAGACCAGTACAATGTAACAGAATGTAGTTCAGGTCTTAAATTCGTTCAACACTCCTTTATATCCGTAACACAGTGGAAATGGCATCCTGAGTCTGTGCGTATGGAGCAAAGGGAGCTAGCTGCTTTATGTTGCTCGGGAGCTAACTTTCTCTTGCAACATGGACTTCCTCTAGGGTGACTTTCTTGGGGGAAAAGTGAAAATTGATACCAGTTCAGGAAATGATATTAACTAGAATCAGGTGTGCGGGGTGGCGTAGTAAAGCATAATTATAAAAGGTGACTCAGAACTGCGTTTTAAAATTACTATTTAGCAATTTAACTTTTAAACACTAGGCTGTGCTATTTAGAAGAAACATTCATTTTTCTTACTACCTGGGTAATCTAACCTTCAGTGTAAATGAATTTTTATGTTTATAAAATGTTAGTGGTTTCTGCAAGATCACAATTCACATTTTGACTTTTAAATAGCAGCTTCCATGTCTTGGTAAGACAATGTTTCAGTGTACACAGAATAATCTGTGATGGAGCACAACAACTAGTTAATAGTTGTTCAGCGAACATAGTGAAGTTCCAATCCTGATTGGAGCATCTGGATGTTACTGTAATACAAATGTTACAATTGTAAAAAGGTTGCTTTGACACAAAATGAAGTATTTTTTTTAGCATGTAGTCTTTCATCTTTGATTGCTTTTCAATCGCCATATTTGGGGTCGGGAAGGAATTTTCCTCCGGGGCGGATTGGCAGGGGCCACGGAGGTTTTTCGCCTTCCTCTGCAGCATGGGGCATGAGTCGCTTGCTGGTGGATTCCCTGCAGCTTGAGGTCTTCAAATCTCACTTTTGAGGATTTCAATAACTCAGTCATGGGTTCGGGGTTGTTATAAATGTGTAGGGGTAGGGTTTTGTGGCCTGCCTTGTGCGGGAGGTCAGACTAGATGATCATATTGGTCCCTTCTGACCTATGAGTCTATGAGTCTATTGCAGTATAATGACATGACAGCATACATTTGCAACTAATTCTCAGCAGATAAATTCTTGACCTTTAGATAAGACTTCTATAGTAGTTATAATACAACAGGCTATCATTTTCTTTAAACAAGGCTGCTAATGAAATATTGCATCCTTCCTACCTTTAAGATATTCAATACTAAAATGTTAATCTTTTAAAAGAAATATCAATTTGTTTGGATGAAATGTTTATGCAGAGAATATTACTATTTTATAAACTGTGCGTGAATAGATTACTTATCTGTCCAGACCAACATTGGGCATTATCTTATAAAAATGTGTGAGATATCTCATTATACCTACATACTGGCTGACTCCCAGCAAAGTCTCTTACTGTACTAAAATGTTGGTACATGTTACAGGTACTTAAAACCTCTCTTGAATGATTAACCACACAGTTTATGAAATCAGTGACCCATATTTCTAAAGCTCTGATTTGCTGAGGCATTATTATATCTAGCATCCACAGGAGTCAGATACTCAGTATTTCTTGATGATATAATCCTTGTTAATTAGTTAATCCCTTGTTTTCCAAGCCGCTTCCCTGTAAAGTATCAAACTCTTCCTGGGGTCTCTCTTTAAAACTTCTGTTGTCTTGTCCATTGACGTCATATGGAAGTAGAACATTCTTAGATCAGACCCAAGGCTCCTTCAAGGAGCTCAGCCTATTTCACTCCTGTTTGACATCAGTGGTAGTGGGGTGTCCTTGGTGCCTCTCAGAATAAGGCCAGTGTTTGTAATTCTTGGCACGCAAGAGTAGCTGTATAGAAGTGAAACGCAGTGTGAAAAGTGAATTCAATCAGACATGTTAAAGAGGTGTCGATAAAGCTTGTCATATTTACTCTTTTATATTCAGTATGTTTCTGTTCCTTCAACAGCTACGTCTCCTCGAGTTTCTTCAGAGCTAGAGCAAGCACGACCTCAGACAAGTGGAGAGGAAGAGCTCCAACTGCAGCTAGCATTAGCAATGAGCAGAGAAGTTGCGGAGCAGGTCAGTTTCCTGTGTAGGTTTATAAGTTGTAATTATAATCATTCTCTGTCTATGCTCTAACTGCAAAGGGGAACACTATCTTCCATTAAAGTAGTTCGGCTTCACTCCAGTTGGGGAGTATGTATTGCCATAGCCATTTTGGAAGAGGGCAACTGTGTCTTGAGACATGTTGAGAATAAGACATGGTAGCCATTTTGAAATGAGCCATTCTGTGTGGAAGAATATTATTCATCAGCCCCTCCTGAACTTTCACATATAAAGAATAATTGCAAAAAATGATTAGTAGGGTTTTTAAGGGTTAATTTGGCCAGTGTACAACATTTCAGTGAGTTGTAACTATGAATTACGGAGATTGAAGAGCGTGTTGTTCTGTTAAGACCATTTGGCACCAAAAAAAAAAAAGTCTGACATGGGATGCTAAATTTCTTTAAGCTCTCATTTTAAATTAATTTTAACTCGTTAGTCTACTAATTTATTTGTAAATTCACAGAAAATTCATTCTGTATTCACAGTAAATGCTGGGGAAATTATATTAATACATAACAAAGCAGTTGTATCTCAGCTATAAATTCAGAACTCACTCTTAATTATGGAACTTCTATAATTATCTTTAACCTTTTTACAACAAAACATCAGTTTACAATTGTACATTAAATTCAGAAGCCCTTATATTTGGAAAGGGAAACGCTAAAGAAGAGAATTTTTTTTCTCTTTGAGCAGTAAAGCTACAAATAAGGGATTTAAACTAAAAGTAGAAAAGAGAGAGTAATTGGGGAATAAGATCAAATTCTGAAAGAGGTGATGGAATCAAAACCATCTGTAATAAAATTACAGTTTGATATGAACATATTACCAGATGGCCTAGAGATTTTAAAATCCCCCTGCCCAAAAATGCAGAGTTCACTAGAAGGCCTCTTGGTTACTTGCAGACCCAACAATTCTATTAACTGTTGAGAGATGCTGACAAAAACCAGGAAACCTGAAGTTAAACTGATGCCTCATTCTTAAGTGTTTTAAAGGGACATGGTTTAAAATAAAGCAGATTTTCCATCTTCCACTTATCTTTAAATTCCCTGGTCTTTGTCAGTTCATTATCTAAGCCGTCTTTTTTTACTCATTCTGGGAAAGTTACAATGAAAACAAGCTTTCAAGAAAGATTTCAAGTGGACTGTGTATATAGGTTTAATTGGTCTCATCTTTAATATTAGTGAACGAGGGCAATGGTTCTCAAAGTGGGGGATGGGTCCCCCTGGGGGTGTGTGAGATGGATCATGGGGGGGTTGCGGAGCAGGGGACAGAGTCAGTTCAGCTCCGTGCTCCTCGAAGAGAGAAGCAGCCGCTGCCCACCTCCTGTAACAGCGGCAGCTCCCTGCCGCTGCTGGGCACGTTCCCCTCACTGCTGCTGACCTTACGCTGCAGCTGCTGCCCCCGCTTCCTGTGTTGCTGCCAGTGCTCGCTGCTCCCCGCGTTGCTGCTACCACGCTCCCTGCTTCCCGCGCTGTATGCCCTGTTTTTTTCCTGACGGGAGGTTTGGGGGAAGGGAGGGCATACAGCGCAGGAAGCTTCCCCTAACAATTGCACCCCCTTCCCCCAAATTCCCCCCTTTTCAGGAAAAAAACAGGGCGTACAGCACAGGAAGCGCCCCCCCCCTTTCAGAAGGAGGAAAAGGAGGCCCGATTCAGGGGGAGGAGGAGGCACGATTGGTAGACAAGTCGGTGGGGGCTCCATTTAAGAAGTTTGAAAACCACTGAACTAGGGTCAGGTTGTTTTGTCCTGCACATGAGGGCTTCTTGGGCATCTCTCCCCAATTATCACGTCCCATGCAAGGTCCAGTCTATTCTTTGCCACACACTGCACGTCTCTATGGTGCAGATCGCTCCAGAGGGGCGGGGAGAGTTGAGGCTATCACTGGCCCTGCCAAGCACATGGAGGGAGCAGACATCAGCATTTTAAAGGCTCAGTCTCTTGCCCAACAGTTGATATCCACAGTGTTGATTTCCTTTGCAGGAGGAGCGCCTCCGACGTGGAGATGATCTGCGATTACAGATGGCTCTGGAGGAGAGTCGCAGAGACACAGTTAAAATCCCCAAAAAGAAGGAGGTAGTGCCTTCAATTAAAAAATTGCTGGTGACGCTGCAAAATCATGAAATACAGTAAAAATATAACTTAATCTGGGCCCGTATATGCTTTTTGGACTTTGTTGCGATGTCTAAGGTTCATCCATGCAGGTTAAAGACTATGCAGCTGATCAGTGTGGGTGTGTAGAAGAACAAAATATTGCTTTGTGACATGAGCATGTTACTGAAGGTTGTAGTCCTCTTAATTAAAGCTTAAAAAATGCGTTTTCCCACAGCGTACGACTTTGTTGGATCTCATGGATGCACTGCCCTCATCAGCTCCAGCCCCCCAAAAAAACGAACTCTGGGGACCTACAGCTGTATCAAACCAAACAGACCCCTGGGGAGGATCTGCAGCTACAGCTCCCACCTCTGACCCATGGCAATCATTTGGTAAGAACAAACACGGTCAGAGATAGTGCTGAAAACCATTTCATGGTGCTCACTTTGTCCAAGAGGTTCAATAAGTGAGCAGAATGACATACTCCGTAATGTAAGTATTTTGATCTAATGGGGTTGATTTTTCAGAAATCAGATATCTATTTCATCAAGAGAAATCTGTATTTGAAATTTGAATCCATTTAATATGATTTTATACTATTGTAGGTAGGTGTTTTATACTTACACCCCAAAGGGAGGGAAGTGGGAACTGATTTTCCCTTTTCCTCTTGGCAGCAGAAATTGCTTGTCTCGTGTTGGAGATACTCACTCACATTCTGACTTGTACTTGTGCACAGCAACATAGATTAAGAAACTATATTAGGCAATGACGGGCATCTAACTCAGGTTGCTATAATTAGTAATCCACTAGGAGCGAGTGACCATGTGTTGTTACTGTTCTTAAAGAAAAAGTGTGTTTATACTGGTGTACAGTCAATAGTAAATCAGTTAAATTGTTTACATTAGTTATTATTTTAATCAGCAGAACTATACTAGGTGACACTAAATCGGTTTTAATTTTAATCCTTTATGAAACACTGAAGATTTCTTGATTTCTGAGTGTTAAATCCAAATGCGTATGTATTTGACATGAAAGATCCAAACCTGCATGTGTTTTGAGGACTACATATTTAATTTTCTGGGTGTCTTCCCTAGACTTTTTTTACTGTCTCAGTAGCGTGCCTCTCAGCAGAGTCCTTTTGGATTTGTCAGGCCTGCTTGGCAATCTGCTTCTAAGGTGCATAGATAGCCAAGCTGTCCAAGGAGTTATTCTTTTATATAGCAAGGTCCACAGCTCTTACAATGGATCTTCAGTCTTTTTCATCTTTGGGGGCAGAACCAGACATCATGGGCAGAAAGAAGTTTCTCCTTTCCTTGAATACCCGATAGTTTAGTTCTGCCTCCTCAATTGCCGGCAGGTGTTTCCAGGACCCCCTTCTATAGGACACTGGAAAAAAAATTATTAAAAAAAATGATCCTCAAAAGTTGCTAGTTAAAATTCCGAAGTTTATACTCTGGGTTGATTTGCTGAACTATGTAGCTGGATTGAAGGTTTATTTCCCAGAAGCTTTCTGGCTGGGATTTGTTCACTGAGGTGAAGTAATACAATGAGGTGTGCAGGAATGGTAGAAGAGCCCGGAAAGCAGGGGAAGGCCAAAGATTATCTCTCTTGAAATTCCCCCATCATTGAATGCATTGATGGGGATCTCTGCATTTTCTGTAATCTGCAGATTACCATCTAGATGGTTTCTATCCAGCCAGGAATGACTCATGCAGGAACCAAATTAGTCTAGTTCAGCAACCCAGGAGAGTCAGGCATAGGTCCTCTCCTTCCTTTTTTCCCTGGGCAAGAAGGAAGCAGACAATTTGTGAAAGGGTATAAAACTGCTGAGGGCTATATTGTAGCAGCCACTGCTCCTGACTGCAGACCTGCCCCACTCCCTCTGTTTCTCAGACCAATTGGTAACTTTTCATACAACAGCTCAAGCGCATCAAAAATCTCAAGTACCAATAAGGGATGTGTCAGTGTCCCCTTCTGCCATTATACACCTTCTACTCTTCCAATATCAGGCATTAACCAGATGTTTTACTCACTTGGCCCTTATTCAGGTGGTCTACAATCTGCAGCCAGCTTCAGGAGCCATAATCTGTTAGCTGTTTTCTCCTGCCTGAAAGCAAAGGTCTGAGATTTAGTTTCTGGCATCTCCATTCATGGGCTATAGAGTTCTCCTCTCTCCAGCTCCTATGGTTATAGTCCTCAAGCTTCTCTATCTCCATTAGGACAAGAAAGTAGAACCCAAAGTGCCAGCACAATAAAAACAAAAATACAAAAAAACTTTCAAAAGCCAGTAGTGTCATATCCAGACTCCTGTATATCCTTCTGAATGTAACCCAGTGGACTCAGATACTGGGGGTGGGGAAAATGGGAATGCCCAGTGTGCTTGTGAATTTATTTAAAAAAAAAAAAGGTACAAAGGAGTGAAAAGATCATCCCTCTTATTCCTTGGCTTTTGTGAGACACAGACTCCTAGGGAACACAACTAAAAATTGAAAGGGGCAAAGCAGGACAAGTCCAGCTCATACTTTCGGAGAGGGTTACCTGTGAAAGGTTCTGGTAGTCCTGATAGTGGCACCCAGGCATGAGGAAGTGCATGTTTACCCCTTCCTAGACATCTTGCTGATCAGGGCCCCTTACCAGAGTGGTTTGGAATTAGCTGACAGATCTTTCAGTCATACAGATACAAGTCATGATCATCTGGGAGAGGAGCCAGATACACTAGTCCATTCTGTGCCTGGAGGCCCAGATGGACACCATACAACAGTGTGCCTCAGAAGAAAGGCAAAAAGAAGTTGAAGGAAATGCTTCATTCAGGAGTCTTCAGCTCCTTTGGAAATCTTGGTCCAGGTCCTGATGAACCTTATAGGGATTGTGGTCTCCTGTGGGCTAGAATCCACATGAAAACCCCGCAGGACACCCCTGTTGGCCAAAGTCTTCCCTTCCCAAAATGCCACAGTGATCAAGATCTCACAGAAGGTGGTTTAACAATCAAAACCTGATTGACAGGTAGGAAGAACCACTTCGGTTCCTCCTCATTCTTCCCTTCCCTATGATCAGGAGGTCCCCCTCGCAATTGTCTCCAGTTGATCTACAGGATGCAAAGTAGAGCACATAGTATTGAAGCACTGATGTCTTTTCATAGTAGCACTGTGTGCAGCTGCTTAACCAGTGGGCCAACCATAGTTCATTGTTTTGTTTTAAACAGTTTGTATCTTCATCTTTGTTGAGCATTGAAACATGAGATCAGAAAAGGTCAATCAAAGTTCTGGGCTTTTGAGACTGTTTTTAATTTTTTTATGTGGAAAATTACATCAACCTTGTGTTTAAGATACAAGCGAAAACTTGTCAATGGATGATATTAGCTGCAGCTGTCGCGTTTCCTCTCCTTGGCTCCCAACTTTATTAATGCCATTTATAACAACTCCTTGTTCTTGCTTGCCAACTACTTGGCTCCCAGGGATAGTCTTGAAGATGTCAGATTTATGAATCTTGACTGCTGGTAAAACAGTGACTCATTAAAATAGAGGATTTTAGTCCTGCCTAACTGTGCTTTGACATTTCAATAGAGAGAAGGAGGATGGGGGAAGGTATGTTCCTAACTGCTGTTAGTTACAACTGTGCTAATTTTGTGATGTAGCTTATGAAAGAAGAAAAGACATTTTTGAAAGCTTCCATTTATTAGGAGTCGTCATTAGCATTTCTTTAATGGCATCATTGATGGTAACTCAACACACAGTGCAGATGAAGGAAGTATAAATGCTGGAACAAGAGTAGCCGTATTCAGTTAGAGCCCTTTAGCATTTCCTGGTCTGTAGATGGAACAAAAATGTGCCACCTGTTAATGAAAGTGAGCTAACAACCCTGCAGATCGGAACTCATGCTGGAATGCTCATCTCCTAGTTTCCTAATTGGCTTTCCTGGTGCTGCTCTTCAAACTGATGACTTGGCTGTAAACTGAAACCAGCAAGGTGAACTGAGGTGATACAGTTGTCTCTTACAAAAGTAGCTCTGTACCCGTCTTGTATTAGAGCGTTAGTTTCTTTTTCATGTTTGTGTTTGCCGTTGCTAACTGTATCTTGGCTTGTGAGGAAAAGTAGTTTTGGGAAAAGGGATGTATGCGAACAAACAAAATCTAACTTGGAGATAATTGTTCACTTTAAAAGGTTATGTGGATATGCTTTAAAGCGAAATGATTTGCTTTTATATTATTTTGGGCTGGTAAGTGGAAGTTCCTTGGTTTTGGGTTCCCATTCGCATGCTGAGTACAGGCATGTATCGGGTACATTTGCTGCTTGGTGCTGCTTCGTTAAAAACGCGCCTTGGAATCTTCAGACTCCAGCAACGAGTCTAAGGTACTGAAGTGCCCTTATTGGGTAGGGGGCTGCATCTTAAATACTGATCTTTGTGATGCTTGTATACACTTTCAGAGAGCGCTGTTAAAAACTTTGTTAAACTGTAGTAATGCCTCTCCAAAAGGGAACTCCAAATGTAGGGCTGGCTGCTCTTTCTGATTGCTACTGCTTGTAGCAGACAAGTAAGAAGTCTGCAGCAAATACTGGGTCTGGGCTGGCGAGGGGTGGTGTCATATTTTGTGGGAGGGAGGAAGAAATAGTGGTAGTGGAGAAATCCTATTTGCTTGCCTGGTCCTAGGGCTGAATAGAATCTCTCCGTCCTCCCCTCTGCACATCTGCCCCTTGCCCCCCACATTATGGGGCAGGGGAAGCAGCCAAGAGCGGACCTTTCACAGACTTTTGACAGTTTGGGGTTTTGTCTCCCAGAATGAATCTGAGATCAGGGTTCACACTATAGACTTCTGCCGGCATAGCTATGGCAGTCAGGCGTTTGAAGAGATGAGGTCTCTGACCAACCAAGCATAGAGTAGAAACCTCTAGTGCAGCCCCAGTTATACCAGCAAAACTGCTTTTGCCAGTATAGCTTATTTTGCCTGGGGGGGCCTGGAATAAGCTACACTGGCAGAAGTGCAGTTTTGCTGGTATAAACTGTGTGTACACTAGAAGTGCTTTCTGATATAGTATAGCTATAAAGTGTAATCCTCACCTCAGGGTGAAGCCCTGGCCTCCCTGAAGTCCCAAATTTGGCTTCTTCAGTGGGGCCTGGATTTGAGCCCGAGTCTTTTCATACGATGGTGGGGATGTGTGGGAGGAGGACACTTGGGCTGAGCAAAGATTTTGAAGACGTTTGACTGGCATTTGATCACGTTTGAGGTTGGCAGGGAAAGGCGTTTGAGAGGATGAAACTAGCAAGAAATTGTATTTTACTTTGGACACTTGTCAGATCATAAACTCTTTAGGGTAGGGACTGTCTTTGATTCTATGGGTACACAATGGAGCCTCAACCCCAGCTGGGGTCTTTAGGTTCTACAGGAATATACATAATTTGGGGGGTTTGTTCTGTGGGAGTAAAGAATCAGGCTTGAATCATAATGCACTGAAATAGGATGGATCAAATGTGCTGTAGGTATCTTTCATTAAAAATAAGAGTCCTGAACTTGTAGATCATATGATTAAAACATTAGAGGAGGGGGATATGTGTTACTGGCTGTAATTATTCCCCATCCTCAATAGACATTAAAATGGGGAAAAGAACAGATAGGATGATTTGGAAATAGGTCAGGATGCTTTAGAGATGGCCTGTGGAAGGAATTGTGTTCACAAATGGGGAAAAAAATTGTAGCTCAGAGAAAGTTGAGGGATTTGTTCTGCCTCTTTTCAGTATATTTTAATTTTTTAAGAGTTTCAAAGTGGCTCATTTTACGACTTTAGGTAGGTTTTCCCCTGAACACTTTGAGATTTTACATTGAGTACTTGCTTTCTTTTACATAATGGCTTATAGAAACACTCTTTCACTGGAGTTTATTTTAAATATAATCTGTGATTTAATATGTCACTTTCATTCTGAACATTAAATCTGTGCCATGGTGAGTGACTGTGTGCCATGAAAGCAAATAGCTGTACATTTAACTAAATCTTGAAATGGGAGATTATTTTTATTCTTCAGGAGTCTTCTACAGAAATTACTTGCATTAGATGTCTGTACGTACAGCATGGCCAAATTGATGTAATGGCAACATCTAATTTTTCACAATTTTCTGCTCGTGCTCCCTCTGCAGGGGTGGTGTTTATAATTTAATGCAATTAATTTCTTAGGAAAGCTTTTCAAAGTGACTGTGTATATGGTCTGTGGTTCTGTCTCTTCTTGCAGGTGCCAAGCCAGCTGCTTCTGCTGATCCATGGGGAGCACAAACTGGATCCACTACTCCGTCTGTCTCCAAAAATGTAGACCCTTGGGTTCCTTCCCAGTCATCTTCTGTGGCAACGAAAGCTACTGTAGATCCGTGGGGACCAGCACCTGCAAACAAACCTATTTCCACTTCTGGTAAGAGACTGTTTACATTTGACGTCCTTTCTAGTAAATACGCTTTACTGAACCTGTGGTGTAAGTGTTCATGCCTTTAAATTTTTTCTAACTGAGAGGAATTATTTTTTCAGCCTCTATTCATTGACTGACTTAAGGGGAGACATGGGCGATTGCTAAATGAAGTGGGTAAAACAGACAGTTGCACTGCAGGACTTGCGGTGCTGATTTCAAAGTAAATGAGACCTACAGTAGATTGCAGCGAGGAGAAATTTCAGTGCCATTGTTTTGAGTCAGGGCATTGCATTCATGTAGCTCTTTCCTCCACGCGCCCTTCCACATCCTCTCCAGCCCTTATTTATGTACACCTGCCACCTAGTTAAGCATGGACCTGAGACTGCAATGCTACCATTAACCCTCTCTTTAGTTAGCTAAAAATGTAATTTCCAAACGCCAGAGAATTAAAATGGTTTGAAAACGTCAGTAGTTTTGGAGCTTTCTATGTGGTGACTGGCTGTGCAAAAAGATGTCTCTGTAGATATAAACTGATAATAGTTCAGAGTTGGATCACAATCCAGTGTTCTGAGGAGGTGGTTTTCAAAGGCACAAACGGGAGTTGGGTGTTTAACTGCCTTTTGGGCATTTGAAAAGCTCCCTTTGTAAATTCTTATGTGTAAAGGTGCAGCACCTTGCTTATGCCTTGGGACTCTTAATAACCTTAATACCAGGGTGTTTTGGGATTGGTGCATGACTTTCTGTGCTAATAAACAAAGGATGTGTAGATGGAATGATGTCAAGATCATGTCTAACATAGCTTTCTATGGGCAAAAGAAAATGGAATGTTTTAGAAATGCTTCTGTAAAATTCATGAGGCTGAAGGTATTTTATAACTTCCTTTTGTTTGCTGGAGATAAATAACATTCTCAGTACAGAATCCTTACTTGCATTCTGTCTTCATATTTCATCTCCATGCGTTAATTGGTTAGACACACAAGTATCATTGTGATGTTTCAAAATGTAATGAAGCGTAATGCTGACTGATGGTTTAAAAGGAGGGCTTTCAAATTCCAACTCCGTTAGGTTTTGGATAATATGATCACTCTTCATTTACATGGGTTTTTTCCTTTCCTTTTTGCCAAAATTGTTTCCACATCTAGTGAATGTTTCTTCACAGATTTCAGAGTAAAACTAGGCTCCCCTTTGCATAGCAGTCTACAGTCTTATCTACACCAGGTGCTGAGCACATCTTTTCTGTTGCACTCCCAGTCCCTTTAATCTGTAAAGCAAGAAGCTGAATTTGGGAATCAAATTCTTGCCCCAAGTATGGTCACCCTTACGTTCCATTTTGCTTGTTATCATTGGCTTAGATCCATGCTTTTAATTCCATTAGTACACACAATTTCTGATGCCCCTCTCCACAGCATCTGGATGCACCACCTGATTGAACAATTTAGTTAATATATATGCTACCTGCCTATTGGGCAGTGAAATCACTGCTGCTCTCATTTCCCAATGATAGTATTTGACTGACTGGTGCATCTCTAGTACAACCTAAAGGCACTTAACCACACATGCCTTGAAGGCCCTCAATACTAAACAGTCAGAGGAAGATAGTACCATAGGTAAGGGCCCTGTAGCAAAAATGCAGTGCTACTAGTTGTAAGGAGTTTGGCCTGGGGTAATGACGACAGACGCACCCCAGCTCACCTTAATGGCCATGATAGGATACAGTGAAAAAGGGTTTCTCAAGTAACATGAATTGTTTAGAAATTGCTTTTAGTGGCACTGTACATAATGTGGTTGAAGTTCTATTAATGACTGGTATCTTTTGTTCTCCTGGACAGGAAGTACATCATTTGACCTTTTCAGTAATTTGAATGGTACAGTTAAAGATGACTTTTCTGAATTTGACAACCTTCGAAATTCCAAAAAGCCAGGTATGGGGCAAATGGGCAGCTTTTTGTAATCTTAGTAACAGGTTTTTTAAGCCAACTGTTGTTTAATCTTTTTATGACAGAAACAAGATGCGCCGTTCACAGTGGATAAGTTCAAAGGGGGGGAAAGGGAAGGAAGGGCGGTACTTAAAACTTGTTGCAATTATTATAGATAATGTAGCAATAAAAGCCAGTAGTTACCACAATGTAGTTTGACCTACTGTGTAGCACAGGCCATAGAATTTCATCCAGTTACCCCTGCACTGAGCCCAATAACAAGTGCTTAACTAAACCATGTCTTCAGCATGTGTTCTAGGTCTGAGTCAGAGAGATGGGGTCAAGGCCCTGGTAAGAGGCAAAGAAACAAAGTAACCTGACTGGTGGTTGGTCAGATAGACATGCAAACACTTGTATTCAAGGAAGGATTACAGAAAGTTAACTTTTGTGGAAGTTTGTATTTCCCTTAATGAAAATGAAATTGCTAGATTTTAAAAATGCAAATGCTTTGAGACCATGTACCTCTTCATAAGGGGCACCTTCGGTAAGCCTGGTGACATAGCTCAGTGTTGGTCCAACTCCCTCTTTTAAAAGAAGTCTGTCAATCGATGAATGGCTAGCACTGAATGAAAAAATATACTAAGATGATAGTTCAGAGGCCACAGTTCTGATGCTTATGAATATCTTCTCCATAGAGGCTATTAATCCGTGTCTATATCACAGCACACTAAAGATGGATATCAAGGTCAGTTGTGTAGAAGCTTTGTTTATATTACGCTGCAATTGTAATTCTAGTTTTACACTTCTATGGGATACTTAGGATTTAATATATTTAATAACCTGCTAAAAGTGTAAAACATACTTGGCAATTTAAACAAAATTATAGTATAAAACCAGATTTAAGAATATATTTTTAATAGTAAAATGAAATCACTTGCTTCCTTCATCAGAGACTTTTGTTTTTGCATGATTATAATACATAGTGAACAGACAAGTAACAGGCTTTAGTGAATTGTAGCTTTTAGCATTGTGAAAACTAACAGATTGTTCTTGACGTTTTGTTACAGCTGAATCAGGTTCCGCTTTGTCATCCCAGCATAGCGGTACAACAAGTCCTGATCTCTTTGATTCTCAGCCCACGAACATGGGCAAACAAAATGCAGCTCGGAAAACGCCTGAGTCTTTCTTGGGGCCCAATGCGGCTTTGGTGAATTTGGATTCATTGGTGTCTAAGCCGCCACAGCCTGTTCCGTCATTGAATCCGTTCTTAGCTCCAGGTATGTCTCAATATGTTCCTTTCCAATATATAGCTTGTCTTTTAAATTTGTTCTTGTAGAAGAAATGCTACTTTACTCTGGTGCACGTAGCTCAATCCAAGTCTTGTACTTCCTGGCTTGCTTGCTATTTTAGACTATTTTGGCCAGCAGGGCTTGCTCTATTTCAATTAGGCAGGAAAGGCAGTATGGTCTTGTGGAAGGGTAATGGACTAATAAATGGAAGGACTTGTGTTCTGTTCCTGGCTCTGCTGTTTTACCTTGGGCAAGTGACTTCAACGCTATTATTATTTGTTTGTATTACTGTAGCACCTGCAAGCCCCATTCAGGAGCCAGGACTCCATTGTGTTAGGTGTTGTACAAACACAAATCAAAGAGATGGTCCCAGCTCCTAAGAGCTTAGAATCAAAGTATAAACCAAGACTACAGATGGGGGAATACAAAGAAACAATGAATCCATATTTTTTAAATAGACAAGACAGAAACAAGGTGGGGGAAACGGTAGAACACACAACCAGAGTGACCAATGTGATGTCTACCTTTATTTATTTATCTCATAAACTTTGTGAGGCTGGGAATTTTTTACTATGAGTTTGTAAGCTGTCCAGTCCAGTGGGGCCTCTATCTTGGTTGATGCCTAGACAGTACTGGAACACAAATAATAAATACTTGGGCCCTCCTTTATCATTTGTATCATCCGAAGTGTAAATAGTTTTTTCCTATTCTTAGTCTAGTCTTATAGGGCTGGATCCTGAGATGAGCTATCAATTTGAGTGGGAGTTGCACATGCAAAGCAGGCATTGGCTAGCCGTGTATGCTAAAAATAATACATTCAGTCAAAGGTGTTAAAAGCTGCCATACTAAAACATGGAAGAGCTACAGTAAATAGAGATGAAGGCATACTAAATACACTCCATCCCCTGCAAGGTGAAGCTGGTGACCCTTGTAGGAAACATTAGATGTTACACTGATACTACGCTTGATCCTAAAGACACAAAGTGAGCATCAATTCAGTTTGTTTTCAGATATTTATTTCTAGAGAGCATGCGTCTTTCTCTGCTGTTCCTACTGATGTAGAACGCCATCCACTCATTCCAGCAAGGCATAATCGATATTGTGCTGGGCCAGTCCTGGCTTTTTATACTCAGTGCTCTTTGAAAGAAACAAAAATTAAAAAAAGGAGTGCCTTATGAAATTATTTTAAAACATAGTTTACAGTACTGGAGCATTGGTTATTGGTAGAATCTGCATGCTATTCAACTCCCCCAAGAAAAAAGAAACAAACCTCCCCATACCACCAAAAGCTTGGTCTCTTTCACACCGAATATGCCCGTGGCCCCTTTCATTCTGAATTACATTAAAATATCAAAAAAATGGCATAGATTTCGTTAAAGCACACTAGGGAGCTCTGAGTGCACACTAGCAGGGTTTACATGGCCCAACTAAATGAGCAGCACTTTAGTGCACTTCAGAAATCACAACCCCATAGTTCAGACATAGGTTCCGAAGTGCCCAAGGCACTGTTGAAAATGGGACTTAAGAACTTCGGTCAGGTCGATGCTATGAGCTTACATCAGTATAACGGCGTGACTCAGACAAAGATTGTGAAAAATTCACAGCCCTGAGCGACAGTTAGACTGGCCTAACTCCTGGTGTAGACAGCGTGTGTGACAGGAGGGCTTCTCCCGCCGACATAGCTCCTACCTCTCGTGGAGTTGGATGAACTATGCTGATGGGAGAAGCTGTCCTGTTGGCGTAGTAGCATTGTCACTGAAGCACTGCGACTGCAGTGTTTGAAGTGTAATCCTGCCTTAGGCTCTTTTGAAAATTTCCCCCTCAGTCTTCGTCTTCCATTTCCCCTCTTCCCCCCAGTTCTCCGTGCAGTTTTACTGAAGGCATGGGAAATGACTTTCTGACTGCCAAGCTCCTTCCCCACAGGGTAGGTTTTCATTAATGCTGCCAGCAGCCATAGCGTGCAAACAAACTGTGACTTCAGGGAGTGGAAGCCCTGAAGAAACCTTTGTGCTCACTCCAGTCCATGTTTCAGTAGGATGAGGCTGTGCCGTAATTCGGCTGGCCCAGAAATAACCTCATCTGATCAAAAAGAAACCATTGGTGTACTTCAAAACTAATTTGCTATGGTAACTCTTTTGCCAAAAGGCCTGAATTGTAGTAGCATTTATGACCCTTTTTTATGGTAAAGATTGTGGTATTGCCAGTGGTAAACAAATAGAAAAAACACTTCAGTGTCTTTATGTGCACTGAAGTTTCTTCAGCAAGGTAACCTGGTGTGTGTTAAAGTTATTCAAAATGGCAGAAATTGGTCTTACTTTTTTTTTTTTAAATTGGCAGTTTATGAAATTCCTTAAAATATTGGGGAAAACAGAATCATGAACAATAATTCTGAACAGCTTGGCGCTATTCAGCAATAGGAAGTCTTCGTATGTCATTAGCAGTCACTACAAAAAGTTTACAAGGGGTCATTAGGCCATCCAAATAAATCTAAACATCTATGCTATAATGTTGACAGTGGTCCAGAGACTCAATGCTGGGAAAGTTCTTTGCTTTTTCTAGCTTTACTGTAGTTCGGAAGGAGCTTGTTTACATTATGAATTCCTGACACATCTCAAATACTTGTACAGCTTCTAAACTGAGTGACATGGCTGAAATCTTGGAGGGTTGGGGGCAGCATAAATTTACAGTAACCTAAGTGCAGTAAAGGAATAAAAATAACATGCAACCCTCAGTTGGAATATATTGTGAGAATGTCATGCTCAGGCACACTCCTGATTGTTGAATTCCGAATCTGTTTGTACCGCTCATCTGACTAAAAATTGAAAACGACCCATCAGTGTTGAGCTATTCTGCTGACATTCATAAAGATCAAATGGGACAGATACACCAATGAAACTCCACTGAAGTAAATGGAGTTTGTGACACATGTGCCCCGTATGTGTCAATGGTATTGTAGAAGAGTTTTTCCAAAGGGGTGTTTTTGGGAGGTTATTTTTAGGGGGGAAGTATTGTGTAAAGGATGCATGTTCTCTGCCTTATCTGTAAATATTCATGGCATGCCTGCAAATCCTTGCCCTTTTTGGAGCTGCATTCTTTTTCTCTCTTTTAACTAGGAACAGCTACAGCACCAACCCTAATCAACCCCTTTCAAGTGAATCAGCCTCAGCCCCTCACACTAAATCAGATGAGAGCAAGTCCTGTGATGGGAACGAGTCCTTCTTTTAATGCTGTCCCAGCAATGAGCGTGGAGCCAATACCTCTGTCTTCCGTGACACCAGTGGCTGTGGGAATGGTGCCGATGCCAGCCATGGGCACTATGGCATCTGTCACTAGAATGGGCCAGGGGATGAACATGAGCATTGCAGGATCAATGACCCAGCCTCTTCACAATACAGGAATCCCTCCATCGGCATCCCAGCCCACAAATACAACTAACCCTTTCCTCCTATAATGACCCACTCGAAGGAACTTTCTTTTCATAATGTTTCCAGGCTAAAGTCTTTGGGGAAAAACAAACAAGGTCTGCTTGGACTGAGTGGTGTGTAAGCGACTTGGAAGTAGATTTGCAGTTTACAGTTAAGAACTTTGAAGCGTTTCTCTACTTACCAGTTAATCTAAATCTAGTCTTTGCTACAGATGGTACCTTACTTTGGCTTCTTGAGCATTACATTAAATGTTCAGACTTTTTGCCAAAGTTAGATTATGCCCATTTTGTTACTTTGTTAACCATTTCAATACACTTTCTAGGGAGAACCTGCCATTTTAAGCTCCATTTGCTATTTTGTAGATGTCAGATGATGTGCTGGATCCTAAAATTACTATTACCTACATCTATCATTTCCCATGTTCATATGATAGACACGAGACTTGGAGTGCTAGTGAATGTTTTTGCACATAACTATATACAGTTCTAGACTGTTGGTTCACCCATAGTCCTTATTCTTAGAAGAGAGCCCAGAAGGCTGGTTTTACACATTGCAACACAAAATCTCACTGCTTTCTTATCAGCGGTGGACTGACAAAGCAAGCTTGTCTTGAAAGGAAGAAAGAAGCAGAAGACAATTCTCAAGTTGTCAGGTATAATGTGTGCTGTTGTATGCAGTGTTGAATTTGTACACTACTATTAAGGAATTTCCTGTGAGTGGCATGCTGCACTCGTGCTAAATGAGTGTTCTGCTCTTTGCTTGTCCAGTCGTGACTTCGTTTGGAAGTTGTGTGTATTTTATTTTTGTTTGACTTACAATGTGAGATGAAAGAAAAAAGAAATACAGTGGGACAACTTTGAATTCAGTTTCACTGGGCCAAGCTTTAAAACTAATTCAGGCTTAACCTTGCTATATGCAGTTACTCTTGTATACTTTTGCACATATTTTGTTTAGTACAGTATCATATTTGAGTTTGCAGAATAACCCAATAGTCATTTTTTAGTAATTTTTATAATGTGGTTCTTATTTAACTGTCTAGTTTTAATATGCTTTTATCAGGTCAGACTGAAAAATTAAGATATTGGCAAATGTCATTTTTATGGTTTAATGCCCTCCTTTTATTTATGGTTTTAGCTCTTTGTTACTGTAAAGAGAATTTAAAAGGGAAGATTAACACTAAAATATTTTATTTTTGAATTAAGACTTCATAATGAAATTTAAAACATTCTCATAACTAATTACTTTTTAGAGGAAATGAATTTGAACATACTACTTAAGACTACATTTAGAAAACACTAATGCTGCCTTTCCTTCAATTTACTCCCTATATTCTGATGATTACCAAAATGGACAGACTTCTAGCCTCTCTAAGAAAATTGAGGCTGTTTTTCTTCTTGTAATAGTGACTTCTTGAAATTTTAAAAATTCTAAATTTATAAACTTGACTCATTAATTTGATCAACTCATTTTTTTAACTAAGGTGTACTCTATGTTAATTACTGGTTCCATTTACAACTTAATTTTAAACTGAGCTATACATTTTAACTCCCATGTCAGATTCATCAACACTAAACTGTGCACAGGTTTTAGTCAATGTTACTGGTATACACCTGGCCTTCTCTAAGATGGCAACTTTTGTAAAGCTCTGTTTTCACATGCAATGCAAACATAAACAGGGCACATTTAGAGGAATGTCCTAAAACTTGTTACTTCTTCGATTAGGGCATCCCTGCATATAAACTAATGCCTTTTGGTGGCCTTTCCCTAGATTACAAAAAAGCTGAAACAAATTAATGGCAGAACTCCAAGTTCTGGCGTAAGTATACTATGTGGATTGTATCAGCCCACGTGAATGTGCCACAAAAAGGAAAGATTGGTTGGTGTGAAAGGGACTGGATTTGTATGCTTTTCAGGGATGGGGGAGGCTGTAAAACTATCATAATTAGGGTACAGTCACAGATTTTAGATGTGTAGGTGGGAGTAGATCTCATCAGGTTATGGACAGCTAAATGTGTGGGTGTTTTTATGCAAGTCGTTCTATCCGCTTGTTGCTATCGAGTTTACAAGTAGGGTTCAGAATATTAACCTCATATTTTATATAGGATGAAAAAATACTGTCCATACCCAAAAAGTCTTCAAAAACAAATCATTTGTGTTGCCTTTCAAAATAAGGAAACAAGACTTTTTGGAAGTTATCAGTATAGTCCAGGAAGGGCATAATTTTTGCTAGTAGTAGGAACTTTTACGGGTTGTGATATAAGCAAATGAAAAAGGTAATTCCCATTGATCTGTGGCAAGATTCACTCCATGTTGTTTTCAGTTTAATTTTCTCAACAATGGAGTTCGTTCATTTGATATTTTCCCAGGGTTTAGTCAGTCAGCTGCTTGTATGTGCAAACTTTAGGTGGGGCCATCCATCATCCACCATCCCATAGGTTCTGACTGCGACCTGTGAAAGACATTAGATAGCTTCATTTGGAGACAAGGTGGAGCTGGTCATAGTTGAAATACTTTTTAAATCATTTGCAGCTCAGGGTAATGAGCTATCATCATGGAGTGATAAAAATTGACTATTGGTCTGGTAGGGAGCTTACATGCCCTAATTGAATGAAGCTGCTGAATGGCAAATTGTAGCTTTTACTAAGTCACTTTTTTGTAAGAGCTGTACTACTTTCTACATACACCGCACAATAAACCATGACAAGACACAGTGTCTGAGCACTGATAAATACCTCTCACGGTGCTATAGAGCACTCGGCCAGGGAAGTTAACCACCTTCAGATCCCCAGCCTGAAGTGTGTGTGTTGGGATGTGAAATAGAATAAAAATGAGAAAAAAGCAAATGGTTCGGTAAATATCTTTTTGTTTGTTAGATAGAAGGCGCAAAGATCCCATGCTGATCTGATACTATTTAAATAACAATGAAAGGTGGTTTCTGCCCTAGCCAATCAAAGCATCAGTTGTGTCCAGAATGTTAAATCCATTTCATGGTCATATTCTGAATCGTGGTTAAACTGATTCTTTCTTTCCTTCTTAATGTGCATCTGATTCATTCACACTCATTTCTCCAGACACCTCCCTCCTCCCCAGATGATAAGGTGCTTTTGAGTTAAAATGTTAGTATCCCAAAATAGCCTTATTGGTCAAATTGACCAAAGATAAATAGTATTCATTCTTTTGTAAAAGCATCTTCATATAACTTTAAGCCCCAAAATAAGCTCAGTTATTTATTCAGTTTTATACTGTGTAGAAACTAAAACATGTCTTGAGGGGACAGGGAAGAGAGACCATAGTGGGTTGTGCTGTTTACAGTCTCTTTGAAATCCCATAGCTAAGACAGCTTTTATGTTATCCACCTTCCCTTTTACTGTTGCTGTTTCTAATGTGTACTGTATGTATTAATATTGCACAAATTGTGGAGAAATATACGGTTTATTTTTCATAGCAGAATCTCACAAAACTTGCTTTCTTTTTACAAGTGTTACAATTGAAATATTTACCAAACTGTTTTCATAATACTGGGAGCAGGCTGCTTTTTATGAATTTGTGCTGACTATTGACATTATTTACTGTATAAATATAATTTATCATTTGTACTATTGTATCATAATGTTCTGTATCTTTGTGTCATTTTTTTCCCTAGCAGTGTCACAAAAAATGTGATATTTAATGCCATCAGAACAGTGGAAAGACAAGGGGTTTGTAGGTGACTGGTCAGAATTAAAATTGTATTGCTTATATTCTAGAGTTGCATTCCTTTTCTAAACTCAAGCGTAGCACTTGTATCCTGTTTAAAAGGGATACGTTTTTAAAAGGTCATTTTAGGGTGTGGTATGGTATGCATAGTAGGAATGGGCTGGAAAGGCTGTGGTAAAAATCAGATCCCAAACTAAATCTAACAATGGAGTAGAGTAACCGTTCTCGTCTTTGTGAGTCAGACTTCCCTTGCAGGTTTTGGTCTCTTTCATGGTCAGAAGCAGCAAGCCCTGGGAAAAATTAGGTTTTTTAAAGAGATCATCCTGATTTAAATTTAGATTCAGTCGAATCCTTAGTAATCCAGTAAAACAGAAATATGGGTGTCCTGGCTCCATCCACACGCCCTGGCACATCCAAAGTGCACCTTCTTTTAAAGAACATTTTCAAAGGGATATTTAACTGTTACATCAGAGGAGTCTGAATAGGATTCATATACCAAGGGTGAAATGTTAGAACCAAGTTTGGAGAAGCCCTGGTTCATGGCCTCCCCAGAATTTTTTCAGGAAGTAGGGCCAGGTGGATCTTTAAGGGGCACAAGCTAACATGCAGTAGGAAACAACTGCCCTTATTGAGCTGGCTACTCCATAATTGCCCACTATGGGATAACATCGCAGGGGCCAGTACCATATCCTGGCTGAGAAAAAGCTAGCTGGAAAAGCAGCATTGCATGTTAGTGTTGTATTTTGACTAATAACCATTTCCCAAGTGTCCCCATGCTTGCAATGTATGCATGATGTAGGGTTAGGAGGAGGATTATCAAGCAGGCTAGGCAGTCGGGTAACATGGGTGTACGTTGAAGTAAAGACAGATGCCGGATGTAGGAAAGGGAGAGAAACGTAAGCATGAGACTGCAGCGTGTTGAAGGCTGCAAGAGAACTTCCTACTGGACTCTGCACTGCAAGGATGGGCGTGAGGCGCACTCACATCAGAGGCTATCAAAAATTCTGCCCTTCCTTGTGATTGTGCCTCTCCCGTTGGCAGTCCCTTGTACGTATCCTGCCGTTGCCTTTTTGATCACCTTAATGCGAGTGGCCTAGCAGGCCTGTTAGCACTGAGCCTGCCTCCAGTGCGGGCATGTTTTCAGTGTCTAATTCTGGCTGTTCTAAACTGAAGTGTACTTCATCACCAGGCTGTTTGGCAGGAAACCCTCCGTTTCCTGAAGTCACTGTTTGCTGCTAATCAGCAATCGGCTAATGTTAAAATTGCTGTGGGGGTAGGAATTGTTTTGTTAGGAAAGGGCTGAGAAGACATGTCAGTTTTGTATGTAACATCTTGTCTCAGCTGTGTGGAGGGTAGGGCCGATAAAAGCCACTGTCACGTGGGCCTGTTGTGAATATTCCACAAATCCATCCCTAGAGTCCCTCCAGTTCCCCTGTGGCACCTCTCATTCATTTGACTTGTCTCTGCCTGTGAAATGAACCAATGAACAAACCAACCAGCCACTACCAAAGATGACAGCCAGCCATCTTTCACTGTTAGCACTGCTTGTTATGTCTGACTCCTGACCATGTCACTTACCTTCTGCTCCTCTGGATAATGACTTGCATGTGTTCAGAACTCCTCTGGCCATTTCCTCCTCCTCCTGGTGAAGAATGTTGTTTGCTTTGCTGCCTGTCCGACTCCCAGAATTTTCACTGTCAGGTGCCCTCCGGTGGGATTAAATTTTAGCTGCACGTCTGCTAGGAATTGGGTCTACTTCAATTTTTCCTACAACAGGCGAGCTGTCCCAATGATTTAGAAAGGGCTTGAATTGGAAGTGTAATGATCTACAGTATTTTTTTAAAAGCAACTGAGCATTGCAGTCTTCTGTAAGCCTTGGCTTCTGGGGGCAGCATGATTGAATGAATAAAAGCAAGGGAAGGGGGGGGGGGTTATTTTTGTTCTGTTCCCAACTGAGCCTAATCTATAAAAAGCATAGGCAAGTCACTAGCCGAGTTTCCATTTCTCCTCCTCTAAAAAGGGGAGTGTAATTTATATGTAGCACCTACGTGGCCCCAGTCACCGATCCTTGCCTTCCTTTGTACAGTGTTTTCATGTTAAGGGGGGAAAACCCTGAGGGAATGTCTACACAGCAACTAGCTGGCTCTGGGACCCTGCATGCTGGGAGAATCCCAGAGGAACTCAGCAGGAGCTGGGAATCTACCCAGCAATGAAACAACCCCCCAGCCCACATCCTGCAGGCTGGAGTCAGCTGGCACACGCTAGCTGTGGGTTTTTCTTTGCTGTAGACATATCCGCAGTTGTCATAAAACTCTCCCTCACTACCATTTGTTAAAATATCTTCCTCCCTGTTAAATGGGCATTATTGTTCTGTTAATCTTAAACTCAGATTTGATGCATTCCTGTGTTCAGCATCATATCCTTTCATACGCATCCGTGGAGCGAGCAGAAAATGCTTTAGGACTTCATGAGCTAATGGTTCGGCAAGATACAGCTGCTTGCAGTCTACATGGAGACTTGAACCAACTCAGGTCACATGCATCCCTGAGATTAAAAGCCTTTTATTTAAAAGTAGCTGCCAGCATCCTTCCAGGTAAACTTCTGTCCCCTCGTTAGCACAGCTGATCAAATAAATACAAAGCGTATTTTAGAGTTAAGGCTTACAAATAGCTAACTGCTGACGTTGTACATGGTCATAACAATCCCTGCTCGTAATGCATGACTGTCACCTGATTGTAAATTAACTACTGGGGACCTGGAGTTTTCAATGAATTTAAATACCCTGGCCCCATTCCCTTTGGTGCTTTAAAAATCCCTGGCAATTACCCATTACAATGGTTAATAGGCAGCAGCCTGGGAATCAATAGGGGATTGGCAATCAACCAGTGTAATCCAGCTGAGTTTTCTGCAGGTCAAAATGGTAAATTGTAAGTGGCTAGAATGGAAATGATGTGTGTACGGCACAATCAATCGCTGACCATGAGAATGTAAAAGCCGTGCAAGTCTCCAGTTCCCTGAATATGGTGTTTTAAAAAATCATAATCACGCTGCAGTAATACAATTTTAGCTCTTTGCTCTCACGTTACCTGTGTGGGAGCAGTTCTGAGGTGAAGCTGTAGGAAAGGGGCATCCTCGTGTCAGCAGAGGCGGGCCCAGCTGTGCTTGAAAACATGAACTGCCAGAGATATGCAATGATGTAATGGACATGGGATTCTCTCCCCCACATATAGTTTTACTACAACAGGATGTTATGGTTCATGGCACAACCAATCTTCTCAAAGACTAACGGTTCTGTAACTTATCCAAATAAATCCTTAATCACCACTTGAAGAAACAATGTATTTTCTTGTGCCTCTCACTATCCAAGGGCACGTCTGATGAGTAGCGTCAGACTTTTTTTTTTTAAGCAATTCAGGAAAAAAATCCCCCCAGCTGACTACTGTGCATTAATTACTGGATGGGGGGACAAACCCAGTGGTACAAACTTGACCTTACTTCATTTCAAGTGATGGCCTCCCACCTGTGTTACCCCCTCTGCTTAAGTCTGTCTAAACTTGTACTTAGGTCAGACCCTCTGCTTCCTTCCCCAGCCCTAAAGAAGAAGTGGGTGGCTCAGAAGCTTGTATTTGCCACTGGCAGATGTTGCTTCAGTAAAAGATATTACCTCACCTCCCTTGTCTCATAAGGGAATGAGACGGGTTCATCTGACATCCCGAATATAATGCTTTGCACTTCAGTACAACATTTGATCTGAGGGTTTCAGAGTACGTGAGAAGCCATTAGGGATGGTAACGTTCACCTCCAGGAGTAGAAAGCCACAGCTATGCACTAACACACGACCTGTTGGGGTAGAAAGTGCAGTGTCGGCCTGTGTCCCCCTGAAACTGCCACTTAGGGCACATCTAATTCTACAGTGCAAACGGGACCTTAGCCATGCTCCGTACGTAGGCGATACCTTGGGCCTGGCTATGCTTCAGTTGAAGCATGGCTAGGGCCTGGACAAAGACCAGAACAGGTCAGGGGCCAAGCATGTTCAGATCGGGGCCCTGGCTATTGTGTTGGCAGCAGCGGGGCCCGCCTTTCCCTTCCTTCCCGAATCTAGGACTTAGTTTACAGCTGGGAAAACTGAGGCAGCGGGAAGCCTGAATAAGCTGGGCTACAGCGAACATCTGTGACAGAGCCCAGGTCTCCTAGAGGGGGAAGGCAGCCCAGTGGGCAGGTGCTAGCCTGGGACTTGGGACCTCCACGCACCTTTCCCTGCTCCATCACAGACCTTTACTGTGAGACCCTGAGCAAGGCACTTGGGTACAGCCCCTCCAAGCTGCTCCGGCTCCTAACGCCCCTTGATGTCCATCCTCTGAGGATTTGGGCTTTCATCTGTGGCCCTCAGGTCCCCCCAGTGACAAAGGGGATACTACCAGAGCTTTACTTCACAGGGGTGAAGAGTAAAAATTAAGGAGCCGAACCTTGGGCTCCAGCTTTTGAAGACCTTGGCCGAAATTAAGGAGTCGTTTCTGGTATTTGTTAACCCACTCATTCAACTTGGCTCTGATTTGAGACTCTGGAAAGGCTTCCCTAAAACCATGCAGTGTTTCCCAGCGACAGCTATCTCCCCCTACTGGAGAAAGTCAGTCCCGTTGAAGTCGCTCTGCATTTCCTAAAGACCCATAGTCCTAAAAATAAATGCAAGTGTGAAAACGATGCAAGGCCAGAACACGGGTAAAGGTGAGCTTTGTCTTAGAAAGGTAGATTTAACTGTCACTCTTGCCAGGCAATGGTTCACTTGCCTTTTAGAGACGTTCTAGCCCAAGGATTAATTCATTAATTAGTTATTTAAAAGGATCAGGAAGAAGCCCTGGAAAATTCTGTGGATCAGGCTGGCGTTAGAGTGTGCACGCGCACGCTACTTTCTGCGTTTGCTGCCTGGAGAGCTTTAGACCATTAAAACTTAGCGTGAGTTCCTAACACGGACAAACTTAACTAACCCAAAAGAAAATAAATCTTCCTTGAGCCAGGAACCAGCCTCTGTAGAGTCAGCCCGGGAGCGGGACAGGTTTTGTAGACCCTTCACGCTGGCTTATGGGAAGACAGCCTTTCAAATAACAAACATCAGTGGAAAAGGCCTCCCGCTCCCAACCCCACGGCAGCATCCTGTGCCCAAGAGCTATTTCTAGAGAGGTCCTCAGAGTTGGTATTTGCCTTCATCCTATTCCCTTACTGCAGCCTGGCCCCAGCTGGCCTGGGCTGGAGTCTGTAAATAGCTCAAGTCATGGGGTGTGTGTGTCAGGAAGGTTAGTCAAGGTTGATTTAATCTCATCCTTTAACTGTGGAATGGGTCTAGAAATGGTGGGATATATAGACCTCTCCAGGAGCATTGCAGACATCCTGCTTTCCCCTCCTCAAACCCCAGCGGAGTAGCATTTTGACATTGACCAAGTAACTACTGCACGCTCGATTAGCATCTAAGCAGCAAGAGATGTCAGCAGTAGTGTGGTGGGAGCACTGGGGCTTATTTCTAGCCTAGTTGCCCTGGGATTTGTGTGGCTGCAGCACCATGTGTAGCCTAGGGTATGGACCTACAACCTCTGCCTTGTGAGTGATGAATGAGAGGGAAGGGAGGGGTCCTGTGCCTTGGTTTGCTGTCACTCACGGGGGAACCCTGGGCCACTGAGCAATGCAGAATTAACGTTCTGTGCAGAGTTCCATGGTTTCCTGCAGAACCGCTGGCTCCACCTGGGGCCCCTGGACCCGGCAGGGCCTGGGGCTCCAGTGCACAGCCAGCTGCACCTTGCAGGGAGAGGCAGGAGAAGCCACCAGAAGCGGCTGCTGCTTTCCAGGAGGGGAAACAGAGGGTAAGGGGGGGGGCTGCTGTTGGGGACATGACAAGTTATTCTGGGGGTGGCTGAACCTTTAATGGGGGGGAGGGGAGTGCAGGCAGCTGGACTTGGAGATAGCGGGTACAGGTGTCTGAACAGGGGGCGCCCTGCAGCTCCCCTCAGTGCTCCCTAAATACTCATCCCCAACCAGTGCCTCGCCTCCAGCTTCCCCTGGCAGTGTCCTAGGGGGGACTTGAAACGCGGTAAGCCAAGGGCACAGGGTGAAAAAACAAGACTAGTTTAAAAGACCAGAGTTTCCCCCCCAAGATGTGCCCAGCTGGCATGTGAGACAAGATGGGTTTAGGCCACCCAGCCCTGTCCATTTGGGGGGAGGCCACCCTCCCCGCCCCCAGTGCTCCTGGGCGTAGTGAGACTCACAGGGAGGGGAAGTTAGGCAAGGGCTCTGGCAGGCAATAATCAGTGGCCTCAGGCCAGTCTCAGGGCTCACAACTTGGGGGAGGAGGGGTGTGTGTGTTGAGCACCACACGTCTGTGCTCACAAGCTGGGAGGCGAGCACCAGCAACTCTAGGGCTCACAAGCAGTGGGTGAGCAAGCTGCCACTACAAGGGGGAGTCAGCAGCAAGGGAGGGGATGGGGATACCCAGCCTCACCCTCCTCTCCCAGGTCCCAGCCCAGGGCCCTCACAGTGGCCGAATATTCCAGCAGCAGGGCCCCAGCTGAAACTCGCTGACACTGCTTCAGGCCATAACAACCAGGTAATTGCCTGGTTCCCCTGTGCTCCTTCCTGCCCCTGGAGTACCTGGGCCTCGGTGTCACCGGCCATCTCCCCAGGGTAAACCGTGAGCAGCACTCGCAACAGTCCCTTGGTAACACCGGCACCTCCTCAACACTGCGGCGGCCAGGCTTGGGCACCGGCTGCAGAGAGCCAGCCTTCTCCTCTGGCTCCTAGAGCCCAACTGACCTACAGTCTTGCCTTTTATATTGCCAGCTCCGCCCCTCCGCTTCTGCCAGGGCAGGTGTGGGTCTCCTGGCTCCGCCCACCAGGGGTTAGGCCCTCCCTCCCTGTCCATCTCCGAGGTAGGCCACGCCCCCTGGCTACCCACACCAAGACAGGTGCCGGACGCAAGCAGAACAGGGCTGTCGTAGGGGGTTTCTTTAACTCTGCCCCTGGGGGGATCTCTTCTGTTGTCTGTATTGTTACAGCTCTGCTTGCTGGCCGGGATTTTGAAATAAATTACCAAAGCCATCGACCCTGGCGTGATTAGATGGTGTTATTTTGACACATAAAATAGGCAGCATTTGAGTTTTTTGGTGCAGCGTCCCTGAGGAGCAGCTTCGGTAGGCCTGTCGCTCGGGGCAGCGGCCTGCGTGTACCCAGCTGGTCTGGGGTGGCGGACACATAGACGGGGCTAGCCCGAGCCACTGCCTGGCTCCGCGGCTGTGTTGAGCACGTTAACGCCAGCAAGCTGGGACGCTGCAGAGCGTGTCAACGGGCCCGAGCCTGCTGCACCAAGGTATAGGACTCTCACTGTGGTCAAGGGGGAGCGAGCTGTGCTCTGGTAGTTTTGAATGCGTCAGACTCTAATTGGGATTGCCTTGAAGACAGCAGGAGGGACTATTCTCCCGTGCCCGCCTGCACACGGCTCACATTGCTCCTGGTGACCGCAGTCAGAGGCCTATAACTTGGCCTGATCAGGATAGGGCCCGTTGACGATACCGGGTGATGAACGGCAATGCACAGATGTGCGTGATCCTTTGCCAAGCCTGCAGGCTGGGTCCCATGGACGCGTGGCGCTAGGGGGCAGAGTCCCGGCTTGCGCGAGCTAGCGTGCTAAAGAGAGCAGCGGCGCCAGGGTAGCAGCTTGGGGGGGTAGCTGTCTGTGTGCGTCCCCAGCGGGTCGGTTTGCACGTAGACCAGGTAGCCTGCGCTACTGCCGTGCTACTCCAGCGCCACCGCTGTTCTTGGCACGCTAGCACGGGCATGTCCACACCAGCTGGGAATCAGAACCCCTCACCTCCCACCTCCGAGCACAGAGGCAGCCGCGACTCGGGGGGGGCTGTAATTCAAAGCACGGTCCAGCTCGGTTCCGAATTCTTCACCCAGCTTCGGCAAAGCCCCAGGGTTTCCATGGCGTCCCTTCCCTCCAGAGGGCTCCTCCAGCGCCGCACGCTCGAGTCCCTCGCCGAGGCGTGGCCGCCCTGGCAATTTGACCGTGTGCCCCTCCGTTCTCGGAGCTGCTGGGCGCAGGTCAGGGACTGGGCTAGGAAAGGCAGCAGCAGCCTTGCCCGGGAGCCTGTTGCATGTTACCGGGAAGGTGTCAGGTGGGCCGCCAGCTGGCGCGAAGGCTGTGGCTCGTCCCTCAGGGACGTTACCAGCTGTCCCGCTCTGCCGGCCAAGTCCAGCCCCGTGCAGCTCCCGGGCCTGGAAACTTGAGCTGAGTTTGGCCGCAGAGGCAGGCCCGTTCGCGTGAGGCCGCGCCGCTCGCTGAAGGTGGCTTTGCCGTGAGCGAGGCTGCCCCCGCCACGCACACGTGCTCGCCCCCCTGGGCTGGCTGCAGACAGAGCCGGGGCCTGGCCTGAGAGGAGGAAAAAGCAGCGCGTCGCTAGGGCGAGGCCAGCTGGTCTCTGCGGTGAAGGCCGGGAGCCGGCTGGCGGACGGGGGCACTGGCAGGGTCTGGCTGTAGTGTGTGTTTGGAGACAGGGCGTTCTCCTGTCTCCCGCTGACCGGTGGGGCTGCGTTCTGCTCCTTGGCCCCTGTCCGTCTGTCACCAGGATCCCAGAGCCCGGCGCAGCAGGCCCGAATGGAGCCCAGGGCTGAAAGCGACAAGCCTGTCGGCCCTGCCATGGAAACGGGGGTTGCTAGGGCCGTGCGGAATTGAATTGGCTGGCGCGTGATTAGCAGGAGGCTTTTGCATACCAGGCAAGAGAACGGCCCAGCCAGGGGGCGAGGCGGCCTCAACTGGCACCGGCCCCATTGCTGCAGCGAGGGGGGCCAACACAACCGTGGGTGGGTGAGGGGGGACGGGCAGCTGGGCCTTGAGGGCTGCGATGTGGCGTCCTGTTATCGAGCAATGTGGATGCAGCGCTGCCCCCTGCTGCGTGGACACAGAGCTGCTCCACCGTGTGCTGCAAGCCTCATACTGCTAACGGCGATTCGCCTTCCGCTCAGGTGCTTGGGGACTGTGGTCTTGGTGCTGGCGCTGCTGTGACGTTCCCAGCGGCCATAAAACGGGGCTTGCTCCCATACAGACTTCCCAGGATGGCAACCTCAAACAAGGGTGATCCTAGGAAAACCTAGTCAGGTGGCAACTTCCCAAGCCATGGTCCCCCCAGCAGTGGTTCTCCAGGGGGAGCGTGCGGCCAGGATGTCGCTCTGGGGCTTGGGGCGGCAGATGTGAGCACTGCTGTGCGGGATGTCAGACGGCGTTTGATTTCAGGTCAATAATGCAGGACTCTCAACGGCGCCCTGCTTCCTTCGGGAGGGGAGCACAACAAGGCTTGCGCCAGCAGCTTTTAGGCAGATGGCAGTCCAATCACACACACACGCAGCACAGTGCAAAGTACACGTGCTGGTACAATACAACCCCAACCCCAAAACACACACACAGTACAACCCAATTCAAACACAGGCACAGCACAACGC
>ML675626.1:26232085-26244744 GCA_007922155.1 Mesoclemmys tuberculata
CAGGCACAGCACAACGCAAAACACACACACACACACACACACACACACACACACACACACAGCTCCAACAGACAATGCAAAACATACACCAACACACAACCCCAACCCAAAATAGCCATACGGTGCAACACAAAAAAGTACACACGATGCAGCCGCACACACCCAACCCAACCACACAGAACACACCCCAAAACACGCGGTGTAATCCAAACACACATGACACCACCGTGTACACAGCCCAACACAAATACACAACCCCAGCCTTTTACACAACACCGTCCAGCGCTCGGCCAGGCCTTAGCTGCTGTCCTGAGCCGCCCAGAGCAGCCGTTCAGCAGGGACGGTGACGTCACGCTAGGGTTACAAACTTGCTAATGGCTGAAAATTGAACATCGCGGCCCTGCCCCTTCCCTGAAGCCCCGCCCATGGCCCGTCCTCTTTCCTGAGGCCACGCCCAGTTTGGGGCACAGCTGGCGTCAGTCCCTGGAATGAGGGGCACAGAGAGGCAGGGGTGACAGTCCCTGGAGCGTGGGGCGGAGATGGGGAATTCAGGGCACATCAGGGCGGGGGGGAGGAGGGGAACAGAATTCCCTCCTGCTCTGGATGGCGGTGGTGGTATCAAGTTCGAAGCCTGGTCCGGGAGCCAGCCAGGTCTCTCCATCAGATGTCAGCAGCTAAGCAGATCACCTCCTCCAGGGTCCAGCTGCTCTTCCCGCCCCCGTTCCCTTTTCAACTGTGCCAGAGGCTGGGAACGGCTGTGGGGTGGATCATTTGATGCCTGCCCTGTTCGATTCATTCCCACTGAAGCGCCTGGCATCGGCCACTGTTGGCAGACAGGGTAGTGGGCTCGATAGACCGTTGGGCTGACCCAGGCTGGCTGTTCTTATGTTGTAAACCTGAAACCACTGAAGACACACCTGGCCTCGGGCCTCGGGCCCTGCTACACACTAACGTTCACAAACCCTGGGCGGGCAGTTGTGGCCTTTCTCTCCAGGGCTGCTGCGCGGTGCCTTTGCAGGGGGCGGGGGGGGGGGGGACAGTGTTTAAGGCTAACTCTGGCTCTATCACTAACAATCACACACACACACACACACACACACCCAAAAGAGCGAGGCTGATGCGCTGTGATGGGCGCTTGGATTAGGCTGGTACTGCGAAGCCCCCGGGGCCACACTTGCCCTCCAGCTGCCCATGCGGGTCCAGGGCAGCGCTGGTCCCGGGCCGCACACATCGGTCATGTGTGGCTCACCATCTCAGGGAACTGTGCTGGAGCTGGACCGTGTCACTGGAGGCGCTGCGAGTTTTTCAGTGCTTGACGTTTGCCGCATTTGCCTGTGAGTGTGACCCCGGGCTGGGACCTGTCTTTCTGGCCTCTGTGTGTCCGTGAGGCGAATCAGTGGCTCTTGTTTGGCTCGCAGGCCTCATCCACTTGGCATGGCAGGTCCCCTAGACCATGGAGGTGTGCCCTGCACCCTGTCACGGCTGCGCAGGACGTACAGACGGCTGGCGGATGGGCCAGCTGGACTCAGCACAGCATGTTTTCAATGCCGTGGTTCGCAGAGCCAGCAGGCTCAATGGGCCAGGGCCTCAGGCCAGCCAAAATGTGCTGGACACAAAGAGCGAGGGGCTGGCAGTGAGGTGGGGTGTGGGGGCCGGCTGCATGTGACACTGAGCCAGCTACGTCCCCTTTATACGGCTAGCAGCTGCACTAGAAAGCAGGGAAGGGACGGTGCTGGGTTCAGGTGACCTCAAGTGTAGCTAGGGGAATAGCTGTGGGCCCCACGGAGTGGGAAAGTCATTCCAGAGTCAGGGCTATGAAGGGTGTGTCCCACGTTATAATAAGGCTTGGGATGCCGGGAGTGCTGTCTATGTGAGGATCACCCAGGCCTTCAAACGCACCATCCAGAGCTAAGCCGCCACACAGCGAGAGGCGGCTTGGTTTGCCAGCCTCCCATCACACGTCGGCGGACACTGCGAACACAACCCCAGGCCCCCCGTCCTGTGTTTTCATGACTCACCCCTTCCCCCCTCCCCATATAACAGCGGTTAGCGCTGCTGGCGGGGAGCAGGGGTTCCGGTTTGCAAACAAGGCCCTTCACAGGCTCGCTGGGCACACACCGTATGGCAGGTGGCACCAGCTTGGAGAGGTGAGCCCTGGAAATGAACACACGCCCACCTCCAGCACCCAGCCCCGACTACTGGCTGGAAGGGTGGGTCCCCTCTAGTCACAGGCGTGGGGTTTCGCAAACAGCCCCTCCACCTCCGGCGTACACCACACACCAGCCTTACAAGCATTTTCCTGCAGCATGAGGCCAGACTATTGCTGAGGACAAGGGCTGACGGGATGAGCTGCCGTGTGCATGCGCCTACGGCTAGAGAGTGATAGAGAGACACACACACTTCCCCCCCCCGTCCCCCCCAATTTCCGCTGGCAGGCATGTGCAAAGCCACCTGAAGGCCTGAGGCAGCCTCACAGCTAACGAGCCGCTCAGCGCCCCAGCGCCCGGCTCCGTGTCGGTGTTCCTCTGCTTGTCTCTGCAGCAGGGCCCGAGGCAGCTGATGGGCTCAGAGCATGTTTCCCATGTTGAGCTCTGCACGAAGGACGCCCAGGAGGGAGGGGGTCTGGGGTTGGCTGGCTGGCATGCAAGTAGCCTGGGAGTTAGGGCACGCAGCCGGGAGACAGGCGACCCAGGCTTGGCGCTTCCCTTTGTATGTGTGCCTGGGGTGGGTTTCTCTCCGTCCGAGCTGTTCCACGCCATATAAATAATGAAATAGTCTGTGGCGCAGGGACGTGCCCTGGATTCTCCCGCGTGAGTGCCCTTGCTGCTGGGCTAGCGTGACCCACTCTCTCGCTGGCGCAATGAACATTTAATTAGTTACACAAAGCCCAACAGCTCCAACAAGCGAGATGCGCCCCCCCCCCCGCAAGTGCTTCATTTGGAATGAAAGCGGTGCTGGTGTGCAAGCCAGCGTTTACATGGTTATAACTGACCCAGCAAACCCAGCGGTGCCGGGGCTCAGCCCTGGCACAAACTGAACACTGCTCGCCCCCCCCACCCGCCCCCAAAAAACACCCACCACATGGCTGCTCACAGCCCACCCCTAGGGCAGAGGACGCCTGCGGTCCAGGTTCTGCGCCCAATCAGGAAGAGCAGAGCTGTGTCGGGCAATGCTTCACCGCGCTGTGAAAGCAGAGACCTGAGGCACGGAGCCGGTGACGCCGTGGCCTCCCCCGGCGCCAGCTCCAGAAGGTCCCTTAGTCCCGCTAGGGCACGTACACAGAGCCACGCAGCAGTGGCTGGGGCTCGTTTGGACGAGTTGCTCAGAACCGCCTTGCCGGGCCTCCTCCCCAGTGCATGTCGATGGGGCTGTCCCTTTAAAGCAGGGTGGCAGCTTTGGCGCGAAAGGTGCTGCTGTTGTAAGGTGTACAGGATTAGTTCACAGCAGCAGGAGGGTCGCCATGACTGGCACTGAACACGGCCCTACAGATTAGACTTCAGGGAGGCTGCGAATCCCAGGGAGGCTGGCCAGGGCTGCAGATCACCCTCTGCCTGGGTGCTAGAAAGTGGCTGCATTACATGGGCCTAACTGCTCACCGGAGTGTGGGGGGGGGGGGCGGGGGGGGGGGGTGTGTGTGTGTGTGTGAGAGAGAGAGAGAGAGAGGAATTTCCCCCCAGGTCAGATTGGCAGAGACCCTGGGGGCCTTCACCACCGTCTGCAAGGTGTGTCACGCCCAGATGTTTTACCTGGGCTGGGTTGATGAGGGACCAAATACAGCCAGACTAGTGGGAACGGCTCTTTGTGTTACCATCGCTCTGGCGGAGCTATTTTTTTATTGGCTGACAGAGCTCCACACCATGCACTAACGCTTAGTAAAGCAGCTCCGTTCAGCAGCAAGACACACAAGGCACCGGGAGCGGACCAGCGTCGGTGGTCACTGATGAGGCTCACCGGAGGAAGCTCCAAGCAGCTTTAGAGGTATTGCTAATTGCTTTCTTTGCTTTACCATCAAGGATTTGCTCGCTGATAATAGACCAACATGAGAGAGGGCAGCTGTAGAACGGGTTAGGATCTGAGTGCATGCTAGCCAGGACATGCAGGCACTGACACCAATGACAATGTCTAGAGCATGTAAACAGCTGTGGGAATCACCAGTGTTAACCACGCTTGCATATTTCATTTAAGGGCTGCTGCCACCCATCACACACAGGCCATGCAATCACCGGTGCATACCGCAACATCACTGATGTTAACCACCATGTCTAGCCCCTGCCAAATTACTGTTGAGTATATTCTGTGTTAAAGCACTTCTTCAGCTATTTACATATGTTTAAATGAAAGCATAGCTCAGAGGAAAAAGACCGGCATACAAAAGCACTCGTCTAAATGAGACGATTACTGTGGCACTGGTTTCTTTGTGAGGACCTTTTATTCCCCTATCCCCACTGCAGGCAAGCTTTTGTAAGCTTCCCTATAGCTGAAAATATGTTTTATACTGACGAATAGACTAATCACTGGGACAGATGACTAAGTATGTTTGTGGACTCATGTGCTGACTCAAAGCACCTTAAATCAATAGATCTGAGCAAGAAAGAACACACACACACACAAACAGAATTACATGGTGCTTAGAGATACAGTTCAAGTTGAAAGAGCTAATGGCTTATTTGATGGTTGAGTTTTGTGTAGGCGGCTGGCTCTAGTTTTGCTTAGATTTTTTCTATGGAGCCGTTACTCCCAAGTAAGTGCATACTAGTGACTCATGTGATCATTTGTTAATCATGTTTCGGGGGCTATCACTGTTTGTATAGCTCCTGGCTGAGTCCGGGGAAAGTCCGGCTTCCTCTGGGGAAAGTGGCGGGATGTGGCACAAACAGGTACTCGTGTTAGACCACAGACTGGGACTGACCCACGGCTGCTTGTTCTTGAATCCTAGAGATGGCCGAGCCCGAGAGCAATTTCTTTAGCCGCGTGTGGGGACTGAACGATTCCAACATGACAGCTGTGCTTTGGGCAGGTAACGTGCCGTCCTTTCACTCTGCGTTTCTTTCCCGGTCTTGTCCCAGCCCCAGACTCCAAAGCTGCCATGCCTCCATGTGAGTGAAGGCTTGCAGCAGCCTGTCACTGACGCAGCTACCGGCTGGCCAAGTTAGGTTTGCATGTGTCTTCTCCATCATACACACATTCATGGGCATGCTCTGGCTACACGCAGGGCCACGCTGCATGCAACCACAAACTAACTTGCACCAAAATGTTGCCTCATAACTATGTCTATATTCAAAGCTTTTTGTGGCCTGAGCGTTGCCTTTTTACGGCACACATTTAACTCCATTCAGACTTGGTTTGGTCCATGGATATCATGACCAGCTATAACACTAAAACCTTTTACATAGCCCTTTTCATCAGTAGGTCTCCAAGCACTTCCCAAATTGCTATAGAACAGCTGGGGAAACTGAGGACCAGAGCAGTGCCGTAACTTGCCCCAGATCACCCAGCAGGCCAGTGTGCATTTAGGTACCCACCCCGAAATAACGCCTGTCTGCGGAGCTGTAGCATTAGGGCTTGTCCACACTTACAATGCTTGCACCAATGTAGGTGTGCCGCTGTAGCGTTTCACTACCTATGCTGAGGGGCCAGTGGCTCCTGTCGGCGTAGTTAATCCACCTCCCCGAGAGACAGGAGCTATGTTGATGGAAGAAGCCCTCCTGTCAATATAGTGCTGTCTTCACCAGGTGTTTGGCTGGTATAATCATGTCACTTAGGGGCATGGAAAATCCACCCCCTCACCTCACCGATCCTATACTATAATGTAATTATAGCAACAGAAGTTCGTAGTGTAGTGTAGACCGGGGCTTACGCTACGTCAGTTATTTCAGCAATCATGGAATAAACTGCCGCACAGAGCAGTGCGGCAAACCTCACTGACGATGTATCTTGCGCTGCTTCACCTACGCTCTGCCCTTTAACCAGTCTCCACCCCAAATTCCTCGTCAGACTCCCCATTCCTGAACAGCTTTGCTGGCATAAAGTCGCCAAAATTATGCCAGCATAACCATGAGTATAGATAAGGCCTAACAGCCACCATGTCTTGCTAACTACTCCCTCACGTGACCTTTGCCTTCTGATGTAAATCAGCAAAAAGCTGGGGTTGTAAATTATGCTGGTGCTGTCTTGCCTTGCCCCAATACAGAGGAGTTAAGCAAATGGCATTAAACCCTAGAGGTGCGAGGCTGGTTGGGAGAAACCTCCTGAAACCTCCATCAAATCGCTCACTGGTGCAGGAGAGGTGCCTTCCAAAATGTCTGCCGTGGTCTCATGGCCATTTATGGGTGCTTTTATGCGCCGAGCTCCTACCAGAGCCAGGAAATGCAGCGATAGCTGCACGGGTGGAAAAGAACCGGTAAAATATTGTGACTTTCCTCAGAAGTAACCCTGAGATTTCAAGCAAGGATCCAGGACTGGCTGCATGTGGACATGCCCGCTTGTTTGTGTTCTTGCTATCTAAATCTCATCTAACCCGTGCTTTTGTGCTAGTCCCAGGCAATAAAGTGGGAGCTAAGAAGTGGTGCATATGCGTTCTGCTGGTCCTCTGCAAACGAGTGAAGTTGACGCTTTGACTATAAAGAGTTGCCCCTCTCATGCTTCAATATCCATGCTTGTTTTGCTGTTGGAATTCACATACCCTGACCCGAAACAAAAGGCTTGGCTGCTGCTTCTTTAGTAGCCACACGTCCCCATGAGGCGCAGGAACGCGGTGTTCACCCATCTGAGGAAGGGCAGGTCATTTCAGTCAAGGGTAACAGGCTCCCTCTGGCAAAAATGTTCAGTTAAAAGCAACCCCAACAGAAACTACTGAAGTAGTCTGGAGTCAAGTGAGAATGTGTTTTCCTACCCCTCACGTTTCATTCTAGCTGTGAGCTACTGCAGATGGATGCATGGCGGGCAGGGAAACCCAGCGCCAATTTCATTTTTAATTGATCTGTGTAGGGGTGTTGCAGGATGGTGAGGAGGCAAGTTCTGGACCTCTCCGCACACAGCTCTGCTGCTGCTCCGCAATCTCCGCCCCTTGCTTCTTTTCCCCGTTCTGAGCTCCCCACCGCAACTGTTCTGCCGAGCTCTCAATCCTGGCAGCATCGTTCTTTTATCTGATGCAGACTAAAGGGACACTATTTAGGCTATCCCCTCAGCATTTTACCCTGTGTTTTGGGGCTAATCCAAAATCAACTGACTTTAATGGGCTTTGAGTCAGGCTCTTTAAAGTGCAGCACATCAGCAAGTGTGCAGCTCGAAGTTATTTTTATGACCTCTTGGTGGCAGTAGAAAAGGTCATTTTAAGCCCTATGCCCAAAATGCAAGTTGCCCATGTAACCGGAACCTTTCTGTACACACACGATACAGGATTCATAAGCACTGGCCCCAGATGGATTTGCATGTGAAAGTCATCGCATGGCTGTTAGAAGCTTGTAATCTGAGTGCACAGGGTTTAGAGCTTGACTGAACATGTGGCCCCAAATCTGCTGTGGAGGCTGGCTAATAAAACAGGGTAAACATGTAAGCTCCAACTACCCCTTTCCTGCATCTCAGGTTTATCTTCTCCAAGGCTCTGCAATGAAGCTGAGCTTCTTAACTGCCTTTGCTCAACTCTCCTTCCCTAGAGTCAGCTGTGAACATCATCTGCCCAATTAACAGAGCCATGACAAAAGGAGGAATGTACTTTACTTATAAAGGAAAGTACAGTGGGTTTCTTCTATTAAAAAAAATTACCCAACAGAATACCTGATGGCCCATCCTACTGCTCCTAAAAAGGAAAAGCAGCTATGGGGGGGGGTATTTTTTGTATTGATTTTTAGCCATTCTGAATTGACAATGTTCTCAGATGGAGGATAATTAGTGGCAGCTTAAACACTGATGCTGTGGAAAGCATTAAGGGTTGACAGTGCTGTCTCCTTTAGATGCTAACCAGTCAGGACCAAAGGAGTCCAGGTTTATGGCCCAATCCAGCTTCTATCAAAGTCCAGTGGCAGCTGGGGCTGGCCTTCGGCCATGAAGATGTCAAGCACCTTTGGAATAACTGGCTGATCAAGGCCATAATTAGCACGAGGCAGGCTGCTGAGCAGGAAGTTGGAACAGTCGGGGCTGGAGCTGGGTGTGCTCTGACAGATGCTGCTTCTATTTTATTTTTAATTAAAATGTGAAATTTTGGCTTTTGTCAAAAGTTCATTTTTCAAAGGTGACTTCTCACTGAGATGTCCCATTAACTCCCTGTGTCTGCAAGCATCTAAGTCAGTTTGTGTTCACGGTGCTAAGCCAGAGAAGGTTGGCTTGCCTTAGCTCAGCCACCTAGTCGAGCATGGCTTGTGGGATGAATGAAACCCACCATTTAAGGCTGCCGCTGCTGCCTGCCAGCAGGGATCTGGACAAAAGGAACAATGTAAGGCTAGAAGGGTGAGAAGATTCCCCTCCCTTGATAACATCCTTGGAAGATTTAACTTTGAGGCTCACAGCTCCATACCAAATCTTCACAGGCAGCCCTAATACACTTCTGCAGTTCTATGCCAGGGCAGAGATATTTCCATAGTGGTCTGACAACTAATATTGTAGGGAGCTTGGCAGATGATCATGACCAGGGGTGGGGGAAAGCTGCCTTGTCATGACCTTTGATAAGGCCCATTTTCCAGGTAGGTGACAGGAAGAACACATTTCTCATGCAACTGCCAGCAGCTACTAATTCCTGTAGGGCTGGAAATACCACAAGAGAACAGTATTTGACGCTTCTGCTCCTGGTATACAATATGGCTAATAAGATAGTCTAAACATAATAGACCATCTAAACATTTTCCGATCTCAAATCAGGTCTGGTTTCATTCTTGAGAGGAAGCTGAGTTTGGTTCTTATTTATTCTGTCTTTCCCCAGTTGATTCCCAGTAATGTTGTGCAGCGGGATGAGGAAGGGGCAGATGGACAGAGGAACGTCGCACAACCTTTCCATCCTCTGGCTGTGAGGCTTGTGTACAAGTGGTATTTGTAGCAGCATGTTGTTCTTTCTCTCTGCAGGCGCCAGGGAAATGGAAGACCACGTTAGCATCGTTTTGCCTGTCATTTTTGGCATAATTTGCCTGGTGGGCACTGTGGGGAACTGCATTGTCATCTACACCATCACCAAAAGACCAGAGAGAAACCACAACACGGCAGATGTCTTCATCGTGAGCCTCTCCATCACAGACCTCCTCTTCCTGCTGGGCATGCCCTTTCTCATCCACCAGCTCCTAGGGAATGGGGTCTGGCTTTTTGGGGCCACCATGTGCACCATCATCACTGCTTTAGATGCCAACAGCCAGTTCGCCAGCACATACATCCTCACGGCAATGTCCATCGACCGCTACCTGGCCACAGTATACCCCATCCGCTCCGCCTACATGCGCACTCCCTGCGCAGCCGCCCTGGTGATCTTGCTGCTCTACCTCCTGTCTCTCCTGACCATCGTGCCCGTGTTCATGTACACCCAGCCCATTGCTCTGCCTGGCAGCAAAGCTGGCTGTGGCATCATCCTACCCAACCTCTCGGTCGATATCTATTGGTACACGCTCTACCAGTTCTTCCTGGCGTTTGTCATCCCGCTCTCAGTCATCTGCACTGTGTACCTGAAGATACAGAAGCACATTTCATGCACGGTGCTGCCATTGCCCCAGAGAAACTTCAGAGTCAGGACTAAGAAGATCATGCGGATGGCAATAACCATCTGCTCTGCCTTTTTTATCTGCTGGGCACCCTATTATATACTGCAGTTGGTCCATCTCAAAGTCACCCAGCCCTCCATTATGTTCCTCTATGCCTATAACGTAGCTATCAGCCTTGGTTATGCAAGCAGCTGCATCAACCCTTTCATATACATTGTGTTGAGCGATACTTTCCAAAGGAACCTGGTGAAGGCCATCTGCCCGGGACAGCAGGCCAGAAGAGGCGATAGACACGTCACTGGAAAAGTCAGTCCCTCTGTGAAAATAAGTCCTGGGTCAAATCAGGAGACCTATCTTAGCGTGGCATACTCTCATAATATAGACAATTGTATCTCTCTTTCTGTCTTGGTTCCTTAGAGGGAACCAGCACGACTCTGCAAATGACGGCCAGGTGGTACAAATAGGTGTAAGAGCTTTTTGTGGTTGTAAACTCCAAGGAGAAAAGTAACAGTTTAGCCTTATCAGTCCTGTGGGTTGTTCACAATCATCAATCTGGCAATTTTTGACTGTCTGGAAGACTTCAGTCTAATAAAGTATAAGCTTATCATCACCACAATTGGTGATAGTAAGGCGACCAGCACATTGGGACAGAGAGAATGCACTGGAAACCATTGGAGTGGTTACAGTTCACTGAGAAGGGAGCAGAAAGAAATGCCTTTAGAGATCTATTAATTTAGGGCTACATCCTTTTTATAACAAGAACGCTAACGTTTGGTAAATTTGTACTAGTTGAACATAAAAAAATCTTACAACAGATTTCTCACAAACTACATTTCTTAATTGTTAAATGATGATGATTTGTGCCTAGGACTCTGTCCTGTCACCCTCTTTCCCTCTGGGCATTGGACTGTGATCTCTTCTCTTCCTTAGCCTCATTATGTTATCAGAACATAGCCATGTCCTCAGTGGAGCATGTACCTCTTTTTCACGCAAGGTATGTCTACACAGCAACTTTGTTTGGTGGGGTGTAGAGTACAAATATGGCAGCCACCTTGGCATGGGTATAAACCGGAGTGGAGATGGTGAGGAACTGCTTAGGTGAGAAAATAAAGAGTGATCTGAAAGGTGTAGCTACGTACCTGAATACATACCTACTTGGCTCTCTATTCACCCATGCCACACCTCCCTGTCTACACTACTTTTTAGCCATGTAGTGTCCTGCTGCTCACTTCACTTCTACATGGACAGTGTGGCTAAGCCAGGTAAGTTCTTATAGCCTTAACCGGAGGAGCACTTGACAGTTTCAGCCAAGAAAAAATAGCGGAAAAGGGACACAGAAGGAAGGACCCATGAATAATATAAATGGCCAAATTCAAACTACTATGTGCAATTTTTACGTGAAATCTCCTTAAAATCGGTAAATATACGCACTCATGTATCCAAAATGCATGAGAGTTGGAAATGAATAAATTCATTGTATCACGGTTGGAGTGCAGTTTGGACTTTTTCCTCAGTTTAATGGAATCATCAGATCATGCAGTTTTGCTCTAATTGGACAAGGAATTTAAGTAATCTCAAGTGAATAAAAATCTCCCATGTATTATATTTAACTCGTGCTAGGTTTTCAAACATTTCAAAAGTGGTCTATCAAGGTACTTTTCTGGCCGCCCTCACCACTGTAACCCAACATTCTTTAAGAAGTATTTTAAAAAACTGCAATAATCTAATCTCTCTTTCTCCTACATCAGCCAATAAATAGGGAAAATAGTCTGAAAAATGTGAGCTCAGTTATGGCTTTGCTGTAGAACAGCTAATTATAACGGGGGTCAGTGTTCTAATTCAAAAAAGAAAGACAAGGAAGGTAGAGAACACATGAAAAATAATCTGTGCACCGTACGTTTGTAAAATCATGTATACAAGAAAAAAGATGAGGGAACAGAGCAAAATTTAAAGATGATTTACATTACCTTCATCATTTACATTTACAAAATAAAGTGTTTGTAGTGTACAGCTTCACATGCATAAGAAATTATAGTAATATAAGTAGAGTGCTTTATTTAATATTACCATGGATGTGCAGCGATTCAAAATTTGTTTTTCTTTGTGCTTGTTTGTCACAGGCTTTTAATGTCTCAGTGATTTATAAATAGGGCTGAAATAATATTAAGCCTGGTCTTCTTGTGGTAGCTGAAGTCAAAATTTGCAAACCTATGTGCCCAAATATAGTCTTTTAAATCAGATATCTCACTATGGATTTAAGTTCTGAAGTTTAGAAATAAAGGATGGTGGAAATATCCTAAGAAGACTAGAGTTTGTGTTATATTTGACAAATAATTGGTTCCCTCAAAGACCGAAAAAAAGCACACATAAGACAAAAATATAAATATTTAGCTATTTGGGTTTACTCAGCCCAAACGCAGAGCTCTAATATCAGCTTATATGAGAATCAAGTGAAAGGTCTGGGAAGGGAGGACATTTAGAGTATGTCTACACTGCAATAAAAAACTCGTGGCACCGAGTCTGAAAGGCTGGGGCATTTGACTCGGGCTTGAGCTGCAGGGCTAAAAATGGCAGTGTAGATATTTCGATTCAGGCTGGGACCTGGACTCAGACCCACCCTCCGGCACCAGCCTCAGTCCAAACATCTACAAAGCAATTTTACAGTCTGATCTGGGCCGGCTGTGGCCTTGCCACATCTTTATTGCAGCACTGACATATCCTCAAAATGAAAGTCATTCTTTGTACTCTCACACTGCAGCCGTCGGAGAGGAGCATGTTAGCTTTGGAGCTCTTGCCATGTACTTTCGTAACAAACATTATGGCAATTTCTAAGGTTATACAAACAGTGAGGAAAACCTCTGTCAATCAAACTTGAATGTCGGCACATTAATGTTTTTACTATTTTCCTTACCAGGCTGATCGGTTACTGAAAGCATGATAGAGCCATGTAAACCATTAACTGCCTCGCAGCCCAGCCCGCAT
>ML675626.1:26244754-26439631 GCA_007922155.1 Mesoclemmys tuberculata
TTTTGGGTAGCTGTTGGTATGCTTAGGCTTGATTGCAGGAGGGGGAAGGGGACTGGAAATAGAAGAGTCATATTTTTGTGTCTCATACTTGTTTTAAAAGCAAAAGCCAAACTGCGTTCATTGAAAATTCTGGAAGGATTTACTCTTATTGCATATCAAATATTTTAGAAAGCAAGTTCTAAAGAACATCCAAACGGGTTTATAATGAAAAACTGCAGTAGCAGCATGAAGAAGAAATATTGCTTTTGCAGGGGGAAGTGTATGAATGTTACACTTAAATATTCTCAGATTACTTTCCTTTTGGAAGCTTTTGCAATTTGAATTTCCCACTACCACTTCAAAAACATTAACGAACAATTTTATGCCTGCACTGATGTTTTGAATACATGGAACCTTTTTTAAAAAAAATATGTAAACCTGTTATTCATGAAGTAAAAATTGTACAAAAGGTATTGATAGAAAGATATTTTGCATTACACCTTATGGCTTGAGCTTGCACATTAAAATAGAAAATCAATACAAGTATCATGCCTACCTCCCATGTGTGCCTTTGAAAATCTCTCACCCCCAAACCGTTTAATATTTATGAATCCCATCTGTTAGCGATGCTATTGAAGGATTCTGCATGTCAGTTGAGCTTACATCATAGCCCAGCTTCTTCATGTCTTTAGTCACCACATTGAAGGAAATAGTCACAAAACCTTGGGATCGCACCATGGTCACTATGAATAAGAGGACAACACCATTAGCTATTAGAGCTGGTTGAACAATCATTAGATGTCGCACAGAATACCTGTATGTGGTTCTCGGTATGCTCAATTAATCTTCTAAAGTTTTAACAAAGAAACTGAATGGCCAAAGTCTAGTCCATAGTTACAGAGGAGTCAGAGATCATAATTCCCCATCATTTACCTTCTCGTCCTTCTCCCTGCGCTACCACTTTTGGGTCAGTGAACTCTGGACGTCTTCCCATGAACCAACTTGGAGAAGGAGAAAAGAAAACAATTTACTCATGGGTCACACCTGGTAGGATTTCGACTTGTTATAAGAAGGTTCATCATATGCATTGAAATTAAAAAAAAAAAAAAAAAAGAAAGAAAAAAAGAAAAGAAAATCTTCCCCCCTTTTCATAGTAGGAATTTTTAAAGTTTGATTCCCCTCCTGTTGCTACTTCTCATCTGCTTTGATCAAAGATAAATGTTACCTCTGGATTTTTGACCAGTTTTCCTTTTTTCCTAATTTCACATTCTATTAAATATAAGTTATTTCTGGGTGAGGGAAAGTCAGTTTATGTCAAAGATATTTTAATAATACCTAACTTTAAGGATCTGGGGAGGATGGGGGGGTGAGGGAGGGAAAACCCCCTAATGCTTTATTATGCTGTGCAAGATCTGTGTATATTAAACCTATCTGTGTACCCTTCATTATGTTTTAACAAATATACAGTGGACAGGGAAAAAGTTATGACCACAAGTCCTCATTCAGGTAAGATTTCTCAAGTTTATGCTGTATCATTTCTTTGTAAGTTCCAGAGGGACAGCCATGTTAGTCTGTATATAGCAAAAACAACGAGAGACCTGTAGCACCTTAAAGACTAACAAATTTCTGGGGGCATAAGCTTTCGTGGAGTGCATCTGATGAAGTGGGTTGCAGCCCATGAAAGCTTATACCTGCAAAAATTTGTTAGTCTTTAAGGTGCTACAAGACTCTCATTGTTTTTGCATTTCTTTATAGATCGTCTTATATAGCAGTATTTTAAGACTAATTTAAGGACAGACTGCAATACACCTACTCAAATTGGGCCTTATCAATGTGCACTGAATTCAATGCGAATCCTTTTGTTGACTTCATTGATCAATGGACCAGGCACCTTGAATGGTATCTTATGGTGCAAGAAGTGCCACTGAAATAAATGGGACTACTTACTAATGCTGAGGTATTGTGATCTGATCCTTAAAGATTAGCATGCTAAAACTGGGAAGTGTTTACTCTCAGTAGAACTTCTTTGTACAACCAGAATAAACCAGGGTTGAACCACAGATCACTAGTTAAAACGATGTATGTCCTCACACTGCTGGTTCTATCCTAGCTGCCCACAAAGGAAACGCTCACTCATCGAAATATTAGGAAATGCTTTCCTACCTCCTCTATGGATCCTTTAATTCATATTTTAAAATCCGTATCTATTGCATTTCTGTGCTGCTCTGCCATATTGCGATTGCTAACACATTACACCGGCAATGCTATAGTAGACAATTAGAAGGTTAAAAGTACTGCCCAGACTTTGGGAAGAATTTCTGTTTTTCTTTCTTTAACACACATCTAGGCAGTACAGTTGTTCTCTGGTGCCAGAAATTTTCATCTTTCAAAAAGAGAATTAGTATAATCTTAACAGCACTGCAACTACATCAATGCGTTAATTAAAACACATAAAAAGCCACCCTGATTTAGCTGATTACAGCTCTCTCTCGCCCTCTCTAAACTCTAATACTAATATAGGCACGAGGACGAATGGGTACAAACTGGATATTAGGAAATTTAGACTAGAAATTAGACGAAGGTTTCTAACCATTAGGGGAGTGAAGTTCTGGAACAGCCTTCCGAGGGAAGTAGTGGGGGCAAATGACTTATCTGGCTTTAAGACTAAGCTTGATAAGTATATGGAGGGGATGTTATGATGGGATAGTTTAATTTGAGCAATTGATTTTGGATTATCGGCAGATAAGTCTGCTCAATGGTCTGTGGGAATGCTGGATGGGATGGGAACTGAATTACTGCAGAGAAATCTTTTTTGGGTGCTGGCTGGTGAGTCTTGCCCACATGCTCAGGGTTTAGCTGATCGCCATATTTGGGGTCGGGAAGGAATTTTCCTCCGGGGCGGATTGGCAGGGGCCACGGAGGTTTTTCGCCTTCCTCTGCAGCATGGGGCATGGGTCGCTTGCTGGTGGATTCCCTAGCAGCTTGAGGTCTTCAAATCTCACTTTTGAGGATTTCAGTAACTCAGTCATGGGTTCGGGGTTGTTATAAATGTGTATGGGTAGGGTTTTGTGGCCTGCCTTGTGCGGGAGGTCAGACTAGATGATCATATTGGTCCCTTCTGACCTATGAGTCTATGAGTCTATGAGTCTATGAGTATCCTGAGTCGCAGTCCAGTGCTCTAGCTGGTAGGCCACACTGCCTCCTTAAACTACAGCTGCTGTGAGGACTCAGATGTGCACAAGGACATCCCAATGAGTTTCACAATTAGTACCTTAACCACCCGCCCACTGCAGCTGGATATTGGATATCCCATTTTCTACAAACATTTCTTGTGAAGCCTATGGTCCCCATCAGTTCTGGCTCTTAAACATGGATATTTTATACCAGGATGGAGGAAAAAAATGAGGGAGAGAAAAAAAATTAATGTAGAAAGATGAAAGAGGCACAGCAAGTTCAAGCAAATGAACTGATTACAACCCATAAATTCAAACACTCAGTCTTAGAAGTAAAAACATCCCTTGTGGAACAGTCCAATTATATTTTTAAAGCTTTTTATGCTACACTTAACATTCTGTATCCTCATAATGATCGTGGTCATTTCGGAGTAATTCCTGAGTAGATGTTTTTGAATTTTACGTGAAGAAAAATAAGTGTAATACTAGTGAAAATCCACGCTAAAAAGAAATTAACGTGTTTACGTCAATTCTACCGAGGAAGCCGATTTGGTTTGTACTGTTACTCACACAGTGTCATCAGAGGCAATGTTCTTTCTCTTGGAAGCTTCAGTGAAAAAATGTGTGGTTGTTTGCCTCTGCTATCATTTGGTGGCTAGTTTTCAAAAAGACATAGCTAGCTCTATCTTGGCAGGAATACAGAAAAGTGCTTTTCAAATTCACACTGTTCAAACGCACGGATATAAAAAAAGGATGAAGTTACAGAGCATTTCTCCAAGAAGATTGCTAACGTTTAATTTTAAGGTAAGGCTTTAATGGATACACCCATGCTGCCCAGGAAACTCATAGGAAAGTCTTTACCCATATTAAAACTCACATGTGCATGCACACAAGTAGTTAGAGACACCATCAATGTAAACAAAAATATCCTGTCCCACGTTACTAGTAACTCCTTTGATTATTACCTTGTAAATGTTTGCAGCTTAGATGTAGATTCTGGAACAAACATAGGAATGGTCCTTCTGTGACTAAAATGGAATTGATAAAGAGACAGAACTTATTGATGAAATGCACCTAATGCCAATTTCCAATACTTCTATATTCATTATGATAATGAAAGTCCAAATACAGATTTAAAAAATAGGCGAGACACCCACAAGAAATGGAGGGTTAGGTGCCTCAATCCCTTTCAGGATCTGGGCCAGCTTGTTCAACTGTCCTGCCACCCACAAACTAAAGCTGAACTGCACTGAGTAAAAGGCATCCAGGCTCAGGTCTAACGACCAAGGGCTTCTACCAGAGAATAGATTCCATGCACATGGTGTAAGCAAGTTATGAAGATGCTCGGGGGGCATTTATTTTGGCTCTGATTATTTCACCTTAGAAAATAAGAAGAGGGAGCTGAAGTCAAATTGTATTTGAGAGGACCATCTGAAAGCGAAAGATTAACCAACCTTCCAGGTGTGAAGGGAACGTGAACAGCTCCATAACCTCGGACGACATCATTTCCAAAAATATCAGGTCCATAGACACTTATTACTATTTGCGGCCCTTAAACAAAAAGGATTTAATATCAAAGGTCAATGGCAAGGAAGGGGATGGATTTACCCCTGTAATCTCCTAATCTCATTACTAATTTATTGTTATTTAACATTACTTGAAAGCAACTATAAAGTTTCAAGAACTGCACATCCAAAATTTTATTTATGTATCTATATTATGGAACTAAAAGCCAGTGGGTATAAGAAAGCAAACAGTGTTAACTGTATTACTGAATTAGTGTAAAGTTTTCTGGTTTCTAAGAAATTATCTCATTCAGAAAAGGGGATTTAAAGAAATACGGTTCCCCAAAGAGAGCAGTCTACTCCAGGGGTTCTCAAACTTTTTTTCTGAGACCCCTTTTGAAAATATTTCAGGCTGTGATGACCCCCCCAAAGCGACAACTCCCTTATGCCATGACACCCTTACTTCTGCGCTGCTGCTTGGGGCAGTGCTGTCTTCAGAGCACCCACACAGCAGCCGCTGCTCTCTGGCCACCCAGCTCTGAAGAGCAATGGCTGTCAGCCATGCACAGGGCTGACAGATGTAGCCACAGCATGTGGGGGGGCTGACAGCTCGCCAACCACCTCCTCCCACCCCAATAACCTCATGACACAACCCCCAGTTTGAGAACCCCTAGTCTACTCCAAGCAAGTTTAATTGCCAGAAAATGATAAAGGGGAAGCCCATAGTAATTTCATTTTGAGAAACTTCAGAAACTAAATTGCCTAAAAGCACTACCAAGAGAAAACACAAACTAGACTCAACAGAACAGAAGACGCAAATTAAGCTGTACTGCTGGTTTTTCCTTCATTCAGAAGGCAAAAGGTGACGTGCACAACCATGTATATTTGTGACAAAATCTCAGTTACTCAGAAGGTTATGCCAGCATATGCCATGGAGATGCATCGAAGGGCTCTCAGTCTTCCACCACTCCAGAACCACGGTCTTCATGTACCAAGTACCTGTATTCAGCCATACACCTTCTTTGAGATTTACTTACAGCCATAGGGGTTGGTACTTTTAAAGGTGATGTCAATTGGAAAATTCCAGACAAGGGTTTGCTGTGCATCTCTGCTTTTAGAGGTGATCTGAGATATTCCCTCTTCCAAACCCTAAAACAAGAGTTTGTATAGTTAACAAATACAAGCTGCTGATACACACCCACATTACAGAGTGGACAGTGCATATGCTTTTAGTGTATGTAAAACTTCGTTGCCTGTTTCAGATAGATCATCAGGGCCAAGCTCCAGTCCCGGCCCCAAAGAGCTTATATTTCTAATACCCACCACTCATTCCCCTCAATTTGTATACACAAAATATTGCATGTGCAAATTCAGGGTTTCATGTGCAAACCAATGCACAATTAAACCCATTTAAAACCTGACCCATATTCATACTAATTCGCAAGTAGCTAATCTTATCAACATTTACGAAAAGCATCGATTGGATTCATTACAACAGTCTGAAGGGCTCTGACCAGGTCAACCACAAAACGAGGGGCAAGCATAACTAAGCCACGGCACGTACACAGCATTCAATTTTTTCAGAGCGCTATCCCAACGTTAATAGATCTTTGCACCTCCTCCGTGAAGCGGGAAGGAAGAATTCATCTCATTTTCTAAAGGAGAGAATAAGATGACACAGGAAAGCGAAGTGACCTGCTCAAAATTCAGCGGCAGAGCCGGCAGCGGCGTTCCGGGTACAGTCCCCGCTCTGGGCTCAGTTCACTAGACCACCTCCCCTTTCCAAGGCAAGGTAGCGGGAAAGACCCGTAGGCCGCCATCCTATTGAGTGTGTTGGCTGAGTTACCTTGAGTTACTATTTGCGTTGGGGTAGCAGCTAGGAGGGCCGGACAGGAACCGAGCCCCATTACGCTAGGTGCTGTACAAACACAGCCTGGCCAGGCCCTGCCCCACAGGGCTCGCATTTCGAATCCCCACAACCCTCACCTGCCAGGCCCCGGCCTCTGGGGGCTTTGTGCCCGGCTCCCTGCCGGGGGGTGGGAGGAGCGGTGAGCGGGCACTTTCCGGGGGGGGCGGGGCGAGCGGCCCTTACCGGGGGGGGCGGGGCGAGCGGGCACTTACCGGGGGGGGCGGGGCGAGCGGCCCTTACCGGGGGGGCGGCCCTTACCGGGGGGGCGGGGCGAGCGGCCCTTACCGGGGGGGCACTTACCGCGGCGGGGGCCCAGTCGTGGCCGTAGACGAAGCAGTACTTGCAGTAGAGATCGTCGAAGGCGGGGAACTGGAGCAGAAAGACGCCAGGTCACGGGTCAAAGGTCGCTTTGCGGGGGGGAGCCCATCCCCCACCGATCCCCCCCGCGGGGCCAACGCCGTGGGCGGCCCGTGGGCCGGGCTGGGTCAGGTCGGTGGCTCCCAGCCCTGAGGCCGCCTGCCCCACAGCCGGGGGGGGGAGGCCCCTCAGGCGCGTACCCGGGGCGGGGGGGGGGCGCGCCGCGCGGCCCCGCGCTCACCTGCGCGCTCTCGATCTGCCCGTTCACCATGAGCAGGAAGACGGTGGGACCGGCGGCGGCGGCGGTCGCCATGGCGCCGCTCCCGGCCCGTTGCTAGAGGCCGCTCTCGGCCCGCCTTGGATACCGGACGGGGAGGCGGCGGGGACAAACCGCGCCGTCCGCGAAGCGCGCGTGGCAGGCCCCGCCCGGGAGGGACTGCCCTGCCCTGCCAGGCCCCGCCCCCCGCCCGGGAGAGGCTGCCCTGCCAGGCCCCGCCCCCCGCCCGGGTGTGGCTGCCCGGCCCTGTCCCAGGGGAGGCTGGAGCAGGGGGAGGCTTTGCCAGTCCTGCCCAGGCCGTGGGTCCTGCAGGGGGGGCAAGGCACGCCCTAGGAGAGCCGGGGGGAGGCTGGCTGATGAAGTCAGTCCCCCAAAAGATATTACCGCCCCCAGCTCGTCTAGCTAATACCCCGGCTACGGCCCCCCTGCAACCCCGGGGTGCCCACGTGTCCTGATTTTATAGGAGCACCTTGATATTTGGGGCTTTGTCTTATGTAGGCGCCTATTTCCGCCCCCCTCCGATCAAACGCATCAAAACGGCGCCCGCGCCAGCCCGACGCGCCCAGCTGACGGGGCCGGATTAGATTTTTTTGTTTGTTTCCTACGATCGAAGTCTCTTTTCCTCTAGCCCATTTCCATGTTTGCACTTGTGCAAAATGATGGGGGTTAAGCTCTTATTTGTTTCTCTTCAAATTTTCCCAGTTGAAGGAAATGATTGGGGTGGGTGTCTCAGGCAGTGAGGATTAAACAACCCAGGCCTTGAGACTGAAATGATTTTACAGCCCTTCAAACACAAATTGTCAACATCGGGTGTCAAAATATACAATGTAAATATCCTTAAACTCTCCTAAGGTCTCAAGCAGCATTTTTCTTACTTTGCCGATCTGTAAATTTAGATGATTATCGCTGGAAGTATTTTTCATTGGTTTGTGTGTGTTTGGAGAAATTGAGGTTTACTGCCATTTACCGATAAAAATCAAATCCTTCCAACCCGATTTACAAGGGTGTGGTGCGTCTACATCAGGGCCTTGCACCAGGATCAATACACTTGCTATGCTAGTGCCACCTACTAACATAGTCAGGGCCTTGTGTCCCATGGACCTCAGACTCCCTGTCATTTATCTCACCTCTGACTCTGGGTGCAGTGGCTCTTTGCCCTAGAAAATTTGAGTCAATAGATTATACTTCCCTTCCCTCCCCATGCTTTCCACTGCAGTGGGTTAGGATATCTATGTGGCAGTCAGAGGCGTGACTACAGCTTTGATCTAGCTAGTTTGTACAACAAGAGCAGTTAAATTGAGGCAGCATGGGTTGTACACACCTGCTTGGGACCTTGGGTACATACCCAGGTGCCTACCCAGTGCTGCTGTGGCTTTAGTGCTATAGGTACATGAGCTAGCTTATCAAAGCAAGCTGGAGATGTTTACATGTGCTACAGTCTCACCTCAGACTGCAATGTTGACATACCCTTAGATTGCCAACCCTGCGTGTTCAACAATCATGAAATTTAAAAGATAAATACTTTTTTAGCCAAATAATAAATGTCGTGTCCTTTTAAATGTGCGTCCTGCTTTTCAGCATTTTAGGGCTCACTCTTTCCTTTGCAATAATGAGGGCTAGAAACTAATTTCTTTAAAAAAACAAAAACTCCTCTAGGCACATGACTCCAGAAGCTGGGGCTTTTAGAAGAACACTAAATAGCACAAAAGTTGGCCACATTGAGTCATGGGGATGCACATGTGTGATGAGCCTAGGAGGCCACTAGGTGTCACAGTTTCCCCACACAAATTTGAAATGCAAACTTAAAAGAGACCAGAGGCATGACCTGATTTTAAAATCATGGCTGATCTAAAATCTAGCTGACCTGCACTTTATTTTCTATACCTCATAGATTATCCTATCTTACCCCTTGGAGGAGGGTGGGGGCAAATTCCAATCATGCAGTAGTCAGCCACTGTCAGGGATTTATTCCATAATCATCCAGAACAGGGTTTCTTGCATCTTGTCCTGAAGCATTTGTTACTGGAGCACTATCAGAGACAGGATACGGGGCTAGGTAGGGCATGGATCTGATCCCGCATAGCAGTTCATAGGTTCCTGGCCTTCCCTCGTCTCCAGAAAATCACAGCTTAATTCTTCATCTGAACAAAATTTTCTGCAGCCAAAGGCTTCAAGGAAGACCCTCTGACATTTAGAAATACTCAGCCCCGTATAAAATACTCACAGAGCTCATGGAGCACTTTAAAGTTGGAAACATTGATGAAAATAACACAGTGGTGACTGGTCAATATTGCAGAAGCAAGTTAATAAAAAATAGCCATGCTACTGACTGAAACATGAGAACCTCTGGACATTCCCTTTAAAACCCACAATGCGGGCGGCTTTGTTTTTCGGGTATCTCTGATAGGCTGATTATGTCAGTGGTAGCTACTGTTTTAGAGACCCCAGAAAACTGGGACTCTTGATTTCTGGAATCTGTCTCAGCCTTTGGTCAGAATTTAATAGGGCTGGGCATGGCAAGGATAGAGATAAAGTGGGCGAAGTAATATCTTTTACTGGACCTACTTCTGTTGGTGAAAGAGACAAGATTTTGAGCTTACCATATTTATTTATTATACATGCGGTATATTCCCAGTATAAGGATCAGTTCAAGCAAATTTCAATTTGTTCTCTTTTATCCAGATGCTCCCGGCAACCTGATCCGTAGAACAGCAAACCACCAACATCATCTTACATATACTGAGCAAATTCTCATGGTCATTGTGCAGATGAACTGCAAATGAAAAAAAATGTGTACAAATTATAGTTGTGTAAAGAAAGCCCCGAAGTTTGCTTTATTCCAACATAAAGATTCTTCTGCTCGCTTTTTACATTAAAACACAAATGATCAAAGTCTGTTTTGGTCCTCTAGCACTTAAATCAAATTACATTACTATTTACGTATGTAACACTGCTAATGGCCACTAGAGATCACCAGTGCTTTACCAGTTGCAGCACAGAAGTTATGATACAAACGGCTAGAAGCATTAAAAGGAAATATGTTACATATTAATGTTGAAATAAAGTTTGAAGGCACCACAATATTTTACATGGCAAAAATAACCGTATAATTTCTGGTCTGAATAGAGACTCGGAGTGGTTAGCCCACTACAAAAAATAATGTTCCCTCTTTTGGCATTCACACCTTGTCATCAACTGTTGTGAATGGTGGCCTCATCCACCCTGATTGTATTAACGGATTTAACATTTGCCCTCCCCACTGTGATGTAACTCACCCATCTTCGCAGCTGTCCCTACCAAATGGAAGTTTCCACTTCATGCATCTGATGAAGTGGGTTTCTGCCCACGAAAGCTTATGCCCAGATAAATCTGCCAGTCTTTAAGGTGACACAGGACGCTCGTTGTTTTGCTAAAAACAGACTAACACGGCTACCCCTCTAGAACTCATATAATTCCTGCACAATAACTGTTAAACACATAAGCTCATGGTATCTAAGGCACGCTGGCACTCTATGATCACTCTTGCAGGTGATGTTGTAAGAGGGGAATTACGATGAGGTGCACGTTATTATAAAGAAAGGCTTTACAATGCATTTTACGGGAGAGGACTGCATAATAAAATTAACATAATGATAGTATTAATATACAGGAGCCAAAACGACTTCACAGTTGGTCTGCCTACAATCCCTCTGCAATGCAGCCACCTTAGGGGTTCCGTGGGGTATACAGCTAGCACAGAACAGTGGGGAGAAGGGAAATTTTCCCTAAGAGCGATGGATGCTCTTTTGGCTGGTACACCAGGGACTGACCTGGGGATCATCCAGTGCTAAGAGCCTGGTCTATGCTTCAAAGTTTGGCTGACATAGCTATGTCTGTTAGGAGTGTGGAAAAAAGCACACACCTTCCCTCCCCAACATACCTCTGCCAGAAAAACCTGAGCGTAGACAGTTACACCAGCCAAAAAAAGTCCTTTTGCTAGTATTGCTAATTTTGTTTGGGGACCTGATATAAGGTGCTGGCAGAAGCACTCTTTGGCCAGTATAAACTGTCTCTCCACTCGGAGGGTTTGCTGGGGGTAGCATTACTGGTATAACTTTACTAGCAAGCCCTTTCTAGTGTAGACAAAGCCTGAGTCTTTGCAGTTTGAACTATAGAGCCACGTTCTGTAGGGGACTTGTAACAGCTCCAGATCTTCTGTGGATTGGAGACATATAACACACCCTAATCAGTGGCTTTCGCCCAGCGCAAACAACTGTTCTGATACGCAGGATTGTTAATGTCCACAAAGCGCAGATTGGCTGTGAGGTCTCACCCAAGGTCTCCGAACAAATAGCGTTACACAGAGAGGGCATGGGACAGCATGTCATCCCTGCGTTATCATCCTTCCCTAAACCACTGCTTCTCAGTGGCCCAGATCGGTGAGGCGCTGAGTGCTTCCAGCAAGATATGCTTTGCCCTGCTTGCTCATTGATATCAGTGGTGCGCAGACCCCATGGCAAAGAGCACGACATAAATACCAAGATGTGCAGTGGGTGCTTAGCCCCTCACCTTGAAATCAATGGCAGTTAGCGGTGGACTTTGGCTGAGCGTGGCACAATCACGATAGCTACAGAATCACAGAAATAGCAGGCAGGGAAGTTGTCCAGGCCAGCCCCCAGCATTGAGCAGGACCAAGTAAATGTAGACCGGTCTGTGTCCAACCTGATCTTACAAACCTCCAGAGATAGCAATTCCACAACCTCCCTTGAAAGCCTATCCCAGAGCGTAACCACCCTTATCGTTAGAAAGATTTTCCTAATGCCCATCTTAAATCTCTCTTGCTCTAGATTAAGCCCATTACGTCTTGTCCTAGCTTCACTGGATATGGAGAACAACTGATCTGCATCCTTTTTACCTCAGCCCTTGCCCAATTTGAAGTTTATTGGGTCCCAGCCTGTGTCTCCTTTTCTTGAGACTAAACATGCCAGGTTTTTTTAACCTGTCCTCAGAGGTCAGGGTCAGGTTTTCTAAATCTTTTTGAATTTTTGTTGCTCTCTGGACTCCTTCCAATTTGTCCATAGCTTTCCTAAAGTGTGACACCCAAAATGGACAGAGGGCTCACCCGTGCTGAGTGGAGCGAGACAATTACCTCCCACTCTTACATACAACGCTCCTGTTAATACACTCCAGAATGACATTAGCCTTTTTTGCAACGGCATCACATTGCTGACTCATATTCAATTTGTGATCCACTGTAACCCCCAGGTCCTTTTCAGCAGTACTGCCAATTAGCCAGTTATTCCCCATTTTGTAGCTGTGCATGTCATTTTTCCTTCCTAAGTGAAGTGCTTTGCATTTGTCTGTATTGGATTACATCCTGTTCATTTCAGACCGATTCTCTAATTTGTCAAGGTTGCTTTGAATTCTAATTCTGACCTCCAAGGTGCTTGCAACCTCTCCCAGGCTGGTGACATCTGCAGATTTTATAAGCACCCTCTCCACTCCACTATCCTGGTCATTAGTTTAAATATTGAATAGTACCAGACCCAGGACTGACCCCTGTGGGACCCCACTAAATATATCCTCACAGTTTGACAGCAAACCACTGATAACTACTCTTTGAGAACAGGTTTTCAACCAGCTGTGCACCCATCTTACAGTGATTTCATTGAGACTATATTTCCCTACTTACAAGGATGTCATGTGGGAATGTATCAGTGCATGGTTATCTTCCAGCATTGACTCCCCCCCCATAGGACCCCTCCATAGGGTTGTCTACAGTCTGAGCCACACACAGTTTCATGCTGGTATACCTATTTTGGTTAGGAGTGTCTAGGGGTTTGTTTTTTCCAAATTGTATTATTATACTGGTACAATCTCTAGTGCATGTGCAGTTTTACCAGTATAAAAGTGCCTTATACCAGTCTAGTTTATACCCGGAACAAGCAATACCTGTATAAGCACTTTTATTTCAATATACCTTAAGGGGAATTGGACCACGTTAATTATACCAGGATAATTGATGACATACAACTTTAACATATAGGGGATATATTAGGGACCTTTTCATGGATATTCTGTGTGCTTTAATTTCTTAGGTAAAGAAATCTTTTAAAGAATGAATCCTATTGAAATCTATGCACCACAGCTGTGCTTTTACCATTTCTCTCCATCCATACAGAATTGAATGCTGGCTCTGGGCTCAGCTGGGCAAGCTGCTCTGTGCATTCGTGATGCCAGCAGCAGTATGCATATGCAGCCTTTAGTCACGGGAATCCCTCACGCCTACACTCCTATCTGTGCAAATGTCACAGAACACAACGGGAGGCCTAGCAATTTCGACTGTGGTCAAAATCCAATAAGATCTAGCAAATCACTTGCTGCGTTTCACCTCTCTAGCTGCCCCCACAGCTGCAGACAACAGACTGTAGTTGCAAGCAATACTGAGACATTTGAATGATGTCTCGACACCAAACTCTTTCTGGAAGGGTGGCTGGTTGGTAAAAATCCCAGGGAACTGGATATTTGCTCAGCTCTTACCTGCTGTAATTAAATGCACATTTCACCTGTGCTGCTGCTGATATGCTATCTACCATTGCAGGAGACCGCTCCCTCATAGGCCTCTATTCCGTCCAGCATAGAGGACATTTGCACTTTGCATCGTATTGGATGGTGTTAAAATTGATCCTAATTGAAGAGTTTGCTAGCTTGATTCTAAGTTGTTCCATGCAGTGGATTATTTCCAGTGACTTCCCTCTTCAGACGTGCTTGGCCTTTTCTGGGCAGTTGAATCCTTTGCACGTGGGCTGGGTCAGTTTCTCGTTCCTTGCAGTTCTGATTTGGATCCAAACTGCCCTCGTTTTTGGGGTGATCCAGCCTAGGGGCTTGGGTTAGGCCCACCTAAGCCAGTGTGCACACATTTGCCAGTTTGCAGTGATGTCCTTGCGCCTCATTCTGCAAGGATCACGTGTAGACAACTGTTTCTGGAAGAGGAGAGGCTCAGAAATGTGGTATTTTGGGTAGGCTGCTGTATCCATTAGTTTTAAGAATTGGAGGCGTAAAGGTCTGGTAATTGGTTCAGATTAGTGACAATCCCTTGGATCTGCCCTCCCCACAGGCCTCAGGAGCTCCAGTTACTTGGTTCTCTCTCCTCTGTGGGATTGAATCAATGTCTTTAAGACTCTTCCACTTTCACCTTTAGGCAGTTTTTGGTAGAAAATCGCTGGTGTGTCCAAATGGACGTGTCCACAGGAAATATCAATTTTCAACATGTTTCAGGTTTTGGTCACAAAAACCTGCCCCAACCTATTCTCAATTTTCAGCCACCAAAGCCACAACCTTTTCAGGCTTTGGTTTTTTTGGAAAAAAAAAAAAATCCCCAAAACATCAGAACAAAATGTAAAAGAAAACAAAATTCTATTTTCATCCAAATTTTTCCCAGGGAAAAAGAAAAGATTTACTAACCAGTTATAGCTGCACTACAGCAAATTAAAGTGATGGCCTTTAATTAACACTGGCTGTTTTGTCCAGCAGCTACATCAGAGCTAGCTGAGAGCAACTTTGAGAGTCCCGCAAATTATCGTTATTATTTAGTTGTGTTATCATAGCACCTAGGAGCCCCAGTCATGGACCAGGACCCCACTGCACTAGGCGCTGTACAAACACAGAACAAGAAGACAGTCCCTTCCCCAAAGAGAGTCCAATCTAAGTACAAGCCAAGAATCAACAGCTGGATATAGGCAGATGAGGGAGTACAAGGAAACAATGTGCCAGTGCTGGTCAGCATGATAGACAACGGTTTCAGCACGCCAGCAGTTGAGCCCTTGTCAAGATACTGTTCAAATCAGCAGGCTGCCAAAGGAGTTAAAACCAGCGCTATGATATCTGCCCCATGGCAGAAACATGGCTTCAAGGTTATTCATTTGCTAGAGGCTGTGATCAGTTTTGAAGAAGGGTCATTTGTAAATGCTTCATGTACAGTTTCCATCTCCTCCCAGGCTCAGTGAGCGATTTTTCTTGCCAACGTCTCGCTAATTAGCTTTATTTTTAATCTTTATGAATATAATGAAATCCCAGGCAGAAAGGCTTTTTACCTGGACAGAAAACTCAAATAATGCAGCAGGGAGTTTGCTCTCCGGCTTTAATGAAAAATCATGTATCACTGCGATTCCATGCACATTATTCAATGATGCTGGTATTGCTTTTTGGCCAAGGTAAAATAGTACGCTCCCTCTTTGCCCCTCAGTTATCTGATGTTGCCTCTTAAATCAAAGCCTTCCATTGTAAAGGGTGCTGTATCAGTCCTAATTCCTACATCGTGCACAAAGGAGACCTGTTTGTTGATGTCTGACTTTTCCCTTTTGCAGAACAAGGGGCTTTGCTGTTTGCATGCGCAGCCTGTCCCAGCGGTTAATGAATGACTCATTCCCACATCAAAGGCCGACGCTTGTCAGGTGTGTACAGTGCAGCGGAGGTCCATTCAATTGCTCTCTGAAAGCGGACATGCAAATGGAGAATAACAGCTACCGGCCAACTATAAAAAGATGAGTTGGCCTGTTCAGAACAGAGATCAGCCTTCACAGAAGGCTGGCTTTTGTGCCCCAGGAAGAGCAGATTTGCAAAATTTTCCCAGTCCAGAACAAGTCTCACATTTTTGGAAGCACCATTAAAATAGGATTTGATTTTCACATCAGTCACAGATGAGCTTTAGGAATGGCGAATGCTCAAGGGCTGGACAATGTTGTCTGGCTTGCCAACAGTGCTCTCTGTCCACAACGTGCACACGGGGATCCTCTGTCAAGCTGAATTTTCCAGCACACAGGAGTGTGGACGTTTAGGGCCACCCTGGTGAGGGGCTGGGAAGGCAGTGTTACACCTATTAGTGCTAACCCCCCGGGCTTTTGCAATTAAATTCCCTTCTATTATGGCACGTAATTGACACCTGTGTGCGTCCAGGTTAGGAAACACGTAGCGACTGCCCACTTTTCATTGTTACGGCGTCAGAGAGGTTAGCCGTGAGAAAGCTCAACCCACCCCCCGGGGCGAACGCAGATTTATGCCCTTGCAGGATGTTTTTGCATTCTAGCTTTCCAGCCCCCTCGGAGCCTATGGCACAGCCTGAAACATGAAGTCCGTGGGATTGCTCTTATGAGTAAGGGCGAGAGCCTCAGCCTTACATGTGCAGCCTACACATCGCAGCCAAGAGAATTTTTAGGAGACAGGCGGTGCTGGTCCATATGTAACTGGCTAGCGAGGCGCGGCACTAACACAAAGTACTCTGATACACTCCCCTTTATCCCGCGCCGCACTTGAACACTCTGCTGACGCACAGGCCAGCGCTGGAGCCTTTCGGGCCTTTTCAGAAAAAAACCAACCCAACCCCAAGTCTGACCCAGAGTTAAAGCCCTGACCGATGATATGCAAACCCCGGAATACAGGGGGTAACAACAGCTGCTCTCACTTAGACTAAAGGTCCAGTGGGCCAAACCCAGAGGTACTGCCCCCGTTTTTACATGACCCTCGCTAAGGCAGCGCATCCATTGGTTCAAGTGAAGGTTTGGCCTATGCAAGTGCTGAGTTGAAGTGAGATATTTCTGGATTTGGCTCATTGAGGAGAAAACCTCTTTTCTTTTATGGCCTGTTCAATATACAGAATGAAGGCACCGCCCTCCCCGGCCCAGTGGGAGGCTCAGTTAAACTAATGTTTGTAAAGCTCTTTGAACATCAGAGGAGCAGCTGGAATGAGCTACGGGCAGGCCGGAGGGTACTGGCTTAGCCAAAGAGTTGAAGCTGTACGCCATGGCTGAGCCATGACTAAGGAAGCCGTGGGAGGCGTCTGCAACTAACTGGAGGGTGTAAACACCAAGGAGGGAGAGGAATTAGCCAGTGTGATACACGCGGGAGGAACTGGGGGGAGAGGACTAAATTAAGAAATGGAGAAATTAGTCTGAATATCAGGAAAACCTTCCTAAGAATGAGTTGAGGCAGGATGGGGCCTCGTTGGCCTCCCAGCTCTATGCACTCGATGCAGTCATCCCACTGAAATCAGCTTCGGGTGCTACTCGCTGAGTCAAGGGATCAGAATCCGGCCCTCTGATTCAATGGGGATAGCAGATGCATCTGTCATTAGATGCGCCATAACACAGCTATCCGCCGGGGGATTTTATCCTGACACCCATCGCCGTAGCATCTGGGGGCCTGCTATGTAAAGTCAACAACAATAACCAAGTCCATAGTGGGCCTCAGGGAGTCTCTGGCCTTTCTCCTGCTTTGGGGTGAAAACTGTACTTGGGGGAGGGTTTTTGTTTTGATTTAAAACCCTCCCCCCAAAAAAAACCCATGAATGGATTTTGGAGGGTTTTTAGGTTGACTTGTTCCAGGGGTTGGGGTTTGCGGTTTTTTGGGAAAAAGGGTAGCAGTGCGGTGAGTGTCATTCCTTTTCACATTACCACACCTTTTCATGTAACCTTTTCACTCTAAGAAATCTGGGTGAGCTCTTTGGCCCATGTCCTGTCTTCTCACACCTTTGCTCCAAGGCACAGAGGGCTGGCTGTGAGGGTAGCAGCATTCAATGGCAGTGCCTTGTAAGTACTATTCAGTGTGAGTACAGGGGGAAAAAGTCCTACCCTGAAGTGCCAAAGACTGGGCAAAGATTTGTCTTTGAGAGGCAGTTACGATGAATGGTACACGCTGTTACCTGAACGGAAGAGCTGTGGCGGTACAGAATCTGAGCCCAATGCCTAGAAAGTTGGAGACTTTATCATCATATTTTAAACTCTGATTAAACTAACCACAGGGATAATTCATGGCTACCCATAAAGCACTCAAGGGGGAGGCAGGAGAGACAGAAATCACAATACAGTGGCACATTGGAGAGTTTATTTTTAATCCAAAATATTTATGATCAACATTTGCTAAATGGACAGTGAAATACATTTTTATGGTGTCATTAATCTGCAATAAAGTTGTTTTATTTTGAGTCTGTTTGCACAGAGCTGTGCTCATCCCAGCCAGCCTTTATCTCTAATAAAGAGAGACAAACATATTCATTGCCCTTTTTCTTAATGGCCTTTTTACTTCTGTTCTTAGAAGTCTCTCCCCCTGCTGTTGAAACTAATTGACAAGGAACTACACTGAAAGGATTGAACTTTGGGAGGAATACACCTGCTAGAGGAATATATTTGCTCTTAGAGTTTTGATGGATCAGAAGGGGAAAAACCAAACTAATGCAGCCAGAGTTTGTCTGCATCATCTGCCTGAGCTTGATGGGCCATTAAGGAAATACAAGCAAAAACTTGGCTAGATGGATTGGGGATTAGTAAAAACTCTTTCAAAATCCAAGGTACACTGATGTTAAAAGAAGGGTAAAGAGTCTGATGGGTGTGGTCAAGAGAGCTCAATAGCCAAGCAATACTCTAGTGAAGATATTATATATAAAATAAAATCTAAAATGATGAGTGGAATGGGTTACCTAGGGAGGGGGTGGAATCTCCATCCATAGAGGTTTTTAAGGTGCAGCTTAACAAAGCCCTGGCTGGGATGGTTTAGTTGGGGTTGGTCCTGCTTTGAGCAGGGGTTGCACTAGGTGATCTCCTGAGGTTCCTTTCAACCCTAATCTTCTATGATTCTATGACTGGATTCCCTTGAAAATCAGCCACTGTGGCCCATTCCTTGGTGGTCCTTCTTTCACCACGTACCAGACCCTTCATCCGAATTAAAGCTGAAAGGCTGCAGGGCAGGGCAGAAGGCCAACAAATGCAAGTTGGCTGCTTAAAATCAGGTACTCAAACATGGCCTTGGTTGGAACCCCCCCTGCTCCCATTCCATCACACCCCAGAAGTCAGTGCTTAGACACCAAGGTGATGGACACCTGAGAAATATTTAAAATAGATACCTAGAAGGACAGCCCAGCTTAGCTAATTCAGCTAGCACAGCGGTTAGTTCCCACATGCCAAACATGGTTACAAGAGGTGAGGTGCCATTTCTCAACTCCCTCTCCAGAAGAGAGATTCCTACGTGAATGCGGGTGGAAGAGGGTCCTTTTCCATGGCTTGATCTCCCCAGAACCCTACCACTCACCTCTCACTAGGTCCAGATGGAGAAGAGTCTTGCACTGGGGGAAGTGGGGGGAGACCTTTCTTACAGGGGGTTCCCCCCCATCATCTGGACTCTTACATCTTCACGGAAGCCCACAGCTCTTCCAAAGCTCCTGTCCTGGCAGCAGGTGCTGTGCCGTTTTGTGGGTGCTGCAGATGAGCCGAATACATAGCAAAGTGGCTGAAGCGAGGTTTGGATTGACTAAAAACAATTAGTCAATCAGCCACGCCAGCTCTCAGGAGCAGCAGGGTAGGCAGAGAAGAGCTCACATTCCATTAAAAGTCAAGCTGGTGTCTTTGTGATCTGGGAGCTTACCTTCACAAAGAAGGAAAGCCGCTGTGAGGAGCTTCCCAGCTGGGTGCAGGAACCAATTAGGGTCAAGCACTTGACAACATTCCTTGTTGCTCATTACCGTTCAGGGGCTTTTCATTTAGATCATGCCTTAGATCTTATGCACCAGGTGGGCTGAAGTCCTCGATCAGGAATGACTGGAGCTTTCAAGGTGGGTGTTGGATAGCTTATACTATTATTATTATTTATGATCTGTATTACCATAACACCTAGGAGCCCCAGTCATGGACCCATTGTGCGAGGCATGTACAAAGTCAGAGCAAAAAGACAGTCCTTGCCCTCTAGCATTGCCCACCAAAGGCCTCTCTAGTTTCACATGGATACAGGGCTCCTCGCTCCCTGTTCTAGGCCCTGCTTTGACACAGCACTTCGACAGGCATTTAGCTCTAAACAAGGGCTTATGTCTCATTGGCTTAAAAGGAGTTAAGTACACGTTGAAGTGTTTTTACAGACGGGGCCCTTAAGGTATTGTGCAGAGTTGCTGTGCACCATTCCACCGCTGCAGCGTTCCACCCCAGAGCTGGCTGCATTTCAGCAGCCAGAATATGTAATGCTGCGGCATCTGATGGGATGAAAGGAGCTCTACATAGGTAACGTTGTAGATAGTGTTAGATTCCATTCTCACATGCTTTAGTCTGCTAAATCCTCGAAACAGGACAAATACAAAACAGGAGGGATGTGAGGAAAACAAGCAGCTCAAGGAATTTTAAATGGATATTCAATGTATTTCATATAATTAATATGATTTATTTCATAGCTCAACATAATTAGGGTCACTAATATTTTCTCAGTTTCATCATGAACAATTTTTGCCATTCATACAGTAATGTTTAAAAGAAAAATGGCCGTACACAGCTTGGGTTTGTTTTTTAAAAGAACACTATAGCTAATGCATCCCAGTCAGTACAGCTTAAACTGGAATTACAACATCATCTGGGGCAATTCTGCTTGAGTACCACGGAGTTTTGTTTAGTTTAGTTTAGCTTTTAAATACGGTAATACCAAGCCTGGCAGTACCTCTGAGTCTAAAACAAGCCACTTTCCCAGTACAGGAGGGACCAGGGCGAGGTGGGCCTATGATACTGTGCAATGCTACGGTGCCTTATTTCACTGACCTGCTGTACAGAATAGGTCACATTCTGCCAGACACATGGTGTCTAGAAGCACAGCGTGTCCCGTTACGGACAGCACCTGGCAGAGAGGTTTTTCATAATGAGAATCTGGGCTGATTGACACGCTAATGGTAGAAAGGTAAAACTCTGCTGCCCTCCACGCTCTGGTTAGCCTGGGAGATGAGAATTGTTAACAGCCAGCTGAGGAATCCAGTTAGCAGGTGCCCTCTCTTTGGCCGTGATATCTTCCTGGCTCAAGTTACTGTGTCAAAACACCTGGATGCAGGAGGGAAGTGAGTTCCCATGAGCCCCCAGCATCAAGCTGAGACGGATGGTGGGAACTTGCGAAGCTGAGAATCTGTGCAGATTCTCCTGAGGACAGAAGGCTCGTTGGCAATGATACCTGTCTCCTACGTAGGAGCTCAAAGCGCATCCCGGTCTTTAACCTCACAACCCCTCTGGGAAGCATGGCGGTGCTATTATCCCCATTGTACAGCTGGGAAATGGAGGCACAGAAAGGAAAAGTCACTTGCTGAGGTGTCGCAGTACGTCTGGGAATTGAAGCAAGGTCTCCCAAGTCATAGGTTAGTGCTCTGATCAGTGGTCCAGCCAGCATCTCTGCATGGAAAAGCATCTGAAGTGCTCCCCCCAGCCCCAGCCCGAAATCCTGCCAACCTTCAGCCGAACCCCTCAGCAACCACCAGCTTCTGGGTGGAGAAAACCACGCTGTACGGTTCTGATGGGCCAGAAATGCGATGCATATCCACGCATCACAAAACCCACCATGACAACAGTCCTGCTTGTCGGTAGCCTCAGCTGAGAGAGGCCCGATGAATGGGCAGGGGAAACTGAACTCCCCTCTCACCCTTCCAGGGCAGGTTAGGGGCATTGCCAGGGTGGATGAGCTCTGTATAGCTACTCTCACACAAAGGGTTAAACCTAGCCACGGGAGAATTCATTCGGTCAAAGTAGAACTGCCTTGGCCCCGATTCTTGGGTCCCTTGGCATAAAGTTGGGCAGTCTGTAAGTTACTTTAATTTACACCCAGGAGGCCGTTCCAACACCTGAGATTAGCTGCGGTACACTCTGGCCACATCTGGCGGCACCCACTTCAACAGGGGTTGCGAAAGGACCTGGCATAGTACCACATGCCTGCCAGTTAAGCTGGCTTCTTGGCTCCTTTGCCTTCGTGGGAACCTGGCCCCAAACTTTCTAGACATAGAACAAAAATCCGGAGGTGCAAGCTTCCAGTTCCGTTCTGGCTCCGTCAAACCACACGTTCTGAGCTGCCGCATGGTTTGTTTTTTGCATCCATTTTATTCCCCCTGGGCACGCTAGGAGCAGGGCAAGAATAACTTTGCAGTGAGAGGCTGTACTGTTTGCTTAGTGCAGGCTTCCAGTTACTTAGGAACACGGCTCGAAATTCCCTGTCCTGTGCTGCGCAGAAGGTCAAGACTAGACGAGAATAACGGTCCCGTCTGGCCTTAAAAGTCTATGAATCTATTTTAAATTAAAAATTGCCATTGGAGGAGACAAAACCCACCCCTGTTATTTTAGCTGAGCAGGGAGTTTGAGAGTTTCATGAAACCCCAAACTAGAGAAGTGCAAGAGGGGTTTGCAAAACCCCAAATGTTTGAGTCTTTTCCCGACCAACTCCATGAACCGTCACCTGCCACTCGTGCACATCTGCAGGTGTCGCTTTCTTCTTTGGGCCAGAGAAAGAGCTGTCAGCTTACACAGCTCTCATCAGCCTAATATCTCAACAATATATTGAGCTCCACTGCACCCCCCCGGGAAGCAAGGACATACAGTCTCCCCAGCACAGCTGGGAAATGAGTGCAGAGTAGATGCCGTCACTTGCTTACACAAGGACTTTATGGCAAAGCTAGAAATTGAACTCTGGTTCCCAGAGTTGCAGCACGGCGCTTTATCCATTAGACCACCCTTCCTCGAAGGAGGAGAGGACCATCACGGGCTCTCTCACCTTTTAGTCTGTTAGTGAATCAGGGTGCAGGGACCTTGAAAGTCCAAGGGAGCCTTCTGGGTTGACAGCCCCACACCCCAGTCAAGAAACCCCATAACCACTATCTATTACAGCTAGGACCAGCAGGGTGGGTTTAGTTGGTGGGGGGGCCATTGGGAACCATACAATCTGTTGAGTTTGCCTTGGAAAGGTCCTGGAAGCCCAAAGAGTAGCCAGGAGCAGGGAGAATGGGAATGGTGATTTTCCTGTGCTTTTTGAACTGTTTTCTGTTTTCCTTGTATTTGCTACGATTACAGATTGTAAAGGGAGAGCAGGTCTGGTGCCTGAGACAGAGAGTCCCATGGCTGCATTGCCAGCTCTTGTGATTTCATTCACAAGTCTCATGATTTTGGTGTTTGTCCTTAAAGCCCCAGTTGCTGGAGGCTGGTGAATCTCAGCTTTCATTTGAAAAAAAAAACCAACCCAAGAGTCATTTTCTAGCCCTTGTTGCAAAGAAAACGTAACAAACATGACGCAAATTCACCTCAAAACTTCGGCAATCAGAAAGTGACTAAAAAGACCCCCGAAGTTATTATTTACAAACATCTCCTGATTTTACAGACAATCTAATGGTTTCAGGGGGTCTTGGCGATACCAGTGTGGTAAGTCTCCTGCCTTGTCATAGATTTTAAGGCCAAGAGGTACCATTATGAGCATCTGGTCTGACCTCTAGCATAACGCAGACCAGAGGATGCCATCCGGTGACTCCCCCAGTGAGCTTAATTGACGTCTAGTTGAACAGGAATACGTCTTTTAGAACAACATCTCCACTTGTGGTTTAACGATGGACTACCCACTACCTTCCCAGCTGAGTGGCTCCAATGATTCATTATCCTCACTGTTGAAAATTTGCACCTTAGTCCCCATTTGAATTTTTCCATCTTCAACATCCAGCTGTTAGATCTTGTTAGATCTTTGCCTCCTAGAATGAAACCACCCCCAATATCCCACATGTTCTCTCCAGGTAGGTTCTGACAGGCCACGATCAACCCTCTCTTCCCTAAGCTAAATAGACCGAGCCTTTTAAGTTTCTCATTTCCAGAGCACAAATTATACAGGAGCGCTTCTCTGGTCCCACTCCAGTTTTTCCTAACATCTCTTTTAAAGTGGAGACACCAAAACTGGACTCTGTATCCTGCTCCTGGTCTCACCAGAGGCATAGGCAGAATTAATATCACCGCCCTAGTGCCACTCCGCATGTTCTGCTGACAATCTAAAATAAATGCAGCCCCATAGGGAGTTGGGAAGAGTTGATTCATTATTATTATTTCCTGGAGGGCCTGATGTACCTGTTATGGAATCTGGGATCTATTATACATCTAGTATTAGCTATTAGCCAAGGGTTCCAGGCAACTGACGAAAGGAGGCAGACTCAATGATTGCTGCTACGACTGGAAATTATCCTTGGGAGTCAGAGGAAGGCAGCAGACAATGATGTAGATTTCAGCCATTCCGACCATGTTACCGATGAATGATACTCCTGCAAAAAGCTTGTAACAGGATGCATTAAAAAACCTAATTAAGACCCCCCCCATAAAGGAAGCGATATAGCCCATAGCCATTAAAATATATCCCTGCATTAAAAGCTTAATAGGCAAGGTTTAATGGCTAAAGTCAATTTAATTATTCATCCTAAAAAAGCTTATACAAATATCAAACCCGCTTATTAGTATTCATGCAGCCTGTACAATCTTGTAATAATGACAGATTAAAAGCTGCATCTAATTGCATTGGGGACGGATTCAGATGGGGATTTTCCACCCTAGCAAAAAGAATGCAAATTGATACAGTCAAAGGCTTAACCTTGAAACACGGAACAGAGCAGCCTCAACCAGTCAATTCATGAGGTCTTCCTCCACCCCGTTTCCCTACAAAATGGGTTTCTAAGTGGTGTTTGTTCTTCATTTCTCCAGGTTTCTAAAATGGCTCCAGTCAAGCATAGGAAGAAGAGATTCTGACCCTCCTGCATTCATTGCATTTATCAAAATGGAGCTGCTGCAAAAGGCTTTGGGTGACGAATCGAGGGTGGGAGTGTCAAAACACAAAACAAAACAAAAATCAACAACCCTGCAAAGCTGAAATTAATCAAATAATAATGTCCAGCAGTTACACAGATCTTAATTAATTTAAACCTTACAAACAGCCCAGTGAGACAGCTCAGTTTCACCCCAGGTCCCCCAGTGGGGAACCTGACACAGATAAATTAAGTGATTTACTCACACGGCAAGTCAGTGACTGAGCTGGGATTAGAAAGCACGAGTTCCTAGCTCCCAGAGCTGTGCTCAGACCATTAGACCGCGCTGCCTCTGAAATTCCAAATAGGATTTGTTTGCCGTAGTTAAGGGCTCAGAGCTCAGAGACTTGCTTCTGGAGAGAGACACAGTTTCCCTACCAGCAAGGACAATGGCAGGCTCGGAATGAAAGTCACCAGTGCCCTAGGATATATCAGAAGACCTTAAGTTCACTTTGTACCTGCAAAACTTGCACCCCCCCCATTTTGAACCTGTAGAAGCCAGGTGAGGATGCAAATCTAGGTATGCGCACCTCCGGCGCCCTGCCATCAGGTTGCTAGAGGTACAAATGCTCAGACTGAGGTCTGCACTTCAACTGCTGGTGCTATTTGCTTATGCAATCAAAATGCCGGGGCACATTTTACATCTACACACACAATTAAGGAGATCAGCTTTCTTCCAAAGAAAAGGAAATAGAGAGAAGCAAACCAAAGTCACAAATCATAATATTTAGGGCCTAGTCCACATGCAGATGTTGCACTGGTTTAAATAAAAGTGCAACATTAAACTCACTTAAAATGTGTGTCGATGCTTATAACATTTAAACTGAGGTCCATATACAAAGATACAGTAGAGCAGTTCCCAAACTGTGGCCCGGGGGTCAAAAGTGGCTGAAAGGGCTTTATATTCCTGCTGTGCTGACAGGATGCCTCAAAGTTGCATAGCTTGAAAACTTTACTTACATGGTAGAAAGTCTACTGTCTTCTGCCCTAGGCCTCCAGTGATGAAGTGTTCAATTAAACCACTCTCTTAATGAGCTCCGATTATAAATGGTGGTGTGGAATCTTTAGTTACACTTCTTGCCAAAAAGATTTTTCGACTTGTTTGTGACCGAGAAGGGAGGATCATGGGGAAATAAAATCATCAAGGCATTAGAAAGCGTGAGCCAGGCAGACAATTGTCACAGCATCAAAAAAGTGTGAAAGGAAGCCAGCGGAGACGAGTGAATAATTTGTAACAAATAAGGTATTGGATTAATTTCACCTCCTTTTATGGCTTCAAATAACTCACGATCTTCTCAAAATTACTCATAAATCAAAATGATCCTGAGTGATTTCTGTGAATGTTTTGTAATCTGTAGCTAGTTCACAGACAGTTCAACATGGGCATTTGAGATTCAAGCTTTGATTGGACACATCAGTCACATGCTATGGCTGTTTTCCGATTAAATGGGCATAACTCTGGTTTCAAGCTGAGATTCTTATCATTCTGAATATTCACTTTAAATGTTCTGTTTTGACATAAGTTTCAGCCAGTGAACTGATTGTGCGGATATTCGTGGCAAAAGAACACAAAACCGGAAAAAATAAAAATGATTTAACAGTGTGATCAGCTATTTACAGGCATTTTAATGCAGCATTTGCTCAGCTCTTGCTTTACTATTGTGCAGACCACCGTGCTGCAAAATATTAACAGGGTAATCTACACTGCAAAATGTATTGTGCATACAGTGTGCTCTTTTCTATAGACCAGTCATTTTTATAAGTGCTCTTGTGGCTTCTGTTAATTCTTGCAGAGCTTGATTTTTGAAACATGTTCCGCTTTGAGTGATGTAGGCCCATGGGGGCTGCAAGTTTTCAACCCTATTCCTGATCCAAACGGGGAGCAGAAGGGCAGAAGCGCAGGATGGATAGGAGGAAGAACAAACCAGAACTGTGTGGGCAGGTGCCATTTTCAAGTTTGCCAGTCCAGATCCTTAAGATACAACACCAAAGTTCTGAGATGTAACACACGGTGCCCTCGATAGCCTTGTGGTTTCAAAATTCCTCCTGTAAATGGCAAACTGTTCTTTTCTACAGAGATTAATCCTTTACCACTATACAGAAGTGCTCAGTCCTAAAATCTCCCCAGCCAGTAAAGAAAATTCTTAAACCTCATATTTTTAAAAGCTTTAAAATATCCCCTCTGAACTTAAGGTACCCAAGGCACTCCGACACTTTCTGAGCAGCAGACGGCATCAAGGAAAGCAGAGTAAAAGGTCTTCCAGGAGCACTGCAATTGCAGTCATGGGGACTTACTGATGAGGGTTGCGCTAAAATCAATACTACATCCTTCCTGTTTCACCTTAATTGAGTGGTTTCCAGTACAGAGCTAGGCGACAGTGCTCCAGGAAGACGTGCAAAGAACAGAGCTTCACTCCCAGGAGTTAGATACAGTCACAGGTCTCTCACTGATAGCACAGCTAAACAATTACACTTTCATTTGGGAAATGAGGCTTTCCCTTCCAGGGCGAGTTAGCCATTTCTGTGCAGATTTGTTCTCTTTCGGTATGTAAAGGACACTGTCAGCGCGCCGGAGTCCGTTCTAATGATGCCGTGCGTGGATGTGTGCAAGTAACACAAAGAATGCACTCCGGAAACTCCAGCTTTGGGTTAAAACTGCTAACCCCAAATCAAAAGGCCAGGAAAACAGCTGGAAATGAAGGTCTTTAAAATGCTTTGGTACATTTTTTCCCCCCCATGAGTGACACAGGCAGGTAGCAAGTACTTTCACCATCTGATCTCTATAGACGCCCCACGTGTTTACACGAATGCAACAAAACAACGAAAGCAGCCCAAGATACCAACCAACGTGGGCACGTAAGCATGTGATCTCGTTGCTGTGTCCTTTGGCCTTCCTACTCGCTCCCCCGCCCCTGTTCCACCACCAGTAACCTTCAGATTGCCAACTCTCAGGGCCAGGGATGAGCCTTTCTCCGGGCAACCTAACGTGTGCAGCTGGCCCGAAGGAGGCTGCTTGATTGTAGGAAGATTCGGCAGACTGGCTCTTCAGCAGCCGCAGGTGTTCAGCAGCTGGCTCAAGACATTGATCCAAGGCTGTTTGTTCCCAGTCCTGCTCTTGTCTCTCATCACTCCAGATAACCTGGCTCTGATGCCTGACTGCTGACTCCTGCTCCAACCGCTAGGCATGACTGCCCATGCCCTGGGTCACTGAAACTAGGTCTGCTGTGAAGCTCCTTGCATGTATTTTGGGTGCTAGAAAAATATTAAATTATGATGGTGCTGGCTTGATTCGATTTCCCCCAAGACTCCAAATCATTGGGTTAGCCACCTTTTCTCAGACTCGCAGACAATCATTTGCGTCCAAAGCTGCTGTGGCTGGCGCCGTAATTCTGGAATGCTGGGTATTGTTTCTTCTAAGGTTCTGGAAACCACCGGTGCAGATGTCCAGGCTCCTGGTTAGTCACAGAAGTGGAGAATTGATATGAGGTCAGATGGTGCCATACACTAAGCATGAACATAAAGTTTCACCTCCAGATGTGTGAGACATGGTCTCAGAAGTTTTGGACTGGATTAGGTAACTGACCAAAAGCTTGACTGTTTGTTGAGGACTTTTATGGAGTTACCTGAACTGCTTGTTGAAGAATATGGGCTGGAAAAAAATCATTCAGCCAAGGGCTAATATTAGATCATCCCTGCTTCCTGGGTTTAGTCCATCACAAGAACATGTCGGGTGATATTTCCATTTCCATTGCAAAGCAGTTCCGAGCTGCATGAGAAATCACAATGAACAACCAAGCAAGGGACTTATCAAACTTTCGGGAAACTGAAAAAAAGGGTGGCCGATTTGGTTTGGTTCATGTTTTGGATAAAGATTAGTTATTCCTTATTGATGCTACCGTAGCACTGAAAGGCCTCAGCCAGGCTGGCCCCCGACATGCTGGACAGACATGTCGTCCATGACAGTCTCTTCCCTCACGCAGGGCAGAGTCAAAAAGTCAAAAGAACAGGTGGGAAGAAAAAACAAGCAGGCACCAGAGGAGGGAGGCTGAAGCAAACAGCACCAGGGTGTTTGAGCAGAGATCGGGGGGGCCCAAGTTGAAGGTAATTAAACTAAACTGTAGCAGCAGCCACACCTCAGTGCCAGGGCCACTGGGATTTATCTGAAATTGATTCATTGTCTTTGGCGAATCAATTAAGCTAGTGGCTTTAAAATCAACCCTGAGCACAGTGGATGAACAGGCAGTGACAACTCGAGTCCTGCTTGATTTCGGCTCTCAGAGGATGCAGAGGTCAAAGGCAAAACGAGGCGTATTTTTTCCCATGCTCGCATCCCTGTCCTTCGAGATGCTTCAACCCTCCTGAGAAAACAGCAGGCGAGAAACAGCGCTGGGAAGGTCATTTCCCACAGTCTCTGTTGTGAGATGGCTGGATCCACCAAGGGCTGCCGCGTTCAGGCTGTGGCGGGACAGCATCCTGGCCCTGGGAGAGTAGGAGATGCTTTTCCTGCACTGAGAGAAACAACAAAAAAGGAAAAAGACAGAGTACAGAGCACAGTTTAGGCTGCTTTTTAACTGTATCCTTATTAGCCGTTTCAGCGCTGGGGCATTCTGCGGTGCCACGCGCAGGCATTATTTTAAGTATCAACGTGCTGGAACGTAGTTCCTTCTGGGGTGAGGTCTCAGGAGTGTGGGACAGCCCTGGAGGTGCGTCTGAGCTCATCATCTGGCAGCACCAGAGAGACAACAGCAACGTTCACTAATTATCTATGCGGTTTGCCTAGAATCCATAGAAGAACCTAAAAGGAAAGGCCTGTCCGCACTTCAGGAAGGAGACACGGTGCACGCTCCCGCCTTGAAGCTAAAAAGTGTAGTATTAGTGCCGTACATATGCAGCCGGCCTGGATCTCTCAGATCATAGAATCATCGAAGATGAGGGCTGGAAGGGACCTCAGGAGGTATCTAGTCCAACCTCCTGCTCAAAGCAGGACTATCCTCAGCTAAATCATCCCGGCGAGGGCTTTGTCAAGCCACAGCTTAAAAACCTCTAAAGATAGTGCATGGTTAAAAGGCATTTCTGATCAGCAGTGACAAACACCTCCAATGTGATATGGAGAAAAAGTAAGGTTTTTCTTCTCACCACAAAGAGGCATTTCTGTGTAACTCACAGGCTGCCATGTTCATGTGTTATACCCTGATCCTATATAAATTCTTACCAAGCAATCTAACCTGGAGTCAAGCTGCCAGAGGTTTGTTCTTGACTCTGACACAGACTCCTGGTGGGACCTGGGACAAGGCACTTCCAGCCCCCCTTGTGCCTCAGTTTCCCCATCTATAAAATAATTATATTGATCTACCTGCTTCAGGTGTCTATGTTTGGAAGGATGTGTGGCTGAGATGCTTAGTCAGTTAGACCCTTGGATAGACATGTAACTAGGACTTCATTAATAAAGTAACCATGATGGTTTTCATTCTTTGCGGTTAAAGAAGCTATCTGGGGAGTTTGTATCATTGTAATTATCTGCTGTTTTTCAAGGCGCATGCCTCAACTTGAAGAGGAGCAAGCGGAGGGGAAGGCAACATTTTGCAACATGGCCCGCGTCTCCCAGGCTGGAAAAACGGGACAGATATAGAAGCCAGATGTAAAGCAGGCTAGAAGAAAGACACTGAATGTGAGCACACAGAATGTCAGGGAGGTTTTCAAACTCCAGCTTACTCTGCCTGCAGACACATCTGCAGCGAACGGCTCTGTTATTTCCCCTACACAGGAGCCCATTCAACTGGAAGCAGCATCACTCACCCCCGTTCTCAGGGCCTCCTGTAACCTCATGCAGGTGCTGTGTGGGTGTAGCTGAATTATGCATGGCGCCCCCCCCCCCGCACCTCATATGTGTTGCTAAAAGGAACACAGCGTGCGCTCGGATTTGCTTTTCCAAACCAGCCTGGTTTGTGCCTGATGTGATGCCCGTTCAAGCTGAGGGCAGCTTTCTGCGCGCTGTGCCCTAAAACTGTCTGGGTTTTACCATAGGAGGGAGGCAACCTCTCTCGTAGATATGGAGTCCCGTGCAGCAGGGGCCAAGATTTGCTCCTACGTGCCTCTTCCTTTCCAGGTGCATCCAGAAAAGGGGTGGATCCAGGAGATCAGAATAGTCTCAGGTTCTGCTTAAGCAGAAAGAGGAAGGCTCCCATCCCTTCACTGGCGCCTGTTCTCTGATCTCACAGCACGCTCATGCTCATGGAATCAGCCAGGCAAAAGGCATGCGTCCTGCTTTTCCTAGATGCCAAACACCCGCAGCTCCCTGGGAGCTCAGTGAAACATATGGATGCTGAGCATGTGTGAAAATAAGGCCCACTTAGCCGATCCCCCAGGGGACCTGGGAGTCTGTTCTCCCACACTTTCACAAGATTCATTTCAGTGTCTCAGGACATTTTTCATGACTCCTGTAATTAGCTACGGCGGCGCAGGAAGTGGGGAAAGCGCAGCATATTCGCACACTCGCAGATAAGATGTAGCTCGTCCGTCTGCTGAGCAGAAATTAGCTGTGACTTCTGAAAAAGAAAGCTATGCTCAGAGAGGAAGAAGGGGCCAGTGGTTAGAACACTAGCCTAGGACTTGGGAGCGGCTGGTCCCCTCTACGCTTCCTCTGTGACCTGGGGCAAGTCACTTGGGAGAACTGAGGCACAGATACCCTGTGTAGAATGGGGATAACAGCAGCTCCCTGTCTCATAGCGGTTTTGGGAGAATAAATGCACTAAAGATTATGAGGTGCTCCGATACTATTCTCCTGGGGGCTCATAGGTCCCAAAGATGGATAGCTAGAATCACATCCGAACCAAACCCGGTTTAGAATGACGTCTATCCTTGCAATCAAATGCATTAGCTCTCGCTGCTGTTCTTTGGGCCACAAAAAAATACCTTGCTGCGTATTTTCAGATGCTGTTTTTCACTCATGTCAACGCTCCTGTGATCAGAACCCCTCCATCTCCTCTAGCGTGGACCAAGCGACGGTCAGAGACAGATGGATACTGCACTTAGCAGACATGCAACTGGACTTCACAGCTTCCCCCGGAGGTGTCCGTTGCGGCCAAGAGCGGACTGGGAAAGGCATGTAGCTGGAGCATTTGTAGACAGCCTGCTTGTCAACTACCTCTGACAGATGCTAAAGCCAATGGAACATGTAACTAAGCAATTTCCTCCTTGTCAAGCTTTCCCACTGGCACCGGAGTTCAATTAAGCACCTCTTCACTATTGGATTAAATGCTCCTGTGTCAGAGGCACTCAGCATTGCCTCGTGAATTGAGTGCTCTGAAGTTGCAGAGCCATCTCAACAACCCAGATCCTTAAGAACAAACAGCACGTTCCCAATCCGGGCCAGGTCTCCCCCTTGGAGCTCACCGTTCCCTGCCGTGAGCATTTCCCAAGGGGACTGAGAGTAGCTGATTCGTGGCGATGGTGGGTGCCGGTGAGGAATTGATACCGAACTTCTGGCTAATATCTGTTGCTGTGGGTGCCTTAGACGCTGAGGACTTGCCAACAATGTCTCAAGGTAGATCTATGCTGGGGGGGCATGCTTCCCAGCATGGCAGGCATCTGCTAGCCCTGCTTGAGCTACTGCACTAAAAATAGCAACGGGTTTGCGATCGCACAGGTGGTGGCTTCGATTAGTGGCCCGAGGATATTACCAGGCAGTCAGGGCAGGTCTGCACTCAGGCAGCTGGCCCCAGCTGCCACCTGTGCTACGCACAGCCACCCAGCTGGTTTCAGGGTGCTAACGTGAGCAGAGCTGGTAAGTGTGTTGTCTATCCAGCCTGGGAAGCAGCATCTGAACTGCATCAGGGATGTACCCTGAGTGTGCTGGTAAGGTCCACAGAAGCAAGAAGGGTCCACCGCGCCTGCAGGGAAAGATGTAAGCCTTTGGCTGGACAAACAGGCAGAGATTAATCCCCCCGCTGAACCCCATCTGAACCTCCTTCCTCCAAAGCAAACGTTCCCCGAGGTTCAAAAACACGTGGTTAATTGCCCCCCCCAGTGATTTTCACCAACTCCGGAGGATCCTGGTTTCAGCTGCCTGGAAGTCAGATGTCCAGCCGTGTCACTGAAAGACATCCGTTCATTGAAAAGAGAGCCAGGTCGCTGTCAACGGCCTCAGATCAGTTTCAGTCTGTGTCTCAGCCTGGTTTTAGAATTGGTTTAGCTGAACTGGTTAAAATTATTTCCCCAGTGTGGACTGGCTGAAAGTGACCCAAACTGAGGATGCAAATACCTGGGCCTCCAAAAAAGATCACGTGGAAAATTAGCCCCTGTTTTGTAGAGTTTGATCTGATTCTTCATGATGTGCCTAAAGTTACGTACGACATATCGATTCATAAGTTTTAAGGCCAGACGGAACCGCTGTGATTCTCCAGTCTGACCTCCCGCATACCACAGGCCAGCGATCCAGCCAGCGATTGCTATATCGAGCTCATAGCGTCTGGCTGGCCTCCTGAACAGCTTTTACAAAACCATTCGTTCTTGATTTAAAGACTTAAGTGAGGGAGAAGCTACCACGTCTCTAGGTCAGTTGGCCCAGGACTAATCACCCTCACTGCTGAACGTTTTGCACCTTATTTCCAACCTCGATTTATTTCACTGCAGCTTCCAGCCATAGAGAGACCGATCTAGCAGAAGCATAGACTCTCAGTAACAGCTACACAATGCCCAACGAAAAGACCCCCCCAGCTTTGGTTTCTAAATGTAATAAGTCAGCAGCTTTCATAAGTAAATGTAATAATTCAGCCTTCGGGACTCTTATAGTTGTGTTGATCAACCCATTAAAGATCAGTAGCGCCTCAGTCTGTAACTATCCCTTAACTGTCCTTATTGGACTGGTGATAGAACTGCTGTGGCTTGTCTAATCAGTTCATGAATTCTGGGCCTTTCGTTCTTGGTTTTTCTTTCTGCGAAAATAAACCACTCAGCTAGGTTGGCTGGTGAACCGTCAGTGGCCACAAGGTTTCAGCTTAAACACACTCATAACCATTGAAAAGTTATACAAGTGGGAAGGGAGAGCAACCGTTTAGAAGCCTGCTTTGCTTCACACTCTTATAGCTTGGTGGTTAAATGGCAAGATTTATGTTTATTTATTTACTTCTTTTTTCCTAAGAAAGCTTAATAAAAAAAATAATGTTTTCCTTCCTGAGCCAAGATCTTATACTGCCAGAAATCCCTGCTCTGAGTGGACTTTTAGAACCCAGCTATAAAACTCCGGTAAGAAGAAGTTACAAACTGGAAAACCTCGGTTGTCCCAATGAAATACCTCTGCTTCACAAGCTGAGAGTTAGCCAAGATCAAGGCAATCATTTACCTTTACCATTTCCCCCCCATCTGTCCTATACCGGTTTCAGATGCATCTTTCACGCCTCCACAACCTTAACCTTCTTTGGTATCGCCTGTGACTTCATTTTCTCTTTCCTCCAGTGTAGTTCCAGCTGGGTACCCTACGCTAATCATCATTACTAACGGAAAAGATGTTTTGGGAAAGGAGTGGGTATAAAGGGAGGTTGTACGGCTTTTTGTCATCTCTATTTCAGATCAGCTCTGTCAATTTCAAAATAGCTCGCTCCTGTCCTGTTCCCAGTGGTTTGTTTACCTTCTTTATTCTTGTAGGCATAACATGTTCGCAAGCGGTTGCTCCTGTCTATCAGGGTGACACTGTATAACATGAGCCACAGTGTCAGGTTGGTGTTTACAGATTCCTCCATCTGCTTCAAAGCCTACAACATTTATTAACAGAGCTGCAGTCAAGACAGACTCACAAAACTGAGGAATTTAAATGTCAACCACACGGAGCGTCTCTGTCTACAATATTTTATAGAACATGGCTCAGTGGACAGCGCAGACAAGCGGGAGACAGGACGCCTGGGTTCTCGTCCCAGCTCTGCCATTGCTGCAGGGTGGCTGTGGGTAAGTGACGTAGGCCTATCTTTTCATATGTGCCCACTAACTTTGGGAGCCCAAAACTTGATACATCTAGGGTCTGATTTTCAGGTCTGTGCAGAGCTCACAACTCCCCATGAAGTCAATCAGAGCGGCTGGGGCTCGGTAACCTATGAAGTCATAGGTGTTTCAAACTGGACGCCCAAAAATGGAGGTACCTAAAATGAGTGGACACTTTTAAAAACATAGGGCTTACCTGCCCCGTGCCTCAGTTTCCCTGGCTTTAAATTAGCCACCACGTTCACCCACCTAGGAAAAAGAGTGTAGTAAGGGTTAAGGGCTGGGGGGGGGGCCTTGATGGGGTTCCTTTAATACCCAACAGTGATAGCTTCCAACTGAGCTTTGACCATTTTGAACAGTAGCCCTGAGCGAGTTCAAAACACGGGGCAGAGGCTGGCCTTTTGATCTGCGTTTGTACAGGCATTATCACAATACAAATAATAATAAAATATCACTTATTTATAATTAATAAGAAAACAACAATAAACGCTGCATCCACAGCTGATAGATACTGGCCTGGTTTAAGATCCTCCAGCCCAGTACCGAAGTTGTACGGGGGAAAGAACCGTGCATGCCGGCCCTAGGAACACATTTGCCTGCCCCACTGTAATACCCTTTGGGTCAATGCATCACCCCCTCCCTTTTGAATTACTCACTAATGGAATCAACTCATTGCAAAGACAAGGGAGGCCGTGCCCCACGCCCCGACAATACACGAGGGAACAGAGCTGTTCAAAGCAGTCGCTGTGTTAAAAGGCCACGTTGCCAACAGGCACCTGCCAACTCTATTTCAGGATGTAGCAGCGTCCTCGTAGGATGGGGAACAGAGGCGCTGGGGAGCAAATGGCTAGAAATCCATTCTGCATAGTACAGACATCAACCCTTCTCCCGATGGACCTTTACCCTGGGCTGAGCTGGGTTGCTTGCCAGCCGCTGTGCCCCTGGTCTCTGGGTGGATTTTCAAGGCAGGAACACGCCAAGGGGGGATCTGGATCCAAACACAGGGCTGCATTCTCCTACCCATGCCACCCAGCCCAATTCTCCCTTTGCCACGCTCTCCTGGCTGACTCTTTGCCCAGAGAGGCTGAACCCACGGGCAGCTGGTCGCGGCGGTTTCATTGGTGGGCGCCCGTTTCCTCTCCTCCTTCTGTGGGTTCGTCCCCGCCGCGGTCCCAGAATGAAAGATTAAAATCTAGTTTGTGCACCACTGCCTGGGACTGCAGTGTAGACGTACCCTCTGATGGAGCAGCAGCTCCAATAGGGGCCTCTGGGCCTGCTCCGCCTCCTCGGCTCCCAGTTGCTTTTCAGGCCTCTGGCCCGGCCCGTCTACACTGATGAGGCAAATCGCCTGAGGAAAATTTGCAGCTGTGTGTGAACTTGGCATGAAATTTGTATAAAATCTGAGGGTGCCCCTATACGCCCCCCTCCCTCCAAATCCGTCAGCCCTCTGCAAATCCCACTTCCCTATCACCCTCCACAGTCCCCTTTCTTTTCTTCTCCTCCCCCCGTCTCCCTCCGTTTTTCCTCCTGCCTGTCCCACACGAGCTCCTCGGGCTGCCGCACTGTGGCAAAATCTGGCTCTGGGTCGCCAACTTTAGTATGCAGCGCTCATGCACCAGCTGTCATGGCAGAACAAAAGCCGTGTGGGGCATTGATCCGTTTGCTTCGTTTTACAAGCAAACCTCTGAGTTTTCTAATGACACAGAGCTGTAATCACACCTCCGCAGAGCAGGCACAGAAAACATAAGGGGGAGATATTTTTTCTTCACACTTGTTTTTAGGGGTGTGCATGAGGGGGGGATTAGTGTCTTTTGCAACAGAGCCCAGCCACTACAGCCAAAGGCTGTAACACACAGCTCCGCAGAGAGTTAAAAAAAAAAAGGGGGTACGTGGCGTTTGCCTGAAAGCCGAATTTGCTTCAAAACACAGCTTTTTTTTGCCTTTCTGGCATGTCGGTTAATTTGCAATAAAGGGAATTTGCCACGGTCCCCAAAGTGCTATTAATAATTACTTTTACGGTGCCTTTTCTGGAATTCCTCGCCATCCCACTGAGCTGGAATCTTTATTTACACTGATCCTAAATGATTTTTAATGGCACAACACAGGTGCTCGGAGGCAGCCTGCGTTTAACAAGGGCATGGAGGTGCCTGAATGAACATATGGAATGGCTCCTCCTGCTAGGAAAGGGATTTGGGCATCGGGTCAGTGTCGTTATAGATGAGCGTAGCTTGGAAGTGGTTTCGAAATACTTGCGGCCAGCGACGGTTGGGGGGAAAGGCAATTTGGCTCCGCGTCCTGCAAACCTGACTCGCATGAGTAGATCCTAGCTAGCAGTCCTGTGCAAACATGGCATCTTCTCAGCCATAAGAAAAAGAAAACATGACAGGCTCCCAACCAGGGGCAGGAGATATGGGGGCAATTGCCAGTTGCAAAAAGGGGCACTTTCGAACTGGAGCTGCTTGCATCTGCCAAATTGAAAGGACCAGCACCTGAAAGGCATGCTGGGAAAGACGTTCTTAGTATAGAGCCATCGTGCCCTAGGGCTGCAGTTCCCAAACCGGGGGTCGTGACCCCAAATGGGGTCATGCCATCAGCAGATGAGGTCACAGCGAATGGATGCCATTTTGCTCTGCCCAGTGCAACCTCATGTGTAGGGGGCGTGCAAGGCCACTAGACACGGAGGATGCCATGTTGCATCCTCCATGCTGTCTGAGATCCCAGTGTAGGAAATATGGGGTCGGGCTGGCAAATATTTGGGAACTGGAGAGATGGGGGCTGGGGCACAACCAGGGGAGCAGCTGTGTCTTCAGCCACCACCGCCCCACAATCATTTTTGTTACGGAGGCTTGACAGGATCATTCACTAGAGTAAGGGTTGCAGGATCGGCCCATGCCTAGATTTGGCAGAACAGCTAAATCTGACCGTGTAGCAGAAAGTCAAGCCACTCTTCCAGTTTATACAGTTTAATACATGTGAAACAAGATACATTTTTTTGGAGTAATGAATGCATAAATAACAGAAGATATACGTGAACGCATAAATATGAGGCGGCATGGAACGAAACAAACAAATAAAAAACAAGAGAATTATTTTGCGTTTGCTGCTGCTCAATTTCATGCCGCACCCACGCGCGGTTGTGGTGTGGTTTATTGTTTTCATTAAGCAGCAGCTTTCCATGGGCAGAGCCATCACATGGAGAAAGGGGTTTGGGATGGAGAGTGGGGGAGGAAAGGAGATTAAAAAAGGAAAAATAAAAATACGATTGGGGTGTTAATAAATGACTGTAATTCCGCTAGTGGCTTTAGTTGATCCTATTCTGTGAAAGAAAAGAGGCCTTCCACGTGGATTGAGAATGCTAGTGATCCTGTGTGCCTGTTTGTGTGTAGGGAAAAGGAACAGAGTGCAAATGATAAAATTACTGATCTCACCTTCTTTTCAAAGGCATTATGCAATGAAGAAAACAAATCATTAGCTTAAATGCTTACAAAGAACATCATCTAAGACGACTCTTTAAACCTTTACATATTGTATCAATAATTTACTTTGACTGCAGTAAACAAAATACATTTCTTAAATAATTTACTATTTATTTGTTTTCTTTTTTCCTTTCTCTCTCTCTGTAAATTTCTTTTTTTCCTTTTCTTTTTTAAACTCAAGAAGCTTTGCTTGTGCACATTAGTTCAGATTATTGCAACATTTAACCTGAATTCAGTAAAAGGGAAAAAATAAAATAAAAAGGACAGTTTGTACAGACAAGAATGAATAACTTATTATTGCACTGGCTACAATTCAGTAGTGATTTGGTTATTTTTTTTCCCTTTAGTGAGGACATCCTCTAGTGTACTAAAGTAAAATAAGTGGAGAGAAAGAGACTTCAAAAAAGCATCAGCTGTGAATAGAAGCCAGTAGGGTGATTGTGGAGGTGGAACAGAGGAAGGAGAGAAAAGAAGAATGAAAGCAAAGAAAAAGAGAAACATTGGGGGGAAAAAACAACCTTAATAATTACTTTCACATAAAACCCAAGAAAACACCTCCCATTTGGGGAGCTGGATGTAATGCAAAAAACAGTATCGCTTCTCTATAAAAATATGTGCATTATGAAGAGAGAGTTTTTTTGTGAGTATTTTTGTGGGGGTTTTTTTTTGTAGCTTTTGTATCTCACAAATACATTATTTCTATCTATACAACTGCCGACAGACAGCCAATGTACAGCTCCCGTCTCCTGGGCACTTCTGCATACTGTGGCGTCTCCGCACAATAAATGGTGCCAGTTTAAAAGCCGAGAACGTTTAAAAAACAAAACAAAAAAAAAACAACCACCAACAAAAAACCCAAAAAACAAACACAGCCCGAACCCAAATCAATATGATTGAGGCCATCTGGGAACAAAAAGCAACTCCGTCTTCCCTTTAGAAAAGAAACACATTTGCATATCCCCCGCCCCCGCCCTGAACCTCGTCACTGTTTCCTTATTACTTTTCGCAAACCCATCCTCCGACAGCGCTGAGGAACGAGTGACTGGAGAAAAAAAAATCAGCCACGAAGATGTGGCTTTGCAGTCCCCCTTCTGCACAGGGGTGCTGTTTCAAAACCATATTGGTATCAAGCCCTTGAGACTCCCTCCCCTGCCCTTACAAAGCTATACTGGTTCATCTAGGTCTTCATCTGTTGCAACATTCACAGGGCTCTGTCCCTGCCTCCTTAAGGGGTGGTTAGTAACGCCTAGAAGCTCTTTGTTTTTCTCAGGGTTGTTGCACTGAGTTTTTAAGCGATACAGCTTTTTCGGCTCTAGCGCCGTGGCGTCTGGCCGGGAATCCACGGAGACCACGGGGGAGAGCGTGGACTGGCTGCTGTCCAAAAGGAGATCCGAGAGGCTGCTCAAGGAGCCGGGGTCGGCCTGCTCGAAGGAGAAATTTGGGATTGTCAGGTGTTCCCCTCGGCACGGGGGCTGGACCCACCGTTCTGCCTTAGAGGGCTGCTCCCCGGGCTGATTATCGGCCAGGTCCAAGGAGTCCCTGTACGCGGTGGATTCGCACGAGGGGGTCCTTCTCCTTAGCAAGCTGTACTCAGAGGCTTTGGTACGTGAGGCCGCACTGCTTTCATCCTCCATGGGAGGATCTATAGAAATGCAAGGTGGGCTCATCTTCTTCTTCCTCCGAGCCCCGTGGATGTACTCCGACTCGGACTGAACGTGGACGGGAGACCTTTGCTTCCCCTCTGCAGGCTGTTCAAAGCCACAGTCTCCATCGTCGACGGCCGGGCAGATCTCGATGGAGTGCCTTCTTTGGTCGTCTGCCCAGCTGGGCTTGTCCAGGAACCCTTTCGTATCAACGCTGTAAAACTTCTTCAAGTCTCTCTCTTTGTTGCTGCTCCCAGCCAGGCTGCTTGTGCTGCAGTTCTTGAGGGGGACCGGGGACGAAGACGGGGAGACGAAAGGAGAGACGGAGTGGCTCCTGATTTCCGACGGCTCTTGCCAGTCTTTCACCGAGCTGTTTATGTGGCTGACTTCTTCGTCAGCCAGGTCGGAGGATTCAAAGAGGGAGCTCTCAGGGCTGGCTGGGCTGCTGTTTTGGCTGGAAGCCCTGCTTGGAATACTGTGCTGGCTGTAAGCGTGCTTGCGGGTGCGGACGCTCGAGCGCCTATGCTGCGAGGACGACGCAGGGGAATGCGGAGGTGTGCCTGGCAAGGAGAGCGGGGTAGGATGGAGCAAAGCAGGACCTGAGTTGCTCTGGGATTGCTTCTTCGGCGCCAGGCTCTCGCTGGCCTCGGCTTGCAGACTGTCCTTGGAATCGGCGGTCTGCCCGTCGAAGGAATCCGTGCGAATGGCCTCCTGTATTGCAAGCAGAGACAGATGGGACAAGACCACAGTATGCTCTCCGGGACACTAACAAGACATGCTTTTAGTGGTGGATGTGGCCCGTGACAGGAACAACCTATGCCCAGTGAGTCTCAGAGCTAGTAACATCACCCCAGCTGCCACATTGACTAATTATCATTAGTGCACATTCGTTTGGTATAAGGTGATCATAGTTGTGCTAACAGACAGACCCACTGGGGTAGGCCATGTCTCAGGTATATTACCAGGCTTGCTTGTATCTTCCCAGGCCTCTGATCTTTCCAGGCCTTCTGAACCTTCCTGTTTTATCTGTAAATCAGCACAAAGTCCTGTACTAATGCATGTTCTCTAGGATACCCATTTCTAGGGCTATCAATACTCATGCTACAGGGAACCAGAGCCAGCTGGGGGTCAGGAAGACATTTGTCCTCAGAGGACATTATGAAAGTTACACAGCTTGGGTTGAAGCATCTGCACTTGGCCACTGGCAGAGCTAAGATACCAGACTAGATGGAACGTCGGTTTCTGTTCTAATATGGATAGTAGTACTTCTTCACGCAACAGACAATCAACCTGTGGAACTCATTGCTGGGGACGTTATGAAGGCCAAAAGTATAACTAGGTTAAAAAAAGAATGAGAGAAGTTCATGGAGGATAGGTCCATCAACAACTATTAGCCAAGATGGTCAGGCATGCGACCCCATGTTCTCAGGGTCCCTTAAACCTCCAACGACCGAAGCTGGGACTGGATGATAGAGGACAGATCACTCGACAATTGCCCTGTTCTATTCATTCCCTTTGAAGCATCTGGCACTGTCCACTGCTGGAAGACAGGATAGTGGTCTAGCTTGACCAATGGTCTGAGCCAGTATGGCCCTTGTTATATTCTTACACAGGGTCAGTGCCACTCTTCGCAAATATGGGAAGGCAATAGGGTGAGTCAAATACCAGCAGCTTTGATTAATACAATCTCAGTCACTGACAGAGTGAGCCCATTAGCTCTCTTGCTTGCAAAATGCAGAACCGGCTGAGTGACTTTATGTCACCCAAGCGTATTTAGCCATAAGGCACCAGAATTAGAAACATTCTGCTCTAAATCAGTCCCTGCAAGCTCTACTCTCAACGCGTGGGCTACAAGTACATGGCAGGAGCTAGAGCCGTGAGCCTGCATCTGAGATCTGGAGGTGGCCCAACAAACAGCCTCCCTCCGTTTTTTGACTCATGGGGGGTTAAGAGAAGCTTTGCACAACACAGAAGCACGTTCCTCAAATGCCCATTGAAGACAGACTCAGCCATTGCCGATCTGAGATTGGAATCTGCCTGGGTGTACTGAATCCGTCAGCAGTTTGAAAGACCTGGGGCACTGAGACTGGAAATTGATTTGGAAATACAAACTAATAAAAGGCATCCAAACTGATAGGAAACTTCGTCAGGAAATACTGTGCTCAAACAGCTCCTCTGGGCCACGCTGGGCTGCTCACAGCCTTTGTGAAAACGCCATTTGTTCTTGTTTTATAACACAGTCACTCAAAAGGAAAGAGAGATAGATAGTGAAGGGGAAGGAAGGAAAAAGGAAGGAGGGAAAAGTCTGATGGGTGAGGAGATGTCATAGCCTCCTACCTGTCTACACAGCAGCCTGTTGAGACTGGGAGATAGTGGTGCGGATTGCGGGTGGGGGATCTTCTGTGGGTCATGGCGAAAAGATCCATTCTTCACCTGACGTGACTCCCTTGGGACTCTCAGAGAGGAGCACGTTCCCACGGGCTGAGACCGGATGGAGGTGACAGACCCTATGCAAGGAGAGAGAGATCACTAGCCACAGCTGCCGAACAAGCGTCGTTGTAACGTGTGGATTCGGGAGAGCTTTCGCGGCAGGGCCTGGCACTGAGGATTTCAAAGCAAACGCATGGGGGTCATGAAACGCGCGTTAATTCAGTGACAAGATCAAGGGGCAGAGTTAGGCATGGACCCCAGGATCCCTGACTCCCAGTCTACTCGTCTAGCGCAACTGGAGCATGCGCAGGGGTGAATGCTTCTCAGAGGTGGGCCTGTCCAATGCTGCTGCTTGTTCATTATCTGTCTAACTGGAGCGTGTCGAAGCGCTAGAGATGGAGCAGAACCCCAGCACACAGAACAAAAAGACAGTCCCTGCCCCCCAGGTTTCCAATCTAACGGTGAATTGGTTTCCCAGTTACAACGGTCTCATATGCGGGACTGCCCTCGATTGGATATTGCTCAGTTGGTGCGCCCTAGGCCCTAAAATGTGAACAGAGACTCTCCTTTCCTCCATGCGCTGGGGGCACATAGCAAACATTGGGACGGAGGGTGAGACTGGATTGGAAGCCGCATAATTGCAACCTCCCTGTGTGGCTCTGGTTGAATGGGGAAGTGGCCTAGTTTCAGAATTTGGATCTGAGGAGGGGACTAATGGTTCGACCAGGATACTGCAAGTCAGGACAACTGGGTTCTGGTTCTCGAACTGCCAGTGATTTGCTTGCGGCCCCTTAACCATCTGTAAACTGGAGAGAACACCTCTGCCCCCACTTAAATGCCCAGAGCGGGGCTTAATTCATGGTCCCATCTGGTGCCTAGTGCAGTCAAGGAGAGTTTTGCCATTGACTTGAGACCCAATGGGAGTACAGAGCTTTGAGATCGGCTATAGAAACTGCTGCTCCACGTAAAAACACAGAGATCCATCACCCTAAGGGATCTCCCCCAGAGGCCGGCGAACCTGGGCCTGTGACAGGACCCATTTAGATCGTCTGCCGTTGCCTCTCAGCTAGCAGTCTGTGTTGAGAAAAATATGCTCTTGGGTCACTTTTTGGGAGGGGGCAGGGACCTTTTCTTGGAATGTGTGTGGAAGTTTTGAATGACTTGTATCAATACAAGGGATTGAGAGAACCAGGTGTAGCGCCGCTTGTTCTCCTCAGTTCTGGAACATAGCATCCTTTTCCATTACAGTCCCTTATCCCCTCCACAGGTCTGCTGCTGCATGTCAGTCCTGACTTGCACCCCTCCGGTGAGAGCAATCCCGGGATCCCACCAAGCCCCCTGCATTTCGGTTTGTACTTGCTAATTTAGTTGTCTTGAGCAGGGACCATAAATACCCACTCAGGACGCACCTTGGTCCCTCTCACACCTTTCCAAAGGGAAGGCGGACGGCTGATTACCAATCTTTCCTCTCTCAGGCAAGCATTAGGGGTGGGCTTCTGCCGCTGGGGGGAAAACTAAATCAACGTAGTGAACTTTTTCACCAACTTCCCCGCCCCCACCAGGCTTTTGCTGGAATTTCCTTCCGATGAAAATTTGCCCAAGTCGCTCTTCCAGAGGAAATCAGGAAAGCCCTAAATTGCGGTGTTCCAGAAAGCTGAATAAAACCAAATCTCTCAGTATCTGTATGTTTTTCATTTGCCTTTTTAATGAGTCAGGGAGTTGTTTATGAGGCTAAAACAACACACGATCTGACCACCTCATGGCATTTTCGCCATCCAGTAACCAAACCACGAGAAGGCCAGCTCTTGTTGATTCTCGTCTGATAACTGGCTTCCCAAGGCCTCTGAAAAGCCCCACAAAACTGCAGAAATGAACACCTGACCCAGTGCACACCCCTCCCGCAGGTGGTGGGGGTGTCACTGGAGGCTGATGTACAGCAGCACAGCCTGAGGTGACACTGATAGGATTCAGTCATGGGAGGAGGAAAAATCATCCCTCTGTGAGGCGTAGGGTTATTTCTTGTGATTTGCTGAGGAAAGTTGCTGGAAAAGATTACAAAACAGCGGACCAGATTCTCCCCTCACACCAATTTTTCACTGGAGTAACTCCACTGACACAAGTGGAATTCTTCCTGGTTTACATCAGCGTTAGAGCAGGAAGACTCAGCTCCAGTCACGGGGCGGTGAAATCCAACAGCCATTCATTTTGCTTAACAAAAATCTTGTACTTCCCTTTGCAGGGAAGGTGGAACAACAATAAATATTGAGCAGGGAACATTGAACTGCATCCAGAGCTTTTTTAATAAACAGAGAGTTACTTTACCCAGAGAAATCAGAACAGATCGGCTAGTCCCGGCCCGCCCCACCACGGTTTGACATCCCACCATCCATCTGTCCAAGTTGTTCTTGCATTAAAATACTGTTGCATCAAAGGAAGCCTGTCTGGATAAGTTCATGGGAGCCAAAAAGCAGTAATTCAAGATGCACATGTTTTTAGGGAGAAAGTTGTTATTTCTCGCTCCCATTTCCCTTTCAAACCAACTTGCAGGTCAGGAATAACTGGGCAGAAAATGGCATCTTAGGGCAAAAATATCTGGATGTGGTTTTCTCAATGTGTGGTCAGGGCTTCTGTGTAGTTTCTGATTCCATGACCCCGGAATCTGCCACACAATCGACTTCTAAGCACAGATCTGTGCTATGAAATCTCAGTTTTCACTTTGAAGGGAGTGGGGGGGAATGCTTTATAGCCTTTATGTTTATAATGAAAACCTTCCAAATGTGAACTAAATGTAACCTAGTAGAGTGATAGCTTCTTGAGTCTGCACACTGTCCAAAACAATAGCTCGGGGAGGTTGAAACTGCCCCATTCATCTCAATAACGTGTTGACTCTGAAAATGCATAATAGCACCCCAAATGGCACCCTTCTCAACTATTTCATTGCCGATCACTTTAGAAAAGACATACAGATAATATGCTTGTCCATGGCACACAACCTGCACCGTGCAACCCCTCTGGCATCCATTGATCCCCTATCTAGACCAGCTTCTTCCAGAAAATTTCAACCAGGCAGTTATATGCATTTTAAATACAAAATTCTACAGTGCCCTGAAAATTTTAGAGGCAGCATAAAATAAAGTGAATTTAGTTTCAAATGAGATTCAAAAGGATTGATTCTGTGCTGATTGCGTTATCTGGCTTCACGTCACATCATCACATGAACTGGTTCCGGTTCCTTGCATAGTTTGCCTGATATTCCCCCTCCCGCCCCAGTGCCTGGCAAATGGAGGAATGAGGGGCACAGAGAATGGATTCCCCTCCCTGTGGTACCTCTTTGTGATTTGCAGGGGTAGGTCTCCATCTCCACCTCATGGAGAGGGTACGGGGCTTTGGCTGGCATCACAGGGCGGAACATGTAGCTGTCGTTGGGCAAGGAGTGCATCCTGGACACCGAGATTTTGTGAACTGTGAGGAAGTTCTGAGGGTCCCTCTTTGCCCTCAGGCAGGCAGCACCTTCCTGCAAATTAGCAAGAGAAGGAAAACTGGGTTATTCTGCACCTTGGCGGTGAGGCTGCAGTGACCTCCTTTCTGTGAGCTGTGGGCAGATGTTCCTCTCGCTCTCTCAAACCGCTCGATGTCTCTGGTGCCCCTGGGTACAAGAAAGCTCTAGGGGGACATGAAAGAGACTGTACTCAGCACTGGCTCTATAGCTAAGGAAATCACTCAAAACGCATCTGAAAAGGTAACAAAACAACAATTAGGAAGCTGCCACCTTGACACGCATATGACATCACAGGAAACGCAGTTCACCACGGGAATGCATGAACACGAGGACTTGCCATGTGGACACGTTCTAGTCTTTTATCGTGTGGTGAATTTAGAAATAACCCGGAAAATCTCCTGCATTTCTCAGGAATTCCCCTGGTTATAAGCCTCACCTCTGTCTGAATCTGTGGCCCAGCGCAAGGGCCAGTCTTTTGACAGATGGGTAAAATGGCTGCTCCCACGGAGACGCACACAAACCCATGCTAACTGACAAGCCGTGCCAAGTCTTTCTAGAAATTCATTTGTCATGCACATAAATACACTCACCCACCCACCCCTATTCATACACTAAGGCCTCAATCCTACGTGATATGTATCCGATAGGCAGACTGTTAAGCACATGCTGAGCTCCAGCGACTGTGCTACGCATTGCAGGAGCAGGGCCTGGCATTGCAAATATGGATTTATATAACAACACGGGTCCTTTGTCCTTATAGAGCAACTTTTATCCAAGGGACTTAAAGTTCTTTACTTACTTAATTGTGAGACCACTCCTCAGCAGGAAGAACTGAGGTGCAAGTTTAGGTGACTTGCCCAGGGACATATAGTGAGTCAGTGGCAGATGTGGGAAGAGAAACCCAGGAATCCTGACTCCCTGCTCCATGCTTTAACTACACATTCCCTCACCATTTATTTAGTTATTTTAAAATACTGCTAATCACAGTGGTTTTCCTTTAAGCCCCCAAGGGGTTGACTGAAAACATTTCCCCTGTTACGTATGTTAAATTAATGCATTTTACTTCCTGGCTGGGGTGTTTCCCCCCAGTTGTGGTGGAAAGTCTGGGCTCGAGACTTGAAGTTGAATTGTCCACGTTATTGAGGATCTGGTTAAATCTTCATTTTCCATGTCCCCAACTCATGATTTTTTCTCCTCAAATCTCTTAGGAGAAATCCTTGAGACAAATTACTTCTGTGCTTTCACAGTGTTGAACTTGGCTGAGAAAACAGTGGATCAAGCAGCAATTATTTACAGGCAGATGGCATCAGGAACAAAGCACTGACTTGATCAACAGCACGAGGGAGCCCAGGCCTTCCGTTCTAATATATTAATGCATCAGGTTTGTGCCAGTTTCAGCCGGAGCAGAGTCATTGCCATTAAAAATACAGTATGTGAACACCTGAGCTGCATACATAAGGTCATTTCTGAAGAAAAGGGCTTGCAAAAAAGGAGTCATTTCCCTTTGTTTATAATCTTAAACAGCGGCTCCTGAAGCCATTTTCTGTAGAACGCTCACAAGATTTTTATGGGAGCTAAGCTCGTTTCAAATTCTGTAAAATGGCCTGCAGATTGCAAAAAACCACTTCCTAATGTGAAAGACGGCCATGACGGAGGTCACTGAACAGTTCGCATGGGCACTGGGCCAGTCCATGACATTTTCAATGGCAATTGAAGAGACCATTTATAATCAAGTTTTAAATGTGACCATATTAAGTTTACATGACCGAAGCATACGGTGGCCCAGCCCCAGCGTAATGGAAATGGTCTCAGAAATGGGGACATCCGAGGACACTTGAACACAAGCGCCCTTTGTCTTCATATTTGTTTCTAAAGCAGCTTGCCGGTGCCTGATCTGCTGCCTGCTGAAGTCAGTGTGAGGCCCTCTACTGACTTCAGAGCTTTGGATCACGTCTTTGGTGCTGGATAAGGGCTAGATTGAGGGTGAAATCCTGGCCCCATTGAATTTAATAGCAACAGGGTCAGGATTTCACCCCAAGAGTTTACCCTCAGGCTACGTCTACGCTGCGCTCCGTGATGTGACTGCCGCTCAAATGGGCATACGCACACTGACTTTCATCTCGCTAGCCCAGCTAGCAAGAGCAGTGAAGATGGACTTGTAGGCCACTGCTCCAGATCCGGTCCAGGCTGGTAGTGTCCAAAAGTATTCACCACCCAGGAGCTGGTCAGTGACTTATGTGATGTGAGATGATGGCTGCTGTCCAGTTCCTACCTAGCACGTCTCCCTATCAAAGAGCCACTGTCCCGACTGGCCCGCTGGGGATAGTCTCCCCAGAGAAGCCAGAGGTGGAAAGAGCATGCCGATCGTGACACCCAGAGCCAGCCCTCGGAATGGACCTGATCAGAACAGGTTTGTGGGGTACCCGGCACTGCTTCTATGTCCACCCATCTGGCCCCCGTTACCATAATATCCGAGTAGCTGACACCCGAGAATGGATTTTATTGTCGCAACATCCTGTGAACTGAGGCAGTATCATCCCCATTTTACAGACGGGGAACTGAAGATTAAGGGTCGAATAAGTGGGTCCCACTAGGACTCTGTAGCTGAGCCAGCAACCACCTGCCTCACTGCAGCGAGACAGAAGAAGTTAAGCAAGGAGGCTGACTCCTCGCTGATCTCCCGTCCCCCTGGCTGCAGCAGGGAAACTGCACGCGTCCTGTAGCCCTGTGTGCTCCGCCTGGGTCCTTAGGCAGTGGCTCCCTTCTGCAGCCAGCAGGAGGGGAGCTATGGGCCACTTTGAAAGCCCCCTGTGGCCCACTTTTGGGCCCCGGGCCACAGGATGGGAACCAACCACTGCATTAGATCATTCTTCCGACCTTTCACCTGCTCCCTGTAGGCCTGTCAGCTTGGCACCCTTTCCCAGCCCTAAATTGACTCCATGTTTTTTAAACAAAAAGAAATAATCCTACAATGACCCTTATCGGCTGAATAAATGACCAGAGTTCCCCTGTAAGCAGAGAAGCCTGGCAGGATACATGGGCCCTGGCGTCTGGAGCACTGTGAGTGCAAGCAAACCACGACAACATTCCCCAGAGAAGGCACACACATGGCTTTTGCTCATTTTGATCTCTCTCGCTCATCCTCTGCACATTTATTTAGTAGCTCAGCCTCGGAGCTTGCTGAACCGCTTCCCACACAAACCATTCCAGGCTCTGCAGCGAGGCAAGGGGCAGGAAAGCAAGAGCTAAAAACAAATGTTCCCGCCTGCACGTGCCAGAACTGGGAGCCATTTAAAATGCTCAGACTTAACAAGGTGACATTTTTTCTAACGCTCTGCAGCGTTAACAAGCTGCCTACCCTAGGACCTTCTCTGCGTGGCAGCAGAAACCCGCAGACCCCTTGTGGTACATGTGCAACGTGCCGATTATTGCCTGTCCCTGAAACATGCCCTTGCTGCATTCTCCCTTTCATGCTAATCAATGCTCAGCTTCCAGATGGGCAAGGTTAAAGGAGACCAGGAGGCAGAAGTCCTGCAGAGAGGGAGACGCTTCTCTGAGTGGCTTGTCTTCATATTGATTGTTTCCTGCCTCACCCACTGAGAACTCACCCTCCAGTCCATAATTCAGTCTCAGCCCAGAACTTGCTTGGAGATGCCACCGACACACAGGATACTCAGAGATTTCCAGAGATGTGACTTGTTAGTCACTCTAAGTACAGCCATCAGTAGAGCTGTGCAGGCAGAGAGAGCATGGCTCTAACGAGGCCACGATCGCTTGATTTTGGGGAAGGGGGGGGTCCATGCAAGCCTAGACTTGGGGTTCCCCAGGTGGCGTTGCGTTATGTCCCAAAACATCTTCGTGTTGTGATGCAGCCACAACCTGGTAATTGTCACACCCGATTCTAAGGCCGCCTTTACAAATGGTGTCCAGGTCCCTTTTCTGCGGCGAGTCATTAACAATTCCTACTGATTTAAAATGGAGAGCAGACACATTTGGCTAAGAGCCCAGCATGTCAAGTCTGAGCAAGGAGTCCCTCTCTCGGAAACAGGTGTGCACTTCAACACGGCTCCAGGGGCAGTGAGGGCCAGAAGTCAGGACCCCCAGAAAGATGTCCTGCTGTCACCCCGGCCTCAGCAACTCCCAGAATGCCAGAGAGTCAGGGATGGCGCGGCAGAGTTTAAGCTACCCTAGGCCCAGCAATGGTTAGTACGCTGAACTTCATTCAGCGGCAGCCAGGACAGAACCCGCAGAGCAGGTGCCATGCTGCATCACCCATCGCAGATTGACGCAGCAGCACGAAACAAACGAGGGCCTAAAACTAAACCTGGGGACACCTCCCGACTCCTTGCCAGTTAGCAGACAGCACTGCTTGAATCCGACAAAGGTCGTTTCAGCCGGAAATCACAGGAATGATTCTCAGTAGCAAAGGACTCACTCCTGTCTTTCTGGTTCCATAACCTCACCCAAGGTTGTACACGGGTCATTTCACCAAGTCACACTGAAACATGCCCATTCACTGTATTGTCAGTCACCCGCTGAGCGCTCCTCATAAGATGAGGTGTAACCAATAAATCATGGCAGAGTTGTGGGGTTTTCCTGCCATGCCACTGCTCTGCATCAGTGCCCAGACTGTTACGTTTCACGAGCTGCCCTTGTGTCTTTCCGCCTGCTCTGCACCAACTGAAAGAGTTCACAGTAATTGCAAGAAAATGAAATTCTGCATCTTTCAGCCAAAAGCAGGAAACCTCTCCTTGCTGTCCCCTCTAGCTTAACCAAGAAAATATGCTCCTGTGAGCTGCTTAATGGAAGCAAACTGCCTTCCAGGTCGAAAATCCACCGGTTACCAGCTGACCAACTCGAAAACCCAAAGCCAATTTTAACAGCTGTGGATTATCTATGTTGCATCCAGATTGCGGCAGTAAGGAAGAGCTTTTCCATGCATGAGCCATGTAACAGTGTTACTTGAAGGACTCACTATTTAAAAAAAAAAAATCTATCCATCTGTGTATAAGTGCCAGGTTCCCTTGGCTAGAAAGAGCACATCACACACACTCCAGAGAGGCTCTTTGGTCTGCCCCAGCAGAATGATTTAGAACGTGCCCCGCTTCAGCGTATGCAAAGGCAGCGTGGAAGACAGAGGATGTGAACAGACTGTTCTAGCTGCGAAGTGACAGGAGGAGGACAACGCTACGCAGACACCAACACACCAGCGCCAGCTGCACAGCATTAAAGCACAATGGCACAAGGCAGAAGCAACGGCCCGTCGTTCATTCACCTCTGACTCGTGGCTTGGGGTTTTGTGGGAAGGTGTCAGGACATGGTGGTGAGGAACAGAGCGGAAGGACGTGTTTTCCATCCTGGGAGCCTCTCCTCCCTCCAGCGGGTCTGAGTCTGGGATGGCTAAAGACACATTCTCACAGCTCAGTGCCTCCTTCAGGGACAAAATTAGGAAGATAAAAAGTATCAGTGCAAGGATGGGGGTTCACATTTTGACCCTGAGTCCCCACACCTGCCCCCCAGCCATGTGAAACAGGAAGGAAGAGCAAAGGAAGGCAGAAAAGGGCCCAAAAGGCAAGAAAGTCTGGCGCGTCTTATCACCTCTTCCAAAGGAATCTGTCCCATCATGCCCAGACACTGTACAAGCCCCTTCCACTCCAGGTCCCAGAGTCTCCTGCTCCGTTACCCTAAGAACAGTATTGAACTCCTCACCCTGTTACCCGTATCACCTGGAGGAACCCTCCAGGGGCCCTCAAGATAATGCCTGTTGGAGGAGCTGCTCAGCCAGCCTTTAGCGTGCACTCCCCGCTGGGCCTGGCCAAGTCCACTAACTAGTATGGATGTGGTGGGCTCTCAGCACCCTGGCCACATTTGGAGAGCCCAACCCCCGTGGCATCACTGACAGGGCACAGCGGCTCCACTCCAAACTACCCTGGGTCTGGGCTCTGCCTGGGGGCTCAAAGATGACGGAGGAGGCTCCTTCGACTGTTCCTTTCCCGTGTCATGCCCAATGTAGCCAGAATGGACAATTCCATGTGCTACTAGACCTGGCTTCCTCGATACCGAAAATGGGACTGGGTGGTCCCAGGGGTTTCAGATCTCCTAGAAGTGCCCATAACCCAGCCCAGGGCAAAGTTCCTGAATGTCAGAGAACCTAGCTAAATGAGGAGCCAACTTCCACACCAGATGGACACGGTCACCCAGTTCTACAAAGCTGCAGCTGTCCAGTCCGGGAGCATGAACTCCCATCGTGTGACTTCGCTGGCCAATCACGTACCACGAGTCGGCCATACGAACCGTTCTGTGAACAACTCACAGGCTGCAATTTGTTCAGGGACTATTGCTCATGACCACATTTGTAAAAAGCGTGATCAGCTCGTGTTCCATTTGTGAACAGAAAAAAAGATCTTAAAGCCCAAGGAGAAATTCACCCAATTCTGCTGTGCTTTATTTGCCTGTAGAAACATTTATTAAAGCTCGAGATTCAAACTGCTGAAGCCCCTGCTACCATCTAACCCAGTTACTTTCTATCTGACCTGCTGAAGGCTTAAAAAAACCTATTTAGTCTAAAATCCCCAGGTGATTTCATGGCAGATTCATTTTTGAGCATATGAGCAAAGCCGTCTGTATTTGCTCTTTTCAACATACTGCCTGCCACGAAATGTGTGCCAGTCTCCTGCTCCGTTACCCTAAGAACGCTATTGAATGCCTCACCCCCTCGCCCGTAAATTCACTCCCCTCCTCCCTGGATTTTGATTGCCCTGTTTTCATAGGAGGGTTCCTAGGGGTCAAAGAGTTCAAAATGCCACTTGCTTGGGAACTGGGGATGTCTCAATACTCACCAAGGAAGTTAGCAGCAGCAATTTGCCATGGACTTTGACAAGGCCCAGGACCCAATTCAGTCATGGCATAAGTGGTGTGCAAGCTCAACGGAAGTCAGTGAGAGTTGATGGAGTTTAGGTCCGAACTGGATTTGCACCCTAGCATCAAACCCTGGGATTTTCAAACTGGAGCCCAACCCGCAGTGAATTTCCAGTGAGCCAGGCACCTAACTCCCATCTGCTTCTTTGCAAAGCCTGCCAAGAGGTTGATGTGCTAAGACTAAAAAGAACCTGAGCTGGATTTCATTGCCTGCATGAAAGAAACTCTTGCCATCTGCTTGGCCCATGAACTGGGTTGCTCAGGACAAGGTCTCTTGTCCTACTAGCAGCTCTGAAGCTGCCGTTCAGGATAAAATGACGTACAAAGAGAGAAGTGGTGTGTATAAAATGCTACTTGGGCTGTGTTACTTCTCTGGACCCAAATTCACAGTGGTTGCTCCCCCGCTACTGATTCCTTCTAGAAACGGGTGTCAAAACCCCCCTGGAACGATGGGTCACATGTGGAGATCAAAGAGCCAGGCTGCCCAACATCATGGGGAACCTCTCATCTTGTCAGAAGATTTGGGGATTGGGTTGCAATCTCTCCCACGCCCTACGATCCTGGGGGCTTGGGACAAGCTGCCTTCCTTTTGAGTTGCTTTGTGGCATGTCCCTTTAGCGTGATGTAACTGGGATTCTGAAAGACCCAGGAGCATCTGCCTGTCAACGGTTACTGACTAGAAGCTCCCTTCCTCACCCATTGGAAGCTGACATATGCCTTTAGTCAATCATTACCAGGACTTGATGTTTCTCGCGCATAGGAGACTCCAGTTTCAAGGCCTCCTGGCTCCCGCAGGGGGCCCTGACGACTGAGGCAGAGGTGCCACTTCCATCCCCACTATTGGCTGGCGTGGCCCCTCCTCTGGACATCTCCAGCTCTATCTCGGCGTCCATCTCCGCGTCCTCCTTGGCCTCCTTGTTGCTCTCCTCCAGGTGCTTCATGAGCACGGCCACCACCACGTTGACGAGGACAAACTGGGCGATGAGGACGAAGGTGACGAAGTAGACAGGGGAGATGACAGGGAGATAACTGAGGCAGTGCTTGTCCTCCTTGGTGCATTCCCGCAGCGTGTCCTGAGATTGAGAGAGGGAGGGAGGCCTTTGGAGCAGTCTGAACTTCGCTAACAAGCAGTAAAACACAGAGGGACTCAAAGCCAGCTGGCTCAGAACTGAGCAGAAAATGGAACCATTCTGGCCATGGGTTGGGGAATTAGCTCTCTAGATGCATGGTGGAGTTTTAGCTCCTTTTATTTTATAATGACGTTAGACTGAAAGTGGGTGGGACGCCAGGTCTGGAGACACACCAGTAAATGGATTAGATATAGGAGTAAGTGGCTCCAGTGGATAAGCTGGCTAGGGCCACAGTTCCCTGCCACTTGAACTCAAGGGGGAGCTCTGGTATCTTTTAAAAGCACAGGGTCTGGAACACACAATTGATTCCTCTTATAGGAGGCCGTGGTGTGAACTCTCATTGCCCAGTTCATGTGGTGTACGTGAAGGAAAGGGGGCAGAGAGCAGCAGCAACGTGGACAGGTCGGCTACAGTGTGGACAGCGAGCGCAAGTACCTTCATGATTCCATTCCAGTTGTCCCCTGTCGACACCCTGAAGAGGGTGAGAAAGGCCATTCCGAAGTTGTTGAACGTTGCGTGCCGGCTCAGACCTTCACAGGGATTGTCTTCGCTGCAGTCTGCACGGGAACAGAAGCGAAAGCAACACCTTGAGGAGCCAGTTCTTAACAGGGCCGGTTTACAAGCAGCTCTACCCGACAGCTCAAGCAAATCGCTTGCTCCCTCCGTGTCTCAGTTTCCCCCATCAGCACAATGGGGATAAATTTTACTGCCCTCCCTTTGCAAAGTGCTTTGACATCTACTGATGAAAGATGCTATAGAAGAGCTAGGAATTATAATTCTTATTGAGTGCTTTGCAAATGCACTTGGGAGAGTAACACCAACCTCGTCAAAGCAGAGAGGTGGGATGGAAGGCACATTTGGAAGTACTGATTAATATTGCTGTAGGGTGAGGGAGCTCCAAGGGGAAGATGAACTGTATGGGGTTTCATCTCCCGGGGCATTGCCAGACCCCTACCTTCACTAAGCTTCCTGGGGACTTACAAAGGTGGGGACTTCCCAAGGGATTTCACCCATATGGGGTTTCTTTCTTTCGTTCAATTCCACGATTTCACCTTCTACAGGATGTTGTTGCTGTTTGTATCAACAGGACCCGCTGTGCTAGGCACTGTACAAACAGAACACACAGATGGTGGCTGCTCAAGGAGCTTACAATCTAAATAGATGCAGCCTTTGAATGGGAGCCTAGCTTCGTGGGTGACCCTGGAGCTCCAAAGGGCAAATTAACATGCCCCCAGGTGTGTCTGTAGCAAGCAAATCTTCAGGGACAGTTCTACCTTCCTCTGTTCTCAGAGGCAACAGGGCCTTTTGCAGCAGATCTTTCCCTCCCCAAACAATTGCCCTGGTTGGCAGATCCAACGTTTCTGTCATGCTCTGGTCAGTGTGGCCTAGAGGACAGAGAGCGGGACTGACACTCAGCTTCTGCTCATGGCTGTGCTGCTGCGTGACTCAGGACAAGTTACTTCACCTCAGTGGCGCCATCTGTACAAAGTAGACTCATGATAGCGCCCTGCTGTGCAAAGCACCCTCAGCTCCGCTGGTGAAAAGCGCCATAGAAGAGCCAGGGATATGAACAGTCGGCGACTGGCTTGCTGGGCGCACGTGTAAAAATCTCTGAATGCATCCGAAAGAGTAACTAGCAGAATGAAGCAACTTGCATCTGGTACAAACCTGATTGCCTTTCCCTCCCCTCCCCTTTTAACAGGCAGCGCTAACTATATACCACCCTTAAAATGGAGTGGAAACAAGTAAGACTGTATAAACTGGCTCTCCACAATTGGCTACATCTACTTTTCCCTCTTTTCTGCTCTGCACTATGGTTTGTCTATTACTCTCTCAGTTGTGTTCATTATCTGGTTTTATTTATTTTTTAAACAGAGCACATTTCCCATAAGGGATATTTTACTGGAATAACGTGAGCAATTTTTATATTTTTTTCCCTGAGATTTAATATCCTAATGAATGTAAATTGTACACACCAAATACCCCTCCGTCCATAAAACATAGGCTCATTAAGTTTTCATTAGGACAGGCAGCAATCTTTCTTGCAAGAGCATTTCGTTATTAGCCATTTATTTCTGAAGTGCACTAAAAAAATAAAAAAGGCTCCACCACCAACCTCACTGAGGAGGGAGCTGGACTTGTTTTGTGGCAGACACGAACCAGCCGTGATTGAGAAAAGGAAAATCAAACCGTTCCCAATAAAAGTCAGGAAGTGGAAGTGGTCTGCTGGCTGGCTGGCTGCTCGTCACAGCTGGGATCAAGTCTATCCCCATCTCAAACCACACACAGCAATTGTTTATTGCATGGGGCTGGCAAAGAGTGTGCATGGAAACAGAGCAAAGGTTTGGAACTGCAGAGGGGGCCCTGCGTAGTCTCTAAGGTATTGGGGTATCTTCTGTCCTAAGACTAGGTGAATAAATACGGCAGCCACCAGAGATACCTCGAAGAGGAATCGCAACATTTCAGTGATGCCCACTGGAGGGTCGCTGCATGGACGTAGGTGTTATACTGTAGATATACAACCGCAGTGGCAATTAAGGGAGAATAATAGCGTAAATCACTGATCTGGGATCTAGGTGATCTGGGTTCCATCACTGACTCTGCCATGTGCTGTCTGTGTGACAAGACCCTTTCCTGCTCTGGGCCTCAGTTTCTCCAGCTTGTAGAATGGGAATATAAACATGTTCCCTTTGTCTATCTCGTCCATTTATACCAGAAACTCTTCCAGGCAGGGACCCTCTCTGCTCTGTGTGTGTCTAGCATCTTGCACAAGGGAGCCCGGATCTCAGATGGATCCCTAGGTGCTAAAAAACCTATCATTTAGACAAATCAGTCGAGAACAATGGTGTGAATTATCACGTAATTACTCACTATCTAGTGGCTAAAACACAGGACATGGAGTCAGAACACATGGGACCCTTTCACAGCTGTGCCAGTGACTCGCTGGGTGACCTTGGGAAAGTCAGTTCCCTGCTCTGTGCCTCAGTTTTCCCATCTGTAAAATGGAGGTATTGACATTTCCCAGGCTCCCAATGGGGATTATGAGGATAAATAAATCAATATTTGTCAAGTGCCTGGAAACCCATGCACTGAAAGGCATCACAGGTGTGCACAGTGTGTTACTTTTGGAATAACAGCATGGTTAACTGCGTAGTTTCTGGAAGGTCCTGTTGTTTCATATACATATCACAGCCTTGTAGAGTTTTTCAGATGGGCCTTTGGAACAGCTGTAACCCTGTAAAGCCCATCTGAAAATGATCAGGCTCTCCTCTCTGTCTCTAGGGTGGAGGAAGCAGCTGTTTTGGAAGTTTCTAAAGCTTGGTTGTAGTCATAACATACGTGAGTCCTAAATCAACACTTGAAAGGCTTCCAAGGCAACATGTGTGGGACTCCCAATCAGTGACAATGACACCCAACTGCTCTTGGGATGTGTCTCTGACATTTTGTCCCCTGGGCCTGCCGCACTTTAAAAGTGACAGTGCTACGGGAGGTGCCTAGGAGAGAGTCTAGCCCTTGGGGTCCCGGGCATGTTGAATGGAATGCTGACGAAGCCCCTAGATGGGTTGCCTGGGACCGAAAAGCGTGCGTGCATCTAAAGCGTGCTCTTTCCCGCCCCAGCCAAAAGATGTGGCTGTGTCAGCATGGCACCATCAGCTGACTCACAGGTCATGTCTACATTACAGCTGGGAGCACGTGGCCCAGCCCAGGTAGACGAGCATACTCCAGCTCCGTTCTAACATGCTAAACATAGCAGATGGGTCAGCGGGAGCACAAGCGGAAGCTTGGCGTTACCAGCCTGAGCACAAACCCACCTGGACCCTCTGGCGACGTGCCTGGGTGGTTAAGTTTCCACCCTGGCTACCCATGGCTACTCTGCTTGGCGAGCTAGCGTGTGGATTGCTCGCTCTACCCGAGCTGGGGAACACGCTCCCCGCTGCAGGTCTGATGTATCCACAGACCTCTATGTGGTCCAGCCGTTAGAGGGAGCCAGAGAGTCACACTGTGAAAGTGTGTTACACAGGGGGGGTCTACACCGCAGTCAGAGGGGACAGGAGCCCGTGCAGACGTCCCTGCGCTAGCATCACTAACGATGGCAGCAAAGCCACAGTGGTGCAAGCTCGCCTCTCAAGAGCTATTTGAATGAGTTCAACCAAAGCTAGGCACTGCAGCCACGCCTCTGACGACAATGCGAACATATCCTGAGTTTGATCAACCAAGGCTGGTGGGAAGTCACCTACCAGGAAAGTGGTATCACATGGATGGACAGTATTCTCTCGCCCCAGCACTCAGGAGGCTGGGAGCAAAGCAGGAGTAAGCTGCCTTTTCTGTTTAATGCCTTCCGCTCCTCTTCCGGAGGGCAGTACGTATGTGGCCATTAAGCCGTTTCTTCTGCAGCATCAGGGACCTCCCCGGAGCAGGGTAAATAAATGATGTGGACAGAGTAAGTCACTATGACAGCTGATTTTGCTAAGACTGCGTTTGGCTTATTGGGAACGGGGGAAACGGCTCCTAGAGAACAATCTGTAAACAAGACAATCCCCAAACCTATTGGAAACGGAAATAATTCAGGGTAGCGGAAGATCTGAGGAGGGAGAGATTCACTGGTGTTGTAACTCCAGCGTAAGCATGGTTCTAATCCAGCTCTCCAGACCCATCTGTCGTGCTCTAAACAGCGTACTTCTGTCTTAGTCAATATATCCATGCATGACTATTATATTTAGGCAGTAAACAGTTTCTCTGCAGCTGGAAGCAGGGTCGAAACACTCTTGCGGGTGTGTATATGTGGGCTTGGAAAGGGTCTGTATTACATCCTCATGTGTCATCCGTGACCCCAAGATCAAGAGAAAGCTTTAATCTTCAGAGCTATAAAGGACCCGAGACAGAAAGAGAGAGAAAACAAAGGAAACGGAGAGAGACAAATAAATATCGACTGGATGAAATAAACAGTGCGAAGCAAATCACTCACCTAGCTTTCCAAACAACTCCACTCCCAGGGCAGCATAGATAAAAAACAGGAGCATAAAAAGTAGGCCAAGGTTCCCTACCTACATAAGAAGAAAGCAGAACAAGGGTCAGACAAGATGAGGTCACAACCATCATTGATCCATTACATTTTAAATACAAGCATACAAGGGAAACAAAGAGCCAACTAAGAGGGACACTAATTGTTGGGCTGTTCTGGATCTTTCATCTCCAGAGAAGCCTTCCTGGTGCCCTCTCTCTTTCAGGTGGTTTTGTCCACTTCAGCTGCCAACACCCATAGGTGTTTTCTGCCTTAACCACTGTTGGTGTCTGTGTAGGATCCTCCTACCCCTGCTAACCCAGGGTGCTGCTTACGGGCCCACTTCTGCCATGCACAGAATGGGACTTCAGCATGCGCTTAAAGTTCAGCATGTGCTGAAGGGCTGGCTGAATCGGGGCCTTGGTTTGGATTTTAAGCACGTTAGCGGTTTGATACAGTTTATTTTATGGGGCTTAAGGGCAAGAGTTTCAACAATTAGACACGGATGTGAGGCTCCTCAATTCCTAAGCAGGGCACCTGCCTGATTTTCAAAACCTCCCCCTCGCCCCAGTGGGAGTCCATAGCGACCTTTAATATTTCCTGGCTTCGTCCTGCTTGTGCACTCACAGGGCTAAATCTCCAACCAACGGGTAAAACCCTGTGGGTTAAATCTCATGTGTAGCTTTTCTCGTAACAGAAAATAAAAACCCAGCCTAACCAAGCCGTCTGCGAATCTGCCTGCAGCAAATTGCTCTTGACTTTGTTGCTAGTTGAGAACGGACGGAATCCCTTTCTCTTCCTCAAGAGGAAACACAGACCTTGGATTGGCATCCAGACTTAAATCCATGCCCAGGGCAGAGATAACTGGTAACTCATACTCAAAAAAAACCTCAGCCTACGACTCCTACTGGAGTTTGGCAGTTCCTGGGGTTTGTCCACAAGATCTTCTAGTGCAAGTTCCCTCTGGCCTTGCTGGAGTTTAGGGAACCCACTTGTCAAGTAGGAACTATCTTGAACCTTAATGCACATGAAGCCTTAGAAATGCCCCCGTACTTCCTCTACACGTTCTGCTATATGGTGGCGGATTCTCAATAGTTTTTCACGGCTCTGCTGCTATTATTAATAATGGTGCTTAAAAGTGTGCTAGGTGCCACAAAACGGGTAAAAGAGGCTGCCCCAGCTCGCAGTGTAAGTACAGACATGACATGACGACGGAAAACAAAGCAGAGATAGGAAAGGGGAATGAGGAAAAGGGCTTCAAAGCCAAGACCTTGCGATAGCCTAATGGTAGCTTCTGTCCTTGTATCCGGCACCTCCGTGTACCTCTAAGTCTGTCGTTTCAGTGACGTGTCAGTTGAAAGAAGAACTAGTGTTTCTCACCAACACCAGAACTGCAGCTCGGAAAAGTCTCCCAGCAAATTCATCACCAATGTGATTAGCCAAGCCACGTTTTGTGGTCATTGGTTTATGAGGCTTGAAGATGACATGTGTGGATGTTATTTCATTGGAAATAACAATGAGCCCTGGCTCTGATCCCCCAAAGATGCTTGGCTCACAAAAGTGGAGAGCCAAGAAATGGCCAGGGGGAGACCTGTCAATAAAAATGGCTTGATGTGGCTGCGCAGCCTTCCCGACCTGTGGAGATATGACAGAAGCGCATGGCAAGTGATGGACTCAGCAGCTTTCCCCCTTATTCCTGGGCTTGTTTGCGTGCTGTATTAAACAGGGGTGCACTTCAAGCTCTGGGAAAGTGAGGGCTTCAGTCCAGGGCCCCTGCAGATGCCTAAGTCTGAAGAAGAAATCAGAGGCCCATTTCAGCAGAGGTGGAAGTTGGCCAAAGGAGGTTGCAGAACAGAATAGAAGGAAGACAGTGTGCACGGCCCTGGGTGAATCATTTCACCTCTGTAATGAAACGTATCTGTTTACAATCCCTTCCTAGGTCAGTACAGCACTTGGAGATCCAGGGAGGACAAGCACTAGAGAAGGGCTAAGTGTGAACCCTTATTGTTGGTGCTGTGGTGAGCCAGGCAGGTCCAGGCACTCTCCTACAGCAAGCAGAGCCTGGGAAGCCTCCTCTGAGTTCTCTAGGAGGAGCAGAAAACTCTGGATCCCGCTAATCTTGTAATCAGGGTCAGCCACCATTTCCCTGGCAGCCAGTGACCTGCGGCAGGTTCGCAAAAGGCGGTTCTGCTCTGGCAGTTCAGCCCAGGCTCTGTTTATCTGGCAGCCTCCCCCTGACCTGAGCTGGGACACTCTGCACCGGGTGTAAAATGCAACAAACAACCCACCCGTCTGCCCCTGCTAGTGGCTAGTGCGTAATCTGCATCCGTTGCAGCTTCAGTGTCAATGGGCAGCCTGCGTGCTGCCGTGTAGCAGTCAGCGTGGGGAAAAGCCCGGGGACGGGAAGCCCCTGGAGGCTGTCCTGCGGGGCTTCCTCTCTATGAAACAAATAGGGGGAGCGGGGAGATTGCCTCAGAATCCACGGATCATGGCCAGGACAGGGTCATCGGTGCTTCTCCAGATTGCCACGCCCCAGCAACCTGGTCCCACTGCCCTTGCTGTCCAGTGGCCGTGCAACATCTCGTACAGGGACTTTGCTGGGCACGGGCAGTTTCCAAACAGGGTAATGCATCCGAAACTTGCCTGGCCTTCTCAGCGGATTCCCCCTGGGGCTGCGGGGGACGGATGGACAGTCTGCTTGGTGCACACGTGCCCCTGGCCCTTCTGCTCCCCAGTGCGGGTCTGGGGAACAGGGAGCCGGATGCGGCTGTGGAAAAGGCAGACCCACTCCCGAAGGCTCCAGCAGGCCCCCAGGTACCAAGTGAGCCTCCCTTTTGTGTCTCCAGTCACTGGGAGCCTTGAATTAACGTGCGAAGGCTCTGCAGGAGGGGGAAGACAAGTAGTTTACTGAGCACATCTCGCCTCCTGGGAGGACTCCCCAGAAGGGACTCCGTCTCCCAAAGGCCTGGTCTCAGCATGCACTGGGATGGCTGGTTTGGGGGCTCTCTGCTTTGGCTGCTCAGCACATCACCAGCCCGAGTACTGCATGGGGTGGGAAGGGCAGGCTTTTTGATCCAGCTATTCTATCTCATTTAGTTACTGTGGTAGCTAAGCACCAGTGGGCCTGGGGATCAGGTTTCTGTTCCCACCAGAGACACAGACCTTTTGATTGCCTAAACTGCTGCGTACCTCAGTTTCCCCATCCACAGAAGGAGGACACAGCTGCATTTTCCCTCCCAGCGGTTTTCGGAAGCTGCTTTTGTTAAAGGCTCAGTTGTGCCACGTGGCGGCCCAGTCCCGAGCAGTGCAGAGGCCATGCTGAGCGGCAGCGTGTGCTCCTCTCAACCTGGCCCCGCCTGTCGTTGAGGGGAGGTTGAGGCCGAGACTCTCATGTATTTTGCTGCCTCAGAGGCCACTGGATGAACTTGGGGACGGTGGGGGAAGGGACAGTCTTATAACTGCACCATGGGCCTGATCCAAAGCCCAGTGAAGTCAAGGCGAGGTCTCACATTTTCTTCAATGGCTTTCCATCGGGCCCTCGTGTCTCAGTTCCCCCTCTGTATCTACTTACCTTCCTTGGTAAAGCACTTTGGGAGGCTCAGATGGAAAGCGCCACCGAAGTGCAAATATGATCATTATTAATCCATTGGTCACGGAGAGCAGGATGCTAGCGTCCAGCCCGCAGCACGACCGAATCTGCTGTCAGGACGCAGAGATGAAATCAGTCCCTATGGAGTATCTTGGCTGAACTCCTCTCACCCTCAGCCAGTCGGCTCCGGGAGAGGCGTTAATGAGAGGCCGTGCCCTGCTCTCTCCTGCTTCCGCAGTCACTGGCTGAAGCAGGTTTCAGCTTCTCCTGGGCCTCTCGCTGCTCGGACTCAATTATTTCCGCACTGCCAGCCCACGCCTTGGCATTTCGGCCGTCCGTGCAGACAATGCACAAGGCACACCGGGATGCCTGTCAAGAGCAATTTCTCACAAAGCTAAGCCCCTGCCAATCCTTTCCAAGGACAATAGGTCCTGATCTTTTCCTGCCAGCTGCCTCCATCCAAAGCAATAACTCCAGCACTAGGAAAATGCTGGCTAATTTGTGCACTAGACAGAGGATAAAATGGACTCATTTGCCAGCCTGGAAACAGGACACCATCCGCATGAGTTCCAGTCCTAGATGAAGGTACTAAATCGACAGCCTCGGCGGCCAGAGTGCTCTGCTTATCTACACAACTATTTCAGGGTAGTCAGCAGCACCGCATTGCTCCGCCAAGGGGTCTCGGCCCAGTTCTAGAGGGAATCCAACCAGGAGTGTATAGAGGTTCGATTTCTATGCCCACTCAGTCTTTGGCCTGTCTGTTGAGACTGCCAAGAAAGGAGCCAATTTGTACTAACTAGGAGAGGGACGTCTGTTCACTGGGATCCTTTTGCACAACAGGGCTGATGCATAAATATGTCTTTACTATTATTATTGTGCTGCATATTAGTGAAGGTACCAAAGGTTTTTGGCCTCACATTTTTGCTTGCCATCCCCACCTATGTTTTCCTCCTTTCTTTTCTTTGCTTCCAGCTGGGAGTTAAACCACTGATCTCATCATTTGGAAACATTCAGTCAAGACCTCCCCCCCCTTTTAAATAAGTAAAGGACCAAGTGTAGATCTGATTTAGGAACAACTCCATTGACTTCAACGGGGCTCCATCCAGAGCACATCAGCACTGAGTTTTCAGTCTCTCCAAGCTCTTGCCACCGCCAGGTCTCCCCCTCAATACATTTTTGCTCCTCATCTCTGTACAGTCGCTGTAGTTTTTCAGTGTATCGTGACACCAGACTATTATTTAGATCATATTGTAGCGAGGAGGTGTGGCCTCCCGCGGAGATGAACACCCATCCTGGTGGGTGGAGCCAAAACAACCCTGCCTGCGGGGCGGGAAGTATAAAAGCTGAGCCAACTAGCTCAGTTGAAAGGGAGCTGCTGGATGGGAAGGACGTCTCTCCACCGGTGCTGCCGCCTCGGCTGGACTGCTGCCCCATTGGGGAACTGCCCATGGCCTGAGCCCCAGAGAAGCTACCGGAGCCACCAGCCTGTGACAGGGAGGAGCTACCTTTTGGGAAAAAACTAGAAGAGCTGCTGGCTTCTTCTGACATTGAGGGCCTGTGGGCGCTACCCCAGCCATCCGCCCCGAGGAGACTGAAGGAACCGCGGAGGCACAGGCGGAAGGAAGGATCCCAAGGGAGCTGGACGACTGTCCGGTTGTGTGCTGTCCTACAGCCGCGTCAGCGAGTCACGGCTGGAGCCCCGCTGACCCAGTGACAGAGACCTGGATGCAGTGGAGTCGGGTGGGGCTGTGTCCTCCTCCCCGCTTTCCACATCAAGCCCGGGGTGGTCACCTCATCGTGGCCTGTGAAGCCTCAGAGGCCTATAGACTATTTGCCTGCTGCACCCTGCCGGAAGGGCCAGGGCTATTGACTGCTTGTTTGCCTGGCCTGGGTCTATAGACTGCCGATTCAGGCTCGAGATTGCTTACTTGCCCTGCCTGGCCTAAGGGCCAGGGGCTGTAGACAACTTAGACACCTGTAACCTGCAGAAAGGGCCAGGACTTCTACCCCCAAAAGCTAATTCCCCCTTTTAGTGTCTGCACCCACAGAAGCACATTAGCGATGGGGTGTGGCCTCCTTCCCAGACAGACCGGGAGGGACAGCCTGACTTTTTACAATATAACTCCCTTTAGACAACACGAGTAATGCCTTTAAAAGTTGCACCCAAAATCTGCATGGGAGTTGCTGCCACTAGAAGAGTTAAACTCCCAGACAACAGTGAACTGAAGCCTCTTTTCTTCAGTGGAATGAAGCACAGAACGGGGAGTTCTTCACATTTTTCTTGGCACAGACTCTCTATTGTACAGAGTTCCAAGCTTTGAAGAGAAGAAGGGGGTACGTTGTCCAATCCTGGGTTTAATTAATGTGCATTCCACAGATGAAGTAAAAGGGAAAAAAAAAAGAACCCAGATCTAGGCGGATTGGAGCAGATTTTGCTCTGAGCCACAGCACTGAAAATCTAGAGTAGCTCCAATGAAATTGGAGTGGTGTGACTAAGCAGAATCTAACCCACTGTGGGGGGATAAAAAGGAAAATAAAACAGTTCAACTTGCAGCAAGTTACCTATTGTAACTGTGCTATGGTGCTTTTGTAAGTGTCTCATTCCCACTGTAGATTCTTTCATGGTATTTAATAAATTGCGGTTATGGCCAGAAAAGTGAATGTATAAAAATAGCATTCTCTGCACCCTATGTATTTGTTAGCCATTTCTATTTGTGTTTTTGACAGCAAAGGCCCACATTGTACTCCCGTTAGTGCTCTTGGGGCTGAATTTCGTTTTGTCTCCCTCATCAGGAACAATGCCGGCAACTGATTGCAGAATCTTTCTGACGGCGATTTATATGAGAACAGTTATACAGGCTGACCTGGATCGCTTGGTAAGCGGGGCTCACTTGAACAAGATGTGTTTTAACACAGCCAAATGCAAGGCCATACATCTAGGAACAAAGAATTTAGGTCACACTTATAAAGTGGGTTATTGTAGGCTGCGAAGCAGTGATTCTGAAAAGGATTTGCGGGTCATGGAAGATAATCAACTTAATGTGAGTTTCCAGTGTGATGCTGTAGCTAAGGGGGCAAATGCAATCATTGCATATATAATTGGGACTATCGGAGCAGGTGTAGGGCCATGGCATTACCTCTGTATATGGTATTAGTGACACCATTACTGCACGTGATGTCCAGTTGCGGGGTCCACACTTCAAAAAAGGATGTGGAAAAACTGGGAAAGGTTTAGGAAAAAGCTACAACAAGAGGTCTGGAGAACCTCCCTTCCATAGTGAGAGATTAAAAAAAACCTCAATCTATTTATCTTATTCAAAAGAAAGTTAAGAGGCGACTTGAAAAGTACCTGCATAAAGAAGGGATTTCTGACAGAAGACAGCTCTTTAATTTAGCAGAAAAAAAGGCATAACGAGATCCAATGGAAGCAGAAGCTAGAGAAATTCAGAGGAGAAATAAGATGTGCATTTTTAACAATGAGGGTAATTAACTCTCCATGGGAAAAAGTTACCTCAAGATGTGGTGGATTCTGCAACATTTCAATGTAAGTCAAGACTAGGTGTAGGGCTCGGAAGAATTTGTCACGCAGAATCAGTGTAGTTGGCAAGACTAGGCCCTAAAAATCTAGCTTAGGTTGTGAGCAAGACTAGGCCTATAACTGCTTGAATAGCCCCTGCACTAAAAAGCGGAACTAACCTTTGTCTGCTGTTTCAGCATAAAATAGCTGGCTGTGCGGAAAGTGTCTGAGATAAGCAGCCTCTCTCCTGCTGCCAACCTAGTTGCCTGTAATTACTAACCAATAGACTAATGGAAAACAAGTTTAAGACCCAATCCCTAGTCGGGATTGAGAACGATGTATTGTGTTGCTAGAAGGAAAATTCTGCTAAGGCAGAGGGAGACAGGGGTATAACAAGCACGGAGAGACTCTCCGTGGATCCGTCAAGGCCTTACCGGATGCCCCGGGCAGGTCGGTTCTCTGGTTGCGACTCACCTACAGAGTGGTTGATGGGTCTCCCCACTCTATTGCTGTTGGTAGGTGCTTTCTTCCTATGCTTCAGGATAGCTGAAGGGGGTGGTTGCTAGGACTACTCCTTTGAAATTGTGCCCAGTTTCTGGTAAGATAACTGGAGGGGGCGATTCCTAGGACTACCCTTTTGAAATTGTGCCCAGCTTCTGTTAATGCAATAAAACACTTTTACTTAGCCATTTTCCGCTGTTGGTCTGACTCCTTCCACCACTGAGATAACAAACAAATGAATCAAGAACCCTTCGCCCCAGCGGAGTACACTAGGTATCTTCCTATAAGAGATGTTATAGCACTGACATAAGTTATGGGTTTGATGCAGATATTAGGGAGTACAGTTCTTTGCCCTGTTTTACGCAGGAGGTCAGATTAAATTATCATGATGGAGTTTTTTTTAAACTCTCCTCCACTGTATGTTTTGCTCATTCTGCATTTTTAAAAATTCCTCTTCTCCTAGGAAGCTCATAGCGCAGCAAGACAAAGATAGATAACATCTCTGGGTGACCCTGACCAGGTCACTAGACATCTTTATTGATTGGTCAACTGAGCTGTGAAATTGGAAAATGCAGGCTCATCACTGAAAAAGAAACGCTACCTTAGGTAAAACCACCACAACACAGATAGACAGGATCAGCCCACGCCACAGAGTTGGATCTAGATTTGAGCCTCCAAAATGTTTGCCGGGGTTTGACTCATTATCAATACAGAGGCTGTGATGGGACTACCATTTTAAGGTCTTTCCCCTGATCCGTGGTTCTTTGCCTCACTTCTCCTGGACTACCACTTTAAGAGCAGTGCATGATGGGAATTCTTCCTGGATTTAAGGCAGCGTGGTGTGATTAGATGCTCAGTCTGGAACTTCTAGCAGAGGAGTAATGTACTGTATAAGCATACAGGGATTTCTCTTCCCCACTCACTTATTCTGACTTTCATTAATATTAATGAACTGGGATTGTGGATTTTTGCACAGGCTGAGTCCTTGCATTTGGATCTTGACTCCACATCACAGTGGGCCAGCTACAAAATGTGGATTCAAAGGCCAACACCCCCAAAGTTCAGGGGTGCTTTGTTCTGCAGATGTAGGGTCAAGCTCATCTCTCTCAGTAAGTTACACAAGTGAAGAAGAAACTGAACAAAAAAATCCACCTCAAAAGAGGGAAACAAATCTATTGTAATGACAACGTTTTGTCATTAATTGTAATTAGTACTGCATGAGAGTACTGGAAAGGACTAATTCAACTGACTCCAAGACAAATGTCTTCAAAGATTTTAGCAGTACCCATACAAATGGAATTCTTCTCTGTCATCATTTAAAAAGCAGACTCGAAAGAATTACACAGACAGATACATTAGGGTAAGAAATATCTTGCTGCACTTCAGACTGTGGGTGCAGCTTTAAGCAGTGCAATGGTCTTAGGGTAGGGGCTGGAGAGAAAGATTTGCTAAGTCCCCTCCCTCCTTTCCCCAACTTTTACTGTAATGACAGATGGCAGTTTTATCAGCACAAGATTTGCCTGAAATATCCCCAGGGATTTTACATTAGCAGAGAATTGTGTTTACGTCTTGCTAGCAAAAAAAAAAGCCTTGAGCCCCTCTCTTGTTTAAAGAAAATATTTTGTAATCACATGGCTTTGGAAAGAAAAGGAATATACACAAATAAATTGCTTTCTTGAAATGCCAACACAGGGGTTGTGTTTGTAAATTCCTGACTTTCTTCTCAACCAAAGCCTATTATTGAAAGTAAAGTTTGAATACCAAAGAACAATTGGCTTAGATTAAAAACATCTTTAGAGGCAGTGATGAAGGATAAACAGCTTTCTAAGAAAAAAAAAAAAACTCCTGATTTTCAGTTCGGGTTGGAGGGACCGTGGACTTTTCTATATTGGAGAAATGTACCAGAAGTTCTAGGCTGGTACAATTACATCTCTTTAGCTATCCTATACAAGTAAACCTCTATAGTTATCCTGGTACAACTCCCATGCAGACACTCTTATTCTGGAAAGCAGCATGCACACAGGATGTTATACCTAGGGTGGTATCATTACACTGGTATAGTTTTGCTGGTAAATTTCCCTGTGTAGACAAGCCCTAACAAAGTTGCAGGAGTTACGCAGGCCCTGTTCTCCACAGGCTTGTATCAACACTTAATGCCTATAAAAAAGTGGGTACAAGATGCAGTCATTCTGATCTGGGAGCATTTTTCAATTCACTCTGCTCAAGTGTAAATGAGAGCACAAGGTGCAGAGCAGTGGAAAATCATGCTTTCCTCTACAGAGCAGGCAGGATTGCCCACCCCAAAGCATTCAAAAAATCATGAGCCAGGTGACCCAAAAAATCATGAGATTGGCTTAAAAATCATGAGATTTGGAATCCTCCCCCAATGTTGGGTTCTTTTTATTTGATCCTTTAGGGATCATGCTTTCAAGCTTTGCTCTACAACCAGGAGAGCTCAAACCTTGCTCTTTTAAAAAGGAATGCAGAGAGTCTCCCATAAAGGAACTGGGAATTTTAAGGAAAACATCGTATAGTGACAGATTTGGCAACAGTGTAGCACCTCTTGTAGCAAACAATTATACACTGATTGGCGACACTAGACTTAATTGAGCTCTATTCATCTGTTAAGACTTCTGTATTCAGAAACCCCTCTGCTCCTCTGATTTTAAAAGCTTGCAACTTTTGTCGATGAATGTTCAAAGTCAGAGCCACACACCCTTAGCAAAGATACCCCTCGAGTGCACGTTTAGAGTCCTTTAACTCCAATACTTTCATCAGCAGGTTTCGCAGTCTACTCTGATCTCTGTCTTTTCAGGTTGTCTCCCTTTTTTCCAAGTAAAAAACTTTCAGGACCCCCTCCCATGTATGTCAAAGGAAAGGTGAAGAATGTATCAATGATAATAATGCGAAGCCAGTATAATTATCGGGGTGTGTGTTTGGAGAGTTTGGCAGAATTCCTGACCTTCCAGGATATTGGGGTGTGGGCGAGTGGGCAAGTGAGTTCGGGGGGGGGGGGAGGATGGCCTTTGCAGACGTGAAAGCAGTGGAGCTACTGCTATGACCACAACATCTGATCTCACAAATATTGAAGATTTTGGCTGCCCTGCAGTTATTCTGGAAATGTTATTTTCTTGGCTCTAGAATGGCAACGCCTCGTGCCCAACTGGGGGTCGTGATGCACCAGTGGAGAAGCACTGGCCCAGCCTTTACATTAAAAAAGCCCCTCCTTCCCAATTCTGTATGTTCTAAGACCTTTGCCTACAAAGATCGAGGGATAGATTTTGCTCTTAGATCTGCCCGGTTGACCTCCACTCCAACACTCTGCTTCTCTCGTCAAGCACAGGACTCCTGGGGTCTAGCAAGAGGCTAGAAAATCAGGAACAAGATCTGCTGTGCTAACCCCGAGGCCACAATGTTTGCCTGCAGTTCTCAGCAGAACCATTTGTGTCAATGGAGAATTCCAAGGCTACCACCTTGGCCAGCATCGCAGGGTCCTACACGGCGCAGCACAGAAACTAGATCTACAAGAAAAATCCAACTCTTCTGGACCTGTTCCGCATGGACCAAGTCCCCAGACTTACCTGGGGTAATGCCTGCACCACTGTGTCCAAGAGAGCTCGCATCCCCGTGGCCATTTTGAGCAGTTTCAGCACTACAACGAGAAGCAAAGCTAAAGGACCGGGGCTGGGAAACATTTTTTATGTAAACAATACAAACCTATTCAAGGAAGAAGAGTGGAACGGACCCTCTGGGATGGATTCTCCTCTCTCTTACATCGGTTTGATCCAAGTGGACACTTCATTAATGTCAGTGGAGTGTCTCCACATTTACACCCTTTACGGAGGAGCATCAGGCCCTATGTTTATAAATAAGGCATATAGGGACAGGGATTTAAGTGTCGTGTATATTCCCCTCCAGGCCATGTGTAACAGAGTCGGGGAACTTCTGGGCTGACTCCCTCCTGTCCTTTCCTATTGGGAGCAGATCGTAACCTTCAAAGTCAATTCTCCTCCTTGTCTTACTACAACTGATGGTGGGGAAGGTGCCTCACTTCCCGAGGCATGGTCCTCCTCCTCTAAAGAAAAGACTGGAATGAAGGAAATCTATCAGTCCTTGCTCTAGGGTGTTACCACTGCAGATCTTTTCTTACACAAAGTCTACGACCCTGGGTTTGACTTAGAAATGGGCCACGAAATCTGGGCATGTTGGGTTTTGGATCAAAACTCTGCAGCCCAGATCCCTCCCTAGGTCTGAATCAAACTCATATGACCTAAATAAAAATCAAATAATGGGCCACATTCATCCCTGATGCAACCCCATTGGCTTCTATGGAATTACACCGGGGCTGGCTCCAGGGCGTAAAGGCAATGCTTACCTCTTGCTATTCGCAGCACCCGCATGATGCGTATGATCGTGGGGTTGATAGGGAGTGCAGCATTCATTTCGATTTCCTCCAGCGTGATCCCCATGATGGAGAGGAGAACTATGGCGAGGTCCAGTTGGTTCCACCTAGCAGGATATGGGCAAGAAAGACCAAAAAAACCACACTTCAAAGGACTGTCATGGATAGGGGTGTTTGGAAAATGCCCAGCAGCACTGGCATTGCATTCTCCTTTAGTAAGGCCCATGGGCAAGGCCGACACCCCGTCCCATCTCAGATCCAGGACTGATGGGTCAGTACCTCAGCTACGGTTAATTGGGCAAAGCATCATCTGTTTCAACTGATTTACGCCAGCACAGGATTTGGTCCGAAGTTTAGAGAGCTTACCTTTCCCGGAAATATAACGATGTGCAACTTGAAAACTCATATTTTTTTGAGCTAAAAAAGATCAAGCTACTTTCCTGAGGAGTTTTCCGGATAAGAAGGATTGCTCATGGCAGCCTAGAACCATGCCATCAGCAGTCTGGATAAACTAGGGACACAGGCTGTTCCCGGGACTAAATGGAACCGTGTCCAACCTATCTGTGTTAAGTGGAGCATGAAATAAGGCTCTTGGACATATCGTGCTCTCCAGCAGGACTCCAAATCACAGCCCGCTGTCACATATGTTTGTATCTGGCCGAGTGAACAGCAAAATGGGAAGTTATGCTCCTGTGTAGCCACAGCCAGAGGATAACAGTGCTGAGGGCGACTGTCTTTGCCCATTGCTGGTGGGCGTACTTAGCTAGCACCCTGCAGGCAGCGCACGCCTAGTCTAGATTGGAAAGGACATCCGTTCTGCAAAAAATGGTGCTGTTAGGTTGTTAAGAATAGTCTTTTCCAGGCACGTATTAAGGGAAGTGGCTTGATGATTCCCCTCCAGGCCAAGCATAACTAAGCAATGATAAGTCTCGGTGGAGTCAATGAAAGGGGCTAAGGACACACTTAAGCCCTTGTGTATTAATTGCCTTTTCCCCTTTACAAAGCACGACCAGCAGCGTCCGTCGTAATGTTTGTTAACTCCTCGACTGGTGCCAGACACCCCAGGTAGCTGTCAGTTAGCACAGCCTGTCTTGCCTCAGCAACTGATGCTATTTTTACAACAATGCCCCAATTGCCCGGCTTCGGGGTTAGACGCTGGGCCAGACACAAAGCAGTTGAAAATAATCTCACCTGTCTTTAAAGAATCTTCGAAAACCAAATGCCACCAACTTCAGAACAGCTTCAAACACAAAAACTATGGTGAACACATAGTTGCAGTATTTCAGGGCTTCATCCAGGGACTGAAAGGAAAGGCAGCTGTTAGGTCTATACAAGTAGCTTTATCTTAGGGCTAGAAGTGCTACAGCAGCGCAGTGGGATTGGTGTAACTGCGTCGTCGCTATAGTGCATCTGGTGAAGACTGTTCTCTGCTGACGGGAAAGAACTCTCCTGTCGGCATAATAAAACCATCTCCCTGAGAGACAGTAGCTCTCCCGCTGACATAGCGCTGTCCACACTGCCATTTAGGTCGGCATAACTTATGTTGCCCAGGGGGTGGCTCATTCCCACCCCTGAGCGACATAAAATTATGCCGACATAACCTGTAGTGTAGGCAACCCCAAAGTCCCATCACAAAGCAGTTGGCAGGTAGGAGGATGATAGAGGTACAGACAAAAGAAAGGGCAAAGCACAGTAGAGGAATAAAGCAGTTGACGACTGGGAACTTAGAACCAGTTGCTCTGCATGTGAATGAGTGGAACTTAAAGGCCTGATTCGTAACTCACATTAGTCTAACTCCAATAACTTCAGAAGAGTTACTCCTGATTTTCACCAGCGGGAGAGCAGAATTAGGCCCCAAAAGTATCACTCTGACATGGAAATTGGGAAGATGGGTTTCTGTGTTGCTTAAAAATAGTTTTAGCTAGAGATGGACCCCGACCAAAACCATGCATCCAGACTCCCCAGTCTTTGGGAGTTTTCAAGAGCAAGATCTGAATTGTATGGGTTGATCCCTCATCTGTTTTTAATCCCGAGTAAAATGAGCCTGTGGAATCATTGCTATGAAATATTATTGCATCAAACAGCGTAGTAAAACTTGAAAAAGAACTAGACATTAAGAACATCATCAGCAGTGATACTAGCTAGACCAAAAATTACAGTTGCTATCCATCAACTCAGACTTCAGGGCATAAACTGCTGAACACATAGGAACAAGAGGAAATTCAACCACTTTTGCTATGAGGTGTATTATGAATATCTTACACCTTCTTCTGATCCATCTAGAGTTGGCCAGGATAGGAGACAGAATACTGGACTAGATGGAATATGGCTTTGTTCCGTTGTGGCAATTCCTAGGAACACAACTTAGTTTAAATCATTCAGAAAAATAAATAATATTGGAGACCAATGAAATCTTGCCTTCTCAAAATGTGATATATCTCCAGTGATGGGCAAAGTATCTCCATATTTGGTGGAATGTTTGCTCACTCTATAAAGCTGCTCTCAGGAGTCAAGGAGCCAGAATGTTTATACTCTAAGATGATGACTGTTTATAATGGATTTCATTGGAGTTGGAGACCAAGAATAGCAAAAAAACCTTAAAATAGAGTGCCCTGGAGTAAAGGAGCTTTTTTCTGATGGGGTTGTTTTCTGGTCAGACGTGGCCACATGTTTTTTACAAATCAGAAAGACAAACAACAAAAACAGACACAATCGGAAACAAAAAGGCAACCGAAATATTAGCTAAAAGAAAAGCTCATTTGCTTTGGTGACAGAGGAACACAAAAACATCAGAAAATCATGATAATTGCTTTCCTTAAATCCCCAGCTCCTGGAGTCAAGTGGATGGGTGATGATTTCAGCCTTCATTCTTAAAGGAAAAGTAGGTGTCTAACCCTCCTGGATGTGGAGAAAGCTTCAAAATGTGACCCCAGGGCACCCTAAAGTCTCAAAAAGCAAAAGGCAAATAAACGCACCCCCACCAAATCTATTTTTGACATAATCGCATCATTTTAAAACCAATCTCACAATTTTTGAACATTTGGGGTTGGCAATTGTGAGTGTGGGGGTTTCTTTTGTTTTGCTTAAGAGAACTTCTTGGGCCTACCCTGAGGCCCAGCAGGCGAAAAAGGGCAAATAAAACCCCAGTGAAGAGAAAAACCCTCCGGAGTGAGATTGGTTTACTCCAGGCCTCCTATCACCCAAGGGAGAAATGCTGAGGCTGCAAAGGAGGTGCCCTGGCACATAGGCCAAAGGGTTCGTTAAGAGAAGAGGATTTTATGGTGTATGAGAAAAAGCAGCACTACATGTAAACAGAGTGCATGTACTCCAAATTCAGTGGGAAAAAAACCCCCTCCCTTCTGAGTGCAGTAGTTTCATATTGACATCAGTGAATGGAATATTCTAAAAGATGGGCATATTTTACTCTTCCTGGGTGAGGAAAAAACTACATGGCAGGTGTGAACAGGACACTGCTAAAATCTGGATGCAGTTCTTTGTGCTCCTTTTCTTTCATTGCTCTCTAGGCAGAAGTTCCTTTAATACTCTGTGGGCCTGATTCTCATCTCCTCCTGCTCTTACATAAAGTATAACTCCACTGGCTTCAAAGGAATGATGCCTGGTTTACACGGGAGGGGAATCAAGCCCTTATCTTCAAGAGGTGACTCTTTCCTGGCAGCATGATACAGCTGGCCCTAATAAAAGGTGGAAACGGGACTACAGCTGATGAATTCATTGTACCAAAAACACATAGTATGGCAACCTCAGAAGCATCTCAGATACCTGGGAATACTCCCATGTTAGATTTTGCTTAGGGCCATGTTCAGATACCATTGACATTAATGGTCATACTCCCATGATATTCAGTTAACAGGATATGGTCCTTAATTGCTCTGACACCCTGTCTGATTGTGCTTTGTTTCATGTGCACTCCAAGGAGGGCACATGTCTCTTACCGTGGGCTGGTTATAGTGCTCCATGGACATAGTGATGACATTGACGCCAATGATGAAAGTAATGAACAGGTCCAGATAGTGGCTGGTACAGAGGGTGTGGATATATCTCCGCACTGGGGAATAGTCAGCATAGTAGGGTCTGCGCTGGGCTTCTGCAGAAAGAGAGAAGCAAACGCAAGGCAATGACCATGGTTCCCTACCGCCAGGGCATGGCAGGTATCACACAACATCATTTCCTGACTTGTGTCTCTTACACACATTTGGGTGTAGGGTAGGCTCCCCCGAGGAACTGATTGGGATCAGAGGCTTCTGAGAGGTTTGAGCAGATGAAAAGCACCAAGTCTCAGATTAAATGAACAAATGCCTTCAAACTAGCAACAATGGCCCTTTGGAGACGCTGTTCAGCTAAGCACCCAAAAGGATCAGATATCTTATCAGAGCAATCCGGACTTCTTGGGTCCACAGAACTATCCTGGATAACTTGAAAAGCCAGGTTCTCTCTTGCAACATTTCACTGTACTTACCATGTCTAGTCAAACCAAAGACCAGCCTCATCACTCAAGTATCTCAAGCATTTTCCCATCTGTCTAGCAGCAGGGAGTGCGAGAGGCAGGGTTGGAAACAGAATTGAGAAAGGAAAAGTCTTCACACCCACAACAGGTTCAATTCCAGGTTGGGGCAAAGGGCCAGGGCAATTCTTGTTTCATTTGGACCAGGCTGTGCATCTCTACTTCTAACTCAGCTAGAGTCAGACAACTTGCAGGTCAATGGGAATGAGAATGGCCACCCGGACTCATCTTCTACAAGAAAGGGGATTTACCAGATAGGCCTGGTCTATGTGGGAAATCACAGATGGATGAGGCAGCACAGGCACACAAATTGGTGGATGTTTGTTGGTGTATGGGACCAGGTTAAGGGTAACTATCTACAATAGGGAGGAAGGAATGTTCTGTACCTACTGTTCCTACAACAACTTTGTTGTATTAACTCAGATTTGCAAACTGAAAATGTCAAGTATTAAAGAGGCTGTTAATTAAAGACAGCAGCTTAGTACATCTAATAGCTCAGACTGCCAGCTCTGTAATGTTAGTTCCTTCTCTCTTTTGTGTCTAGACAGGTGCTTAGAAGGGCCACATCTTCTGCTGTATGCCTCCAGTTGGGTGAAATTCACTCTCTGCAGAAGGACCCGCAAGTCTCAGGGAGTGCCTGAGAGTGAACGTCACCCAAAGAAAACATGCTGTAAGTGGCATGTGGTTATAACATTAATTCTAATGATATGCAGCGCAAGGTTCCTTTGCAATTTAAGAACCAGGGCAGGGAAGTAACCAGGAGAATAGCTGGACTGAGGCCATGTGAATTTAATATCCATGCCTTCGGTCAAGATGTTTTTTTAAACTGAGAAATATATTGCACAGAACACACCTTAGCACAGCCATTTTAGTTTAATGTCTGGACACAACCCAGATACTGAATTCTATTTACTGTGTGTGTAATAGATTTTGACTGTGGTCTTTCTGATTGACTCTATTTTCATATTTCATAAGCATAAAAATACAAATAACTAAATCAGGGACAATCTAGAGTTACAACAAATTTACAGATAGCAGAGACCTATTTGGTCATATCCAAGGCAAAGCAGGATTGTTTCTGACAAGTCTTTTTGCTAATCATAGAATTGTAGAAGATTAGGGTTGGAAGGGAAATCATCTAGTCCAACCGCCTGCTCAAAGCAGGACCAACCCCAACTTTGCCCAATCTAGTTTTAAATGTCTCATGAGTTGGAAGCAGGAGAGAGTTTATTTTAGAAGGGAAATATGACACAACTACACTTAGAAGCTCATCTGCCCATCCTCCAACCTTGCTAATATCTTCCAGCTGGAGTGGCACTTGTAATGTTAGTTTTTAGTGACATAGATGATGCCAGATCAGAACACAAAAACTCAAATAAACTGGACCAAAGGAAACAGAATCCACTCATATCCTTTAGCTACTATTTTTTCTTAATGGTTTAATGTGAAATGGGAACATTTTAAACATTTTCTTTTGATCAAAGTCATTTATACTTAATTCTTCTGCCTGTGGAGGTGGAAAAACAATACCAAAGCAAACCATTATTTTTGTGTGTTTTTTGTTTTTGATTACGGGTATTAATCCGATAACTCATTTTGGACTGAAGTGATGGTCTTTGTTGTGAACAGCTAAGTTTGGCTCTTCCTATGGTATATCTAAAATAACTATTTGAAATTAAAAAAATATTTATTTAAGTTTTTGCATGGAAACACATTGCACATTCAGGATTATTACATGTAGAAATTTAGAATTGCCTTCTAGAAGAATGTGCAAAATCAGCTTGCAGGAAGGGCTAAGATTTACCCAAATTGATCAAACTTTGTATTAAAGGTACATGTATTGGTGGTTAATAAATGATTAATGGCTCTTATAAGCATGTGACAGACATGAATTGTATGTGCTTAGATGGTTATAAGCACATCAGAAAATGGTGCCAAAGGGTTGACTATAACAATCGATTAACAATTTATTAAAAGAGCTGATTAGCATTTATCATTTATTAACCCTAATGCACCCTTAGTATAAAGTGTGAGTCCAGCGTGAAATACTCTACTTTGAAATGGCTGGCGTGCAGGAGTGCTTCTTGTCCAGCTAATGAAATAGACCTTTCCTTTGAACTATAGGTATCGCATACAGGATCGTTTCTATGATGTATAGCATGAAGATGCCATGTACAGTATGTCTAATATCTCTGATATACTATGCAGATGTGTAGGGCTGTTTTGCATTGTGGGAAGATGACTTGAAGGATTAGCTGGTTGCTTAGAAGCCTGCAGATGTGTAATATGAGCTGGACAGAGGGACAGATAAAGCTCTTGAAAACTCCTAATAGGTGGAGCTCCCTAAATTCTTTAAGTCGGTTAATGGATGGAAAAGGGCTTTAACTTTGAGACACATACAAAGACAATTCAAGGGTAAAGTCTGATGACATTTGGAAACATGTGCAGCAACATCATGCTCAGTGCAGCAACCCATGCCATGGCAATTGGAGGCAATGCTACTCATGCACTGCTAAATGTGGCATGCGGGGGTGGACAGAAGGGACAACAGGTCAGATTCTGCTCTCGGTTATGCAGCTGTAAATCAGGAGTTACCCCACTGGAATCAATGCGGTTGCACCGGTATGAAACCAGCAAGAGAGAAAGATCAGTCCCATGTCTTTTGTTGCATCTCTGTTTCTTTTTGACCAACGATGAGGCTGGTATTTCAACGTCACAGTGCAGTAGTAATACAAAGAGTTTTTGAAATGTCACCAATCACATGGATTCAAAGCGGGGCCAAATCACAACGTATTCCAGTTTCCTTTAGACAGACTATTTTTAAGACATCTGCACCAAGAGTGACAGCTTGTCACTGGCATGCCTGGTTTTGGTCCAATCAAAGACATGCATTTATGTGTATTACCAATATCCAAGGAGAATATGCCGTCGTCATCTCCAGGTTTCTGTGCATTTCATCTGAAGGTTCGCTGCACACGCTGCTAAAGTTCGGAGACAGGGGAATCTACAGAAGAGCCTTGATGAGGAGAACACTGGAGTGCAGTGGTGGGAAAATGTCAAGCACTTCATTAATTACACCACCAGGCAGAGTGCAAGCCTCGCTTGCTTTTTCCCATAGAAATGGTTCTGTGATGATATTGCAAGCCAGCTGACGCTGACCAAAATGTCAAAAGCAGTCTATTACCACTATCAATTATTGCTGAAAGTTTGACTGGGTGGAAACGCAGGAGGGAAGAGAGACCATCAAACATATACAAGAAAGGAACCACTCATTTCTCTCCCCAAATTCCTGATATTGACTAATAATTGCATGATTTAGAATCTCACCTTCCCTGGGGAATATTTAGACTGCTCTGCTTGAGATTTTGCTGACGTGAGCATTGATGAAGCACCAGCTCCTATTTAAAAGGCATGCAGGTTGGCATTACAAGCACCAGCTAAAGCTGCGCCATTATTCTCCTCTGCATGGAACATTAGAAAGCCAAGTGGTTTTATGTGCATGCTTGCCTAGGCTGGGTTTATGCCTGCATTAAGAAAAATGCCTGGAAAAATAAGCGAGATGGTTCTGATATTACTAGGCAGACGTGAAACATACGGGTACACAGTGCACAAGTTTTAGTTATAGCACAAATATTCTACAGACTATGGAGATCATACACCACATTGATTAGAAAGTATGGACATGATCCTGAGCATTGCTTAGCTTCCCTGACTCCTTCTCACCCTGCGGGAGAATTGCTTATGCTCAGTCTTATTAGGACACAGCGTTGGTGTCTGTTCAACAAACCAATCTCTTCCTTCTACATGCCACATACGTCTAATTAGTCCATCTAGAATCCCCAAGGGAACAGACATCAATTAAAGGTCAGCTGTGATTGTGCACTCAGCAAAGAGAGCCAGGCTGTACGTAGCGGCAGCTGGTCTTTCCATGTTCTCTGCTTGGTGCGGTGTGCAATCTTTCCCTACTTCGCTGAACTAGCCGTAGTAGTAAAAAAATCAAACTTCAACTTTTCATCATTAGACGGAGGGCCATCCCAGTGCTGTCACCAACTGGTTTGGTTTTCAGTCTAGCTTGTTCTCTCCTTTCAGTAGGCGATGTCGTACGTTCTCATGTTTAGCCTCTGAGCATCATTAGCGCACCGCGCAGTTTTAACCTGGCATCAGATTGATTTCAACAGGCCAAATACATTGGGACTTCAAGTCCCCTGGCTTTTCAGTAGTTACAATAGGGTTGAATTGGCTCAGTGTCCTGAACACAGAAGAGATCAAACTGATCCATTTGTTTTTAATCAGAGCTTTTAATCTGGGGAGGACAGTTTCACGTGATGCCTTCTGAAAGCCTCATCAAAAGGTTTAGGAACTGCAGGATTATAAAATTACAGCACTTTTATTTAGATAGAGGCTGTATCTGATGGAGGCAGGAGAGAGAGGTTAGTTTATCTTGAAGTTTTACCTTCGCATTGTAGTACAACACAGTTCTGCTTTAAAAACACACCACATTTTATTTTTAAAGCCTATTTATGCCATCTGCCTCCCTCTTTTTCATTCCAGCGGAGTTAACTGGCAAATACACAGCATGACAACACTGAACATTTCAGTGGTGCTTTTAGTTTAGAGATTTCAAAGCACTTTATAAAGGGGGATCTCTTTACCCTACTGCCACAGGTGGAGAAACTGAGGCACAGGGAAGGCCGTGACTAGCCCAAGGTCACCAAGCAACAATGGCAGAAGTACGGCTAGGATCCAGGTCTCCCACTAGATTCACCTGTATGCAAACGCACCGGACAGCTCATTCCCCATAATTATTAGTTTTATAACAGTGGTGTCCAGCAGCCTGAGACAGGATCAGGGCCACGCTGTGTTAGGCGCTGCACAAATGCACAGGAAGACACTAATGTGACACAAGCCACAAGTAGGCACAGACAACAGGGGAGAGAGTGGGCAAGGGAAGCAACAAGGATGTGAGGTTTGGTAGACCCGCCGTATGCAGGACTTGGTGGCCCTGAATTCTAAACCTCCAGCTCTCCTGCCGACAGTGAATGCGTTAAATATCGATAACTGCCTGCCTGCCATTTCCCCAGTCAGTTTCAGCCTCTCCCAGCTGAGTATACCGTCTTCACTGGCCACTCCCTGCTGCAAGCTCAGTCAGGCCCACTGATCTCATTAGGACGTTGCCTCCATAAGAGCCACTAGCCTCGTGGCCAAGTTACAAGGTGCTTCTCGAGTGACGTTTATCACCCGAGGAATATTTTTGTTAAGGTGCTGGGGCAAGGGGGAGGAATGGTGCTGTCCTCTCACCAGCCCCTCTTTCTCCTCCTCTTCCCCCACTGGCATAGGGGGCTGGATAGGGAATAGGGAAAGGGGAGGAGAGAAGCAATCTGATGGTCTGTCCCTCCCACAATCCCTATAAGCAACCAGCTGCCCCAGCACCCGCTGCAGATCCCCCTAGCACCTCCCACTCCCCCAGGCACTCTAAGTCTAGGAAGGGTGGGGGAAACTGCTGACTGCGGGGGGGTGAATGTTAGGAAGAAGCTGAAGTTGCTTAGGTCTCTGGCTCACCAGCTGCGGGGGAGGCATTATGGGACTGGCCGTGAGGCCCTCACACCGTGACCTGCACCCACCCATTCCTGACTCGGATCCTGCTGGGTGTGTAGCAAGAGAGGTGGTAGAGATGCTGTCTGTAAAATCTCACAGCCCAGACCGGCCCAGCAAGACCCCAGCCGGGCTGCGTGCAATGGGGTGGCCAGACGTAGGAAGTAAGGCGGGCAGCAGGTCATCACTGCCGACGTTCGACAGGGACCAGGGAGACTCTTAGTGTTGGGAGTTCATGGGCCGAGTGCCGGCTCCAAAAGGACTACGGCAGCATGAAGGGGAAGGGAAGGGAGCCTGGGGAGATGAAAAGAGAGCATCTTCCGCCCACATCCCCAGGGGTTTGGGGTGAGGTCGGAGCAGCAACAAACCACTGGCCCTTGGGCTCACATAGCTCCATCTGGCATATGGCAGTGTATTGCTAGGCGCTGCAGCAATGGTGCACAACCTCCAAAAAGGACTGTAATCCTTAGCAGACATTGCCCCAATATGGCCCATGGAGCTAGTCAATTTTTATTGAATATTCATTCACAGGGCCAGCTCAGAGTGTTAACCATTTCCCAGACCTGTGCTTATACGGTGCACTTGTGTATGCGTGCTCACACGCACACGCACACACACACGCACGGCTTGCTCTACATACATAGCCAGTCCGCAAGACACAGAGACAAGGCAGCAGCCACTCACAGATGGGAGTGAAGTAGGATGGACAAGTGGCCCGGTAGTATATTTGCCAGCTAGAGCCTCCTTTTGCTGCCCACAGTATGTTACACGTGTCACTCCTCGGAGGAGGAGACATTTCAATGTTTCTCATCCGTTTCCTGTTTTTACAGCAACTGCAGCCCAGCTGTTGTGAATGGCTGAACCCTTCCCACTCAGTCTTGCTCTCCCTCATCCATGTCGCTGGTTTCACTGTATGGCTTCCTCCAGATGACAAACCCCCCAGTTTGTCCCCCCCTTCCAGGTACAAACAGCACTGCGCAGGCCAAGACGGTCACTACATCACCTCGCAGGTACATGAAGTCACATATGCATACACACACACAGAAAGTCACCAGACCACGTGCCACCAGCCACACATCACATCTTTCTGAGTCTGCCGCATTTTGAGCCAAACCCATCATCTTCTAAGTTAACTGCAGAAGCCAAAATCCCACCCATTCGTTTAAAAAAAAAATCTGTTTAAATTTAAATAAGAATTTAAAAAGTAACCGTTGTTTGGTTTCACTTGGTTAAAAAATATTTCCAGAGCCAAAGCTCTCCATTTGGGACACGGTCAGGAAAGAATCCGCAGCACCCGAGAATGAGCTGATCTGAGGTCACCTCTTCTAGGCCCTGCATCTGATGAAACATTTAGGCTCGTTCGTCTGTTACATTGATTCCCTTCCAGCCAGCTGTCCTCAATGCGTGCTCTTGGCAAAACGTCACACTCCATGTCTGTGCAACGTCTGGATCCCCAGTCTAGAAGAACCTCCGCCTTGCCGGCCTTTCCAGGCTTCTATGTGAGTTAAGATGAGCTGTGGAGTTCTCTGGGAAAGCAACTCAACAGGGCGCTTCACTTAGGCTATCTCTATACTGACGACGGCAAAGTTGCTGCCGTCAGATAGACTTATCTGGATCAAATGAGCAGTCAGTGAAGACCCGCTCAGTGATCCAGAAGCCGACGTTATTAATCCATCCCAAGTGGTGTAGCGCTGCGTCGACGGGAACACAGTTCCTGTTGGCGCAGTGCAGTGAAGACGGCGCACAGAAGAGAAGCACAGAAGTCAATGGGAATTACGCAAGTTCTTTGTGTACTTTGTGTTATTCCCGTCGACTGCTGCCGAATCGCGGAGGTAAGTGTAGACCAAGCCTGAGACAGGGATTGGCTCTGCTCAGCCTCTTTGAGCAGTGAGCCAGGGAAAAGCCTCTTATAAATCTAAGCCACACCCCAGACACAGCACCCACCTATGTCAGGGCGCTGAGGGTGCAGCAGGACATTGCAGGATCTCCCTTCCCCAGTGTAGGAGGAAATGAATTGCTGTTTTGAAGCAGATGAGGAGAAAGTGACACCCCTTCACGTGACACAAAAACCAGGGGTCACCCAATGAAATTGAGAGGCAGCAGGTTTACCACAAACAAAGGGAAGTACTTCTTCACATACCGCACAGTCAACCCGTAGAACTCCTCGCCAGGGGATGTTGTGAAGGCCAAAAGTGTAACTGGGTTCCAAAGGGAATTAGATAAGTTCATGGAGAACAGGTCCATCAATGGCCATTAGCCAAGATGGCGAAGCCTTTGACTTCCAGAAACTGGGACTGGATGACAGGAAGGATTACTTGATAATTGCTCTGTTCTGTTCATTCCCCATGAAACATCTGGCATTGGCCTCTATCGGAAGACAGGATATTGGGCTAGATGAACCATTGGTCTGACCCACTATGGCTATTCTTACGGTTTTATGTTCCTTATGAGTATCCATGGGGGGAACCTCAACTGAGCTTTGGTGAACAATGGGCACTGCCTGGTCTAGGTGATTTGGCTTTGACTTTTAGGGGGTTTGTATCAAATCCAGTCTGGGTCAGAACTGACGGGAAGGTGCTGAGATCAGATGATTGTGTAGCAGGCCCTGTGAAATGAGTTTGGTGGGTCTCAGGCCAGTTCCTAATAGAGAAGTGTCCACCTCACAAAAACCAACCCCATCGTGACATCTCAGCTAAGAGCTTACTGGAACGGGCCATGGAGGCTAAACTTCTCCCTTACCCCCGGATGGGCTGTGTCTAGGTCAGGATCGATGCATGCAGTTGGGAAGTGTAGGTAAAGCTTGTTCTGCTACTGTTCTGTACTCCTGCTGCAAGGTTCAGTCCAGCCATGAGGCTCCAGGGATTTGAATCGAATGCCTTTCACCACGCAATGCAGTTTTGCAGACATTTAACAGGGAAACTCAAAGTCCTTAATAATCCTTCAGCTGCTGTTGGGAAAGAGCTGCGTCTTCTCTGCATCTGGAATGACAGAGGCATCCCACTGCACGAATTTCTCATGGACGCTGTGGTTTCAAAAACTGTCTCCCATTCCACAGCCATGTTTCTTTTAAAGCTCATGTCAGCGTGTGTGAGAGACGGCCCAGCAGGAGGTAAACTATGCGTGAGAACGGCGACACTCCTAGAGAGGAAAACACTTTTTGGAAGGCTGACAGCGTAACTTGAAAAATTGGTGAATTGTCCACCCGCCTCACGATTGCAGGGCTAGAAGTTCAGAGTCCCAGACTCAGAGGCCAGATAGGAGTGATCAGATCCCAAATTGCTTTGCCAATACATCAACAGTGACTTAGCACAACCACCCCGTCCGGAGCAGGGATGTGGTTCAACTTTCAAGATTCATGGAGTCTAAGGCCCAGAAGGGACCACTGTGATCAAGTCTGCTCTCTTGTATAGCACAGCCCACAGACCCCCGCCCCCCAAATAATTCCCAGCACATAGGAAGCTCTCAGTTATCCATTGTGCCACAGAAGTTTCATGACATGGATTCTTCTCCAATGGGAACAGAGCTGAGACCAAACTCATCACACATCAGATCTGAATCTCAGAGCACAAAGGTAGGTGGGCGTTATCTCCAGAGTCTCAAGATAACATTGTCTAGAAGGAAATGTTTACAAAGCGAATATTGGCTTTTTCCTCACTCAGTCTTCCTTTAGCCAAAGTTTATCTTCCTGAACAGGGAGGTACACTTGATTACTTATGGATTTCTTTGGGAAACAGCTGGCTGAGGTGCACGTGGATTGGCCGTTCTACTGGGTGGGTTCTTGGATGCCAAGATTTCTTGCAGTGAACTGAGTGGCGCTGATTTCATGGGGCGGTGACTTTCTGGGAGAGGAGTGGCCGGTGATTTCAGTGGGAGTTGTACATATTCAGTAGATCTCAGTGTGATGAGCAAACCCTCTAAAGCTCAGGAGGGTGGTGGCCTGATCCGAAAGCCCACTGAAGCTAGTGGAAAGTCTCCCAGGACCTCAGTGGGCATTGGGTCAGGCCTTAAATGCTCAGTTGAGTCATTTGAACCTCCTGGGTTGGAAATCTCCTGGAAGTTAGAGGTCTCCCAACACTTCTATCACCCATGGCTCCTGTTGCACTACAAATACTGCCAGAACAGCCTCCTGGGATCCCCGGGTTTCCACTTCTAACCCCCGCTTGAACCCGGATGCTCAGATGCATGAACAAGAATGGTAAAGAAAACAGAGGTTGCCGCTGAACTTTTTCAGGTCTCACAAGAGGTTCAGTTGGCATTTAGGGCAGGACAGTTTGAGCTGGGCTAGGTTTTATTTTAGCCAAGCCACTTGACCCACGATTAGCTACAGATCCAAGGTACGCAGCCCTCGCTCGGGTTTCAGGTCAATCTGCCATTGATTAAGGCCCAGCATAAGCTCACTGTGGAACGATCTTGTGCTGAAGTCTCCTGTGACACAGTAATAGAGGCAATGGGGAAAGTGGAAATGTTTGTTGGAGAGGTAGGCTGACCACCTTCTGGGTCACGTGCAGATCAGAGTCAGGCCTGGAAGGAGGAAAATACCTGGGTCTGAGGTTCCAGCTAGCACAGCCCTCTGCTTGCCATGTCATTACAGCAGACACATCACTTTTGGGTTAGCAGCAGCTCCTGCCGCTGCAAATGGATGCTGATGGCTTTATGTTTGAGGAGACTCCTAGTGTGGCATTAAGAGGCACTAGGCCATCACAAGAGGTTATGTGAGGCAGTAGAATGACACGGAAACAAGCTATGTGACAAAGCGCTACCGTGCCTAGTGGAGCTGAAAGCACCATGCACCTTACATCTGCCTGGGCTCAACTAGGAAACCGCGGCTTGGGGCAGATCAGGTATGAAAAATTCCAACCAGCTCGAAACCAGTTTTCTCGAGTCTGCAAAATGTGGCTGGGAAGTGTGCGGGACAGGTTCTTGGGTATGTTTCTAGCGCTTCCTGCATCCAGCTGGGAATATCACCTACAACTCCCTTTTCTTCCTGCTATTTTGGCATTTCTAGTCCCACCTCTCAGCTGGAACCTGGCAGGGACAGTGAAAATGAAAAATTACAAGAGGAAAAGTGAGCTAGGACATTTGGGAACTTTCAATTGTAGAAATGGATAAAGACTCAGGTAGGTTCTGTTGTTCTCTGGTCTGGTTTGCCCAGCCCTAAAAGAAATTCCCAGTCAGGCTTTAGTCAAGCTGCATAGGTCCCTAACAGCTCTCCAGGTGGCCTCTGTTTCCATCTACCATGTTTAGAAAGCCTGTCCAAGACCTCCATCATGACTCTGCTCTAAAGGTCTCCTGCAAGAGGTGGCTAGACAAGTATCTTGTCTAATGGATTGCCTTCAAGATGACTTGTCTCGACATCTCCATACCAGGGCTCCATTCCTTTCCCCAAGCCTGTTTTCTCATGCCCTCATGCAGCATGTGCGTGGCATGCAGGCCCATGCGCCAAGATCCTAAAAAGCATCGCAACTATTTGATCTAATGAAAAAACGAAATCAAACCACCACCATCGTAATTTAAAAACACAGGCGACACTTTAAGCCCCAGGGCACTGGGATGCCCTTGTGAGTTGCCTTCGCATATGTAGCAGACATTGCTCGCGTTTTCTGAGTTAATCCCTCACTCACCCAACGGCCTTCTTCGTGCTTCCTGAAGATAACGCGAGAATCGTATCTTGAGGGGCTCACTAGTAATTGAAACACGACTCTGCTTTCAAGGCTTGCTGGTGTCTTTACTCTACCTACTGTCTAAGTCAATGGGCAACACTCATCAAGCTCATAGAGGACACTTCCAGGGAATTTGCAACCTGAGACTTAAGGAGTCGCCAAAATAGTAAATAAACAAAGCGGCCTTTTTAGTCCCAAGTCAACAAAACCAAAGGAAAATGAAATTCTTGCTTTGGAAGCAGGCAGGGCTCAGAAAGATTTTGGTTTGTAACGCAGTCTACCGACCAGACAGGTATATCTCCTTACTCCTGCGCTTTTTCTCCAGGCGCCTCAGCCGCTTCTCCTCCCGCCGACGGGCCTCTTCCGCCTCCTGGTGCTGCCGGCACTTGTGGAAGTTCTCCACCACCACCCCCACGAACATGTTGAGCACGAAAAAGCTGACGATGAGCAGGAAGGAGATGAAGTAGAGAAGCATCCACGGGTTGTGGTTCTGGACGGGCTGGGAGATGGGAGGCAGGGGAGGGGAAGAGAGAAAAGGAGAGAAGCAGTAACATGGGAAAAGTGTGGGTCATTGTAAAGCAGAGATATCAAGTGTCCAGTCGCAGTGGGAAGTCTGTGATGGATTCCCATGGGTAGGAGAACAGGGATGTGAGAAATCGTGGGATGTTTCCCAGCAAGTTTTCATTTCACCCATTTTCTTACCTGCTGAAATGTTACCAACTTTTGTGCAAACCATAATTTGGCTGCAAAAAAAAAAAAAAAAAAAAAAATTCCCTGGCAAGATCACAATTTCTGGCATGGAAATAGTTTTAATTGAAAATAAGCTCAAATTTATTATTTGCAGGGGGAAGGGGAGAATTAATGCTTAATTCATGTTACCAATTGTTCTGAGGTTCTTGGACCCTAAGTAGAAAGGATTACTGTGGTTATGATGTGGTACCGTTCACCTAAGATTTCTCCAGAGAATTTTGTTAATCCTCAGTAAGCCTCCTAACACCCAAATTTTAACATCTTCAGGTTTTTTCTATTTCATGTAAATGAATGAATATTAAGGCATTCCTTAAAGGAACAGTGGAATGGTACATGTTTTCAGGGCCACCTGGGTGCTGGCGTTCTGGTCCCAAGCTATCTGCCCTTAGGGCACGAAAGGGTTAAAAGCAAGATGTTTTGTAGCTTTCACTGCATGGTGTTTTCTTCAGCTATGCCAAGGGAGGAAGAGGGATGACTCAGAGCTGCCTGTGGGCAGCGGCTAGCTGGGCCACTGCAAATATTTCTCAGTACGAGCAAGATTCTGACCAGCCCCTGCGTAGGTAGAGAGAGAGCATCTTTCCCTGCTTCACTGCAGAGGGGCTGCCCAGAGTCCCACTGGAGGACGTAGACCCTGCTCTCTCTTCATGACTCCAGGGCCCAAAAGAGGACAGGGACGGTTGTGGTGAAGGTGCGGCCGTGGCCAGGCACAGAGTGGGGAGTACGCTGTAGCTTTTTCAAGGGACGGCTAGCTGCCGTGCTGGGGACGGTGGGACCCCAAGAAGGAAATCTAGCTGAGATTCCCAGAATTCCTTCTGAGAACGTCTGCTGAACTGGGACCCTAATACACCATCACACGCAGATGGCATCAAAGGCCCAACCGAGCCCCGATTCAAGTGCCCATCAGCGCTCAGCTGTGGTTCCCTGGCCGTTCAGGTTCATGCTGCTGTTTTGGAACCCCCAACTGGAATGGAAGAGGCAGGGCTACTCGGTTCCATTAACAGCTGTGACCCGTGCATAGCGGTCCAGACCAGGAACAACTACATTTCACTGTAAAACTTTTTGAGGGCTTTCGTTTCTACCTGCTGGTCAATGCCCACAGCATCCAGGCCATCATACATGATGTTCACCCAGCCGTCTTTGGAGGAGAGGACAAACAAGGACATCAGAGCCTGCAAGTAAAAGAAATAATATAAAGATCAGCCTTGCTGCTATTCACCTCCTCTTGGTCTTTTTAAGAGAGGAAGGAATATGGTGGACTCATGTGCTCTTTGAGCTTCTCAGAGTCTAGGAGTTGGAAGGTAGGGCTATAAAGATCAAAGCGAAATGGCAGAATTAATCAGTCAGGTCCTTTCCTTTCCATACATCGGGGACAAAAACCATCAAGATTTGCAGACATCAGTGGGGGAACACAATGAATTTCAGGCCTTTAAGAGGCACTACAAACCAAGAAGAGTCAAACGGCCTGCTAAAACAAGTCATAATACAACGGAGAGAATTTTTTAAATTGGAATTTACTGTGGTTGTAACCGTATAAGCTGTTGATTTGGTTTCTGCAGTTAAGTGAGCTTGGACAATGAAAGCTGACTGGGTTAGCTTCATTTTTAGTTTCATTCAGATTCACTGATGTCCTTATAAAACAACAGGCAGGTCCTACCCAGCTACATTACAGCATTGCCAGCACCAAGTGTACAAAGATGGGGAGGGGTCACTTTTTCAAGTTTTTCTTTGCAAACCCAAAGATTAGAAATTTACTATTTAAAAAAATGAAAGCTGAGAGTCTCACACAATTAATTGACTCCAGGTGTTGGGGCTCTAAGGAAAAAATAGGACCATAGGACTGGAAGGGACCTCCTGGGTCTCTGAGTACAGTCCCCTGCTATTACAGGCAACCCCGTAACATAATCCCGTTCATAATTTTGTCAAGTACCATTTTGAAACGAGCTAGGTTGTTTGCTGCCAGTATTTCCAGTGGAAGGCTGTTCCAGAATGAGACCCGTGATAAAATCGCAAGAGGTGGCAGTGCTCTGTCAGTGAAAATGTGACGCCATGCTATTGATTGTGACAACCATCAGCATAGCTCGGAGCATGTGACAGCCATCATCTTGGTCAACACAGGGGGGAGTGAACCAAGGACCTCCAGAGCTAAAAGCATCCAGTGTTGTAGCTGGAGCCAAAGAGCCGGGCTCTACCCATGGGAGTGCAACAGCCTTACATCCTCTGTGGATCCGGTCCCCAGGGGGCTACATCACACAGACTGATGTGGGGGTTATGCATATTTTTGCACCACGCTGGTCTTTATTTATGCATGCCACTGAAACACATAAAGCCTGATTAAATTATAATTTAAAAAAAAATCAAGGTCCTATTTCACATTAATGCAATACCCTTATTCATGCTGATCAGCATCTTACATCAGGAGTGGTGACCGGAAGCAAATCAGCCTACACGGGGAGTATGGCATTCCTCAGTGTGAGTAAAGGGACCAGACTCTCAGCTCCTGGGTTTTGTTAAACCTTTTAAATACACAAAGCCTAAGCTGGGGACCTGCAGATGAGTAGACTGGAAGATCAAAGTTGGAAGGGGACAGGGGACACATTCAGAATTGCTTGTCAGACGACGACACAGAAACCTCTTGGAATAAGCAATGCTTTACCTGCCCTAAATTGTCAAAGTTGTACTTCCGCCGGACCCATCGGTAGCGTGCGCTAGTGCAGTCGGATTTAGTGGAGATGTTTCTGGTGTCTGGTCCTTCGCAGTAGTAGAACTTGCCCTTAAAAAGCTGAAATTGAAGGGGGGGTGGAGGGGAGAAGAAAGAAAGCCCTTGGGAAACGTGGCACGGGCACATCGGCCTGTTCCAATGGCATCATTGTTTCCCTTCGTTGGTATTTCTTCCCTTGTCCCACGAGCTGAGACACCCCTCTCCAGGCTCAAAGCCTGATACCCTTGTGTTAGGTTAAGAGGATTTCGGGCCCCTGGAGGGATCAGACAGCAGAGGAAAGCCGATGCTGGATGACCTCTCTGGCTTGCTGGCGGGCGGAGCAGGGACTTTCTGAACGTGTGCTTGGTGACCGGGGGGAGGGTCTTACCTGCACCCCTAGGATCCCGAAGATAATGAAGAAAGCACAGCAGATAAGCACGATATTTCCAATAGGCCTCAGGGATGAGATCAAGGTCTCCACCACCAGTTTTAGGCCAGGGGCTCTGCTGATGACTCTAGGGAAAAAAACAGCAGAACCAAGCTTGGCACTCTTATCATAGAGCCGTACGGTTGGAAGGGACCGCAAGGGTCATCTAGTCCGACCCCCATTTATCCCCTCTTTATTCCTCCTCTTCCTTGTGGGCAAGCAAGCTAATGCAACCCTTCTCTACCCCCCTACACTATTGGTATTGTACCCTCTCATATAGCTTGCCCCTATATTATGCTATACTATACTATGGCCCCTTTCATCTAATGATTTCAGAGCGCCGTACAGGCATTAATTAGTTCAGCTGCACAACACCCTGGTGTGCAGTGGCTTTGTACCAGGTCTGAACTTTGCCTCCAAATACCAAGGATGTAAAAATCTTTCTAGCCGTGGATGGACAGCAACTCACAGCACTGTTGGAAAGCAAGTCTCAGCCTCCATGTTACTGATGGAGAAACTCCAGCCCAGTGTGATTAAGCAGGGCCATCGAGGGAGTCCGTTTGCGATGGACCTTGGAATGCAGAGGCCGGTTTTGGGCCCTGCAAGGGGTGGCACCCAGGGTTGGGCTCAACCCTTGAGAACACCCCAAGCTTGCACGTTACTCGCATGTTCCATCTGTGGACATGCTCAGGAAGGCTCATGAAGAAGGGCTCAATCCTGCAATGCGCTGAGCGCCCTGGCCCCAATCCAGCCAGGCACTTAAGCACATGTTCAACGTACTGTCAGTGGGACCACTTAAGTACTTAGTTAAGTCCAGGCTTGAGTGCTTTGCTGTCTCAGGCCCACGGGGCTCAGCACCTTGTGCATGATTGAGCCGCAAGACACCATTTATAAAGGGGAGGGGTGTTTTATCATGGAAGGGAGGTTGTTTCCTACCTAAAGGGTCTGGGAACTAACTCAGAGTTGAAAGGGATTTGTGGCCGACAGCTCCATTAACAAAAAGGATCACCCAATTAATGAGCGGCAGCAATTGCCTTCTATTTGCAGAGGGCCCAGCAGTGGGTCCAGAGGCAGGGTTTGCAGCAGCACAGAAAGCAGCTGTTTTTCTTTTCCATGTAAGCGCCTAGAGAAAGGATCTCCCGTGTGGGTCTCAGAAAGGGGTTTGCAGCCAAACAGCCCCCCAACCCGCAGGGAGTTTTTCCAGGAGGCTGGATGTTTCCACTGAAGATTGTCAAGGCTTTCTAAGGGAGTAGAGTTTCCTAGGCAGGAGAGTCTTGTTGGTAGCTTCATTTTGCATGGCTAAGTTAACACTTTCGTGCCCAGGCGGCTGATAATCTAGGCAAGCGGAGATGTGTGAAGAAGGGATAGAGGATAAAAGGTAGATGTTGTAAGCCTGGGGCTGCCCAGTCCAGAGGTAACATCAGATGGTTTATACTCGCTCAAAGTGAAGAGTGCTCTCCCAAGCTAGCAATGAATAAAGTAACAGATTAAACTGCATCTGTGGAGTGTCTGGAATAACAGTGCAAAAGGCTTATGTAAGGAACACCAGAGTCAATGATAGGCTCTTTGTGAATACAGCAGGTTGAATTATTCTCTGGAACTAATTTTCTTCCAAATTCTGTCCCTTATATTTGTTCTTACATCATCTGTACCTTGATTGTGATTATTTTTCATAGAGTCCATGGCCAGAAAGGACCACTGGGGCCATCTCATCTGATCTCCTGAGTGACACAGATCATAGAACTTCCCCCAAACAATTCCTGTTTGAACTACAGCATCTCTTTCAGAAAAACAGAGCATCTTGATTTTAAAATTGCCACTGATGGAGAGTACACCACAACCATTGGTAAATACAGTACTGCCTAAAAGGCTGGGCCAAGATAGTGCCCCACCCTGCTAGACGTTATAAATACACAAAGTAAAAGATCGTTTCTACTCTGAAGAGGTTGCAATTTAAGAAGATAGCAGTAAAGACAAATTCAGACACCAGACGGGGGACTGAAGCAACAGATTAGATGGAAACATTAATGCAACCACTTTGTCACCTAGGAAATAACTAGCAAACACACAAATGCCATTGCTTAGGTGGGAATGGTTCTAAACAAGATTGTTTCTCACTAGTGTGATGGGAAAAGGCAAAGACCTCTTTTTCCTAAGGACCACAAGTTTCTGGAGGCACCTATCTTGTTTCCAAAGAAATTTCATGAGAAAGTGTATGTGTTTTTGTTGGGGATGATGCAAAATAGGAACAAGTACACTGAGCTGATAAGAATTCTCCAGGCATTTATACTCTTCTTGGCCCTTTCTTACTGCATTACTGTAACCCAAATACAAATTCCCTTTATTCCTCTTTCAAATATTGAAAACCTCACCTTTCCTCTTCCTAGCCAGCAGCTACATTGTGTGTAGGAGATATTAGATATTAGAGTGTATATCTACACTCACAGGAGAAAGACTAAAGAAGCCGGAGCCTACCCTGTTATTGCCAGAACCTATTCAATTGCCAATTCACTCCTAGCAAATGCTACTTTCCCATTTAGGAATGGCTATGCATGCATGCATGCACATGCGTCCACTCCCCCAAATCATAACAGGTGTATCCTAAAACGATTTGGTGTTCACGTTCATTCACTTCCAGTAATAAACAATCGAAAGCTCAGATGTTTCTCCATCACAGCTGAGGGCTTGTCTACACTGGATTAGTTTAAATTGGTTTAAAAACAAAATTAAATGACTGTGCAGACACACGCCTATTGCTTTCAGACTGCTTCTATTGGGTTAGCTTGGGTCTGTAAATTGCTCAGTGCAAGATAAACAGATAAAGCCAAGATCACAGCAATATAACAGAGCCTACATAGGAAGCTGCACCAGCTTAACTAAACTGGTTTAAAACTGTATCTTTAATTAAATTGATTCAACTTTGTGGGTAAACCAGGCTGGAGACTGCAAAGCTGGCCTGGAAACCTTCATGAAAAGGCAACCTTTCCCTTTCCATAACTTACTTTGCTTCTGATGTTGAAACAGAGAGGGATCCCGGCTTGGTGCTAATCCAGAAATGTGAATGACATTTTACAGCTTTGGAAGAACCCTCTACTAGAGCAATTACTTGTTTTCCCATCACTGAGCAGATTCACTACAATCAGCTTTGCCAATTTCTGTTAACGCTCATCTGTGGTGAGAATAGGGTTTTTTTGACCCAGGAAAACAACATTCATTTTCCCATCATTGTGAGCAATGGTTCTAGCAGAGCATTTTTATCAGGAATTTGCAAAGGTGCCATAAAGTGAGATTCACTGTCATGATTCCAACTTACACAATGTGCGGAATGCACTAAAACACTTCAGTATTTTTAGTGTGTCCCCGGGGACAGATTACAGGGACTCAGGAGACCTGGGCTATTGTTTGTGAGTCTCTTTTTCACGAGCTTAAGGAATCAGGTCTTACCTTCCAAACGTCTTGATACATCAAAACAAAACAAAGAGCTCGTCTCCATGGCAAGTCCGGGTGTGAATCTACAGCACGCCAACTTGCTGCACAGTAACATCCTGCGGGGACCCTGCTACAGTGCAGCAGAAGGCCTGCAATGTGGCTTAGCTCACTACGCCTGCAAGTAGCAGTAGCTAGGCTTTGCGTTGGGACTTCCACTTTACCCATGCCCATGTAGCAAGCCGGCGCACTGCAGGTTCACACCATGGCTTGACACGTAGTTGCTTGCCATGCAGACAAAGCCCAAACCCACAAACCCAGTGTTGCCCCACGTGAAAGTACCGGAGAGGCCTCAAGGTCCGCAGCAATCTTAGGACTCGAAGGATTCCCAAAATCTTAGCCCCGCCTGCTGATGCCATGGAGACGATAATATCAATGATGGACACGAAGACCAGGACCCCATCCAGGACGTTCCAGCTGCTTTCAAGATAGGTATTTTCCCCAGAGAAGAAGCCAAGGGCCACCACCTGGAACCAGCAGGAGAAGCATATTTGAGCTGCGACCTGTTCATTGCGTCACCCGCACGCCTTTGGCTTATTGCCAGCACCCGACAGACGCTGATGTGAAGTGAAAGCCGGGTCAGCTCATCTCCCAGACCACAGAGGCCAGGCCTCATTGTGGGTTGGCAGGCTTAGCACCGAGACAAAATTACCTTCACCATCATTTCAGCAACAAAGATTGCCGTGAAGATGTAATTGGAGACACTCAGGAAGATCCTCTCCTGTAAAGCAGAAAGCAATGGAAGGAGGCGAGTCATTTACACCGCAGAAGCCCAGCTCCCTCCATCCCGCAGGTTCCTTCCCCTACTGGAAGGAGGCTGGGGGAAGTTACTGGGGGGGGCAGAGTTGGGAAAGGGATGGGGGGTTGGGAAAGGGATGGGGGGTTGCTCACCGTGCTGTGGGGGTCAATGTCAGGCCTCTCCAGTGCAATGGTGATGCAGTTGAGAAAGATGAAGACCAGAACTACGTGGTCAAACATCTTGTGGGCTATTACTTTCTGGCACATCGCTCGAAACCTGGGGGAATGGGGCAGAAAGGAAGAGGTCATGGCCAGAAGCCGGTCTGCGTCAGCAAGCTTGGAACTCACCCCACTGACCGGGATTGCCTTTCCTGAGGGATTCCTTTAAATCCTTTAGTGGTAACTCTCCCAGGGTGCTGAGGTAGGAGCTCCCTGTGCACAACTGGATGCATTAATTAGCAATGAAATGAACAAGAAACAACAAGAATTTTAAGGGCATTAAGAAGTCACCTCAGCTTCCTGCCAAAGTGCCAATGGCCCTGGACAGTGGTTATGCCTGACGGACAGAGAAACGTTACGTAGAGCACAACGGGCCAACTTCTGATGTTTTGACTCAGTCTTTCCCCTCCAAGAGGAGTTCTGCCTGAGGAAGGGCTGGCTAAAACTGGAGGCTGGATCTCCCCCTCCTGTGGTAAAACCCACTACAATGGCTAGGAGAGAAACAAAAACCCTGCGAGGATTCCCTCACAGAATTCTTCTCCATCACTGGGTGTGTCCTGCTTCTCCCAAGCCCTAGTTTGCAGCTGCCAGCCCACCTGGTGGACCGGGATTTCTTACCGATTCTGAGGAGAAAACAAGTAGAGGGACCAGTCTTCATGATTCTTGCACCACTCTGGTTTGTAGGGCTCGAGGGCTTTACGAATCCTGTAGCAGTAACTCTGGAGAGAACAAAGAAATTGCTCTTTTCTTTCCTGGCTCTTTAGCCCATGGGGTCCCTCTGCCTTTCTCAAGCAACCCTCTGAATTCTTTGCTCTCTTGGTGGTTTCTAGAAAAAGGCTGTGTTAGGGCAGAATTTGGCTATGAAAATGAAGACCTTGTATTTGTATGGCCCCCCATCACGACAGTCTCTGAGTGCCTCCCTATCACGAATGGATTTTATCCACACCACATCACGGGAGGTAGGGAAGTGTGATACCCATTTTACAGATGGAGACCTGAAGCACAGGGTTGGAAAAGTGACATGCCATGTCCGAAGGAAGCCTGTGGCTAAGCCAGAAATTGTGCTCAGCTTTCCTCGTGGCCCAGTCCAATGCTCTGTCCAGTACACATTTCCTCCCCTCCTCTCAGGCTCACAGTGAAGTGAATAAGAGCCACGCAACATGGGACGTACTGTGGGTGTGCATCCAAAGAGAGAACGGAGGCCTTGTTACAGTGCAATCTGATGTTCAGACGGGCAGCTGGGGTTGGGATTGACACAGGCTGATAAAAACCCAGTTGTCTTTCTCAGCCCGAGGAAGGGAAGCCACACACACGGCCAAATCCTGAAGGCCTTAGTCCTTCAAAACTCCCTCCACAGAGAGTGGGAACTGGGGGTGGTCGCTGCACTTGAAACCAATGCAGTTACATTTTGTCACTCCATCTTCCCACTATACCTAAGGTGGGAGGGGCTTCCAAGCTTCACCGTGTTGCACTGAGTGCTTATTAATGAATTAATTTAATCCCCTCATTGTCTATGCAGTTTTTGGCCTCTGTATAAACTCTCCTATTCAGAGGTAGTGAAAATCCTGTTTTGTTTTGGGGGTTTGTTTGTTTGTTTTTTGCAGTGCCAAAATGTTGTGCCTAAACTACTTAACCGCAGCACGGTAATTACATCGACATTCATTTATATGCTGATCCTCCAGGCTGGCTGACAGGAGGCTAATTTGTCAATGTCAGGGACGAGTCTGAGCGTAGCGCTGGGACTCCAGTCTGAAAACTCAAACAGGGATGCAACAATGACTGGATCCTCTGAGTTCCTCTGGAGCAAAGTCCTTGCAATGGTAATCAGGCTCGAGAGAGGTCACGGTGGAGGGCTACCGACTTCCAGGGCTCTCAGTTTGGTGCTGGAGAGCAGCTGGGTTAATGCTGCTCTTGCAAAGGGCACTGCGGGCCCCACCCACCAAGCCAGGAAATGCCACGTCACCTACTCTTTCTTTGGAGGGAGGGACTTTCTGGAAGTTGGAAGAACAGGTCCAGAAGAGCTGACAGCCGAGCTAGTACCCGCAGTGTTGGGAACACAGGGATAAAGATGGCTGTGCACCGAGGGGACCGAGACGGGAATGATGCTTCCCTTGAGAGCCCAAATTTCTGTAAGGTGGTTGAAGTCTGCCAGTGGTGCAGAGCAAATCGGGGGGTGGGGGGGGATGCTCTGCACGGGGGACTGAGTTGGAGAGGGGGAAAGCTGTGTTTCACAGGGAGCCAATGGCCTCACACTTTGCACTGAGCCTAGGCCAGAGAAAAGGGGGTGTCTCCATTTCAAAGTGAGCAGGGAGACTGAGGCAGAGCAAGGCCAGAGGGAAAGGGGCTCCCCATTTCAGAGCATGGGGTAGGCAGGGCTTGAAATTGTTGGCATGCCCCATGGAGAGGCTTCTAAGTGAACACCAGGGAGAGGGCTCTGCATTTCCAGCAAGCCCGTGATGGCGGGGCCCCGCGTTTCACAGCCATCCCAGGGAGGCCCTGCATTTTGGAGTGCAGGGAGGGAGGAAAGGAGGAGGTGGTCACCGGGGGCTGATTTACACCATCAGATACAACCACGGGAAACACAGCGTCTTTGGCCGGGTGCCCCTCGGAGCGCTGGGCTTTGCGCCAAGCACAAACACAAAGACAGCGTGAAGAGAAGTCCCAGAACGAATTGCCCGGATGGGATTTTCTGGGACCCATCGCCGCCGCGTTCTCCACCGCTGTAGTTAAATGGCGGCGACGGGGAGGGAGAAACAGAGGGGACATCTCTGCACTGACCTTTCACCCAGGATGCCTGGATCCCCGGAGCTGACCCTCCCACGGCAACTTACGTCATCCATGTCGTCGTCGTAGTCCAAGGGCTCGTCTTTGTGGCTGTCGATGCGCAGGAAGAACTCGCTGGGCACGTGCACCATTTTGCCATTGCAGTCCGGGTACTCTGCGGGCAGCATAGCCGTGGTGCTGATGCTGAGGGAGTGGCGCAAGGTGGGGAGCTGGAGAAACTCAGGCAGGTCCAAGGAGCTTCTGTAATCCAGGGACTCTGCCCGGCGGTGCAGGGTGGCTCTGCTGACCGTGCTGGACTTGGCGTCATCAGAGTCATCATCCGTGCTCCCTTTCCCCTCTCCGGAGAGCAAGGACTCTCTCTCCCCAGACTGGCTCTTCTTCTTGAGGCTTGGGGCCCTGCCGAGGCTGTTCCAGCTTGAGCGTCGGCTTCCCCAGTTGCTGTTGGGCCCCCAGTTGGCACACGGCGAGCTGCGGAGGCTGGACTGAGAGATGAGGAAAACGCGTGAGCTTTCTTCCTCAAGCCGAAGGGGGGAGGAAATGGCTCAGAGGGAAAGGAATTGAGGCTGCAGTCATCGCACGGACTGGTTGGAGGCTCCAGAGACAAGACCGTCATTCGGTTCAGAATAGCCTGGGAACATTGCCGGTGGGTTTAAGGGCTAAGACACTGGTCCCACACGGGATATGCTGGAGTCCCAGTTGTGTGCTTTTCTGCAACCTCTATCATCTCCTTGATTTCCTCTGCCTGAGGCACGTACAAGGGACCTGGGTGCACAGGTGAACCCACATCGAAGGTGTCCCTCTAACGTGCACCCTCGGCAGGGCTAGAACCTTTTGCAAGGCAGGATTCTTCGACCCCGAGTGGGTTTTAAGAACACCGGGTCTTGCCTGTGCACACTAGCCACATTACCAGGGCTCCAGGAGGGCTTTCCTGGGACTTCCCCTTCTCCAGAATTACAAAAGCTATCTCCCCCCTAAATTACACTATGGCTTGGGGTCTGATTCCACATACCTTACTCCATGCCATACAGCAGCACAATGCCTGGCTTAAAACACAGTCCCCTCGTAAACTGGGCACACGGAACGAAAACTCAAGGCTGGCTCTGCATCTGCTCCAGATCCAGGAATCTCACACAGCTAAGGAGGGTTTTATGGAACCCTGTCTTGGGATCACAAGCCTCTTTTACATGCCACTTTATTTCATCCTTTTTTTTTCAGAGAAATCAGTTACGTGGCATTGCCACACAGCAACGTGATGGTAGGCTGGGATTGGTCACCTGAGATACGTTTTTGTGTGTCACACTAACCATCACACAACCAATTCCTAAGGGCCTGAGTCTCATTTACACTAACTGAGATCCTTTTACATCACCCTGGCAGCAAAAAACGTGTCCTGCCCTGCCCTAAGACTTGATTTCCAATGGGACTTCTTTTTTAAATGCCTAACTGATTTAGATGCACTGCTGAATAATTCCTGGGACAAAAGTGTTCAAGGTCAGAGTAGCAAAGCCTAGAAAGAAACCTCCTTTTCTTTTAATAACTTCCTTCCAGCACAGAAAAACGGCTGATGGCTTTAAACATTTTCATTCGTTTCGTTTCGGATTCACCTTAGTGCTTCATGTTCTTTTGGATGCTGGCATTGCTTGTGGCCTGGGGGAAAAGGGAAGGCTCCTGATTCAAGCCACGAGCCAGCAATCCCATGTAAATCCAAGACAAACAATAGAGTCGTCTCTCTTTTCTTTTCAGAAGCATTACCTTGGCTAAGCAGCTTACCAAAGGGGATAACGGTTCTGCCTAGGCATGCAGCATGAAGTGCGCTCACGCTCCACCGCTTTGATTTCAACAGGATATTAAAGTTACATAGTGAAAAAACTAGGGCAGATAAGCAGAGATGGAAACCTGTTTGTCTATTAACTCTGCTCCTTCTGTTTTCACTGTGCTCTCCACCCGCTGCCCAGTTATGAGTGAAACAAAAGCGATTGCCTGTTCAGTAATTCCGGCCATCTCTCCCTCCTCAGCTAGCTATTCCCCAACGATAATCCATTATTTCAGATCTTGGTTTCAGTTTGTTCCCCTCAACAAGGGGCCGTCGTAGAACGAAGTGGGAGTAGAGCAGTGGTGCGAGGGGTGAACAAACGCTCAGATTCCTTCGCAATCATCCCAAAACGGATTATTCCGGCCTCCCGCTTAACCCATCATTAAAACGCCAAAAGGAATTAGGGCACTGCAGAGCCACCCCCCGTCAGTCCCACTCAGCAGGAGATGCCTCACGCCGCTCAGCTTTGAGATGCCCGGGGGCTGTGCAGTTGTTCCAGGAAGAACGTGTTTCTTACCATTGTGGTTTGCCTGTGCCACAGCCAGAGGAAACCACTGAAAGACCATGCCCAGGTGTGATATCTGGGGCTGCTTGGATCCAGTCAGTTAAGCCTCCTTATCCCCTCTCCTGACTCTCCCATCATAACCAAGGGGACATGCCCTGGGGCACTGACCCCCACCTGTGCAGCACCAACTAACCTCTTCTTCCTCAAGCCTTCTGGGGATGAATGGCAAAGTCTCCAGCCCCTAGTTTCTCCAGTGACCACAGCACCAGCAAATCACCTGGATTGCTCTAGGCCCTCCCCATCCTGTTGCCCTCCTCATGACAGACCAAACACACTATCCCGTTCCGCACCCAACAGTCCAGTCTGTGACTCTGGATTCCCCATTTGTTCTCTGCAGCCCGAATCCACTGTTGTGACCATCCTTCCCTATTTTGTCATGCCCCCTGCTTCCTGAGCTCACCTTCCCACCTGCTTCCCTCACACCTGTCACTTCAGTTCCACCACCCAACTCAGGGTGAGAAAAATCACTGCTGAGTTGCAGTGCATTATGGGATAAGAAGTCACCATGAAGCATCATGGGAGATGTAGTCCAGCCGGGGAGCTGAGCCAATAGGGGAGAATGGAGAATGAGGAACCTAGAATACAAATCCCATCAGGCACTGCGGCTGCTCAGGCCAGGTAGATATTTAATCTCTGCATGAAACAAAACACTGACATTTCCAAATCAAAAGTTTTCACATCTTTTCATTCTTCAATACATTTAAGTATTTCCAATTTTTGTCCCACTTTAGGATGAAAACAAAGTTTCAGAATTTCCCACAGGATGGCAATTCCAATTTGCGATCAGCTCTGTACACAATCTGGGTACATTAGCAAACCACTCACCCACCCCAAATGCTAAAAGAACGTTAAGAAGATTGCAAAATCAAGTACTCAAAAATTAGTAAATGCCAAAATGAAGATTGCCTCTGTGAAACCTTAACTATGTCTCTTTGTGTGTACACATTATGATACCGTCTTTAAGTTCACGATCACATATATTTTTCCCACAAGGCCCCTGCATCATTCTGTGCACAGGCAGGCTCTGCTCTGGAGATGAATCAGAACTATCAAGAGGTTGTCCGTGGGACAGCCTTTTCATAAAGATGGCAAAGGGCACATCTCTGCCTTAACCCCTGCCAAATTTCAAGTCCTAACTCCACAGCATGGGGGCACTAGAAGCTGTTCAAAGAAACGGTTGCGTGAATTTTTTAACATGGGAAAAACCAATGCATTTTCCCCCAGACTCATTCTGAGAAATGGGTGAACTTTTTTGGCTGAATTTCCCCAAACAATTCAGCCTGATGCAGACACACCATTTGTAAAATTTCAGCCCAAATGGTTAGAGTTTTTCAAAGTTATATGCTATTGAAAACAGGGTCTTATAATGGGAAATGTCGGGGAACCTTAATCAGAGGTAGCGCTACCAGCCCTGCCTATAATATTAGACACTTATATTTCTGTGTTTGTTATTATAGATCAAATAGGGGGAAACTGCTAATGCTGGTAACATACCAAGGATTTTTGATCGTAGCCCAGTGGATCAACCGAAGCATTGCTTCCCCTCCTTGAGTCCACGAAGGTGTGCACCGAATCCATGTGTGGCGAGCACTTTGGCGTAGGCATGGGCGTAGCAGCAGTGCGCATGATGATGGGCGGGGGCATGTTCCCCCTGCCCTCCAAGTGCCCGTTTGGAGTGATGGCAAGGGAGTACATCTTCATCTCTGGAAAGAAGGCGAGCTGCAGTTAGGCTTCTGCTCGGGAACTTAGCGGAGGACTGCAATCAGTGCTTTGAAAACGAGCAACCCCCGTGTGTCTCCTAGAGATGTCACTGAACAGAAGATGAAACTGAAATTCCTTGGCACCAGCAAGGTCGTCACCACCACAATGCAAGGTCAGGACAATTCAGATGGACCAATCTCAATAATAAACCCTACCTCTGACATAGCACTTTTCACCAGTGGATCGCAAACTGCTTTGAAAAGGAGTTGGTATCCATTAGCCCCACTTAACAGACGGAGGAAACTGGGGCATGGTGAGGGGAAGTGACTTATCCAAGGTAAGGAAAGCAGCGGAGCCAGGACTAGAACCCAGGTATCCCGAGTTCCAGTCCAGTGCTCGGGCCACTAGGCCATCAGCATTTGTTGAGCTTGCAACTCATACTGAATTACAAAAGGAATTGCAGGTGCTTAGCAGCAATCTGGATTGGAGCTGTGGATCATATGGCTATTATTTTTCCTCTAAGAGAAGCAGCTGTTAGTCCTCATGTGTTGGCCAAATTCCAGCCTGGATAAATTATTCTTCCCTTCCTGCCGTAGACTGTGGTGCAGAGATTTTATGATTTGTAAAGTGCTCTGGATTCCTTCGGGGCGGAAGGCACTGTACAAATGTACACCACAATCATTAGTCATCTGTTCCCGGGACAAGAAATGCTAAGGGTTCCTAAACATGAAAACATCTATAGGAGTAATCTTTATACAACAGAATAATTTAACGAACTACCTTTCCATGATAATTGCTGCTAGTTAATAAAAGGAAAGGTAGCAATTATAACATATTGTTTCAGCTCTATGGCAAGCGAGAAGGGACTTGAGACACAGGGGCTGTCACGGCAACACAGCATCAGGTCTTTTCAGAAAACAACATCATGTCCTCGTTAAAAATTGCAGCAACTGTATTCATGATGAAGATAAACAAGAGGCTATATAACAAAACTCTTTTTGCACTGCTGAGTGCAATAATACTCTTTAATCAAAAGCCTAGATTCAAATACCAGGTCTGGAGTTGAGAGCAACTCTTAATTTATTCTGGCTCAGTGGATTTCAGTTTAATGATTGCAGAATCTGCAATCTGGGGGAGGGGAGAGGATGAGACCATCTGTCAGACATAGGAGAGAAGAACAATTTTACACTTCTCCAGGTAGGAGAAGCCTCCACCTAGGCAGGTTACTGAACTGAGAAAGCCAAGGGTTTTATTACCCCTGCTAATTCTCCTCTGGTGCCTGCTTTTGTCATGTAGTGCCCTTGCATTTTTAGCATCAATTTGCTTATTGGTTTATACACTACGAGCCTGACCATACACCACTGAAATCAATGGAAGCTGTGCCAATCATTTCAAGAGGTGGACGATCCAGTCCAAAATTTGCTCATCTACACCCCACAAGATCCTTCTGTCTATACACATTTTACAGGCCAATGGGTTTGCAATGGAATCATTAATGCCCTGATTTGTTGGGACACTTGTTGGCATTTATGGGGTTTATGGGGACTAGAGCTGGTCAAGTTATTCCTTGTCCATGGTTTATTCTGAGAATTCAGCCCTGTTCTCAACTCCCTGAGAATAAGTGGCAATTTCCTTCCCGCCCTGGAATTGGCCTGTTATTTGAAGTGGTTCTGCAAACAGTTTATACGAAGGAATTTCAGCCTGGAGATTGTTCGCCAACCATTTGCGGCAAGGATGAATTTGACAACCTGATACTGGGACTTTTCCCGTTGACTTGAACAATGGGGTAGCTAAGTCACCTAGTATTGCTTCAGCTCCCTGACTGGTGACCCCCAACCATTACGCTACTTCTGTTTCTACCCAAAATGAATTCCATTGAATTGCCAAATGGCTGTCACTGCATGGATTCAAACTAATTTTGGCCACAGGCCCCAAAGACGCTTTAAAAATGCTCTGAACAAAACTGCACCCTGAAAATTAAAAGAAAAAAAAATATCAAGGAACTAACCTGATGTGTGCATCTGTCGCATTGTTCATTTTGCTTCTGGATTCTATCCCTTTCCCTCCCCCTTGTGTCTCGTCTCTTGCGACTGTGAGCTCTCCAGGGTGGAGAGACGGTTTGTACTGTACCTAGCACAATGAGGCCCTGTCCTGACTCACTCCCTAAGGGCTGCCCTAATACAAATAATAAACAGGAACATTCTCCACTAATGGTTTTATCAACCAAGCGAGACCGGGATGAATGTTGGAAACATCGCCCCATCACCATAGCACCCAATGAAATGTACTGCACCCTAGGAGACATGAAAGGGATAGCGCTCAGTGGTTCCCAAACTTTCCACTAAATTGCATTGCGTCTCTTTTGGACTCATTACACCTGTTCCCTGCTCTCCTCCCCAGCCCTCCAGCCTCAAGCTGTCACCTCCCCTTCCCAGATGAAGCCCTCTGGTTGGCTCCCCCCTGCCCTATTGCTCTCTGAGCCTCGCCCCTTCCTACAGCCCAGTCAGCCCCTCCGCTGGCTGTCTGCTCGGTGGCTCTGCCACTCCTGTTGCCTGTATTGCATTCCCTGTGCCCCTGGTAGGACCCACCAGGTGGGGAACACTGAAAAACCATTCCACAGGGCTTCTGGAAGCAGAGTTATAACATAGCTATGCACACTGCCGAAGGAAATTCAGGCTTACTCCTACCTGCTGCACGGAGGTCTTTCAGTTTCTCAAAATCCTCATCGAAGTTCGCAGATGTCTTGTCCTCATCTGTGTCTGATCTGTTGGCGTCACCCTGCAGGGAGGTACAAGGTGAATTTAATGTCTGATTAGCGTTTTGGTCTAGACCAAGACTGAGAAGTTTTCAAATAAAATTGCCTGGCTCCATTTAAACTACTAATGTTAGAGCAATAGCTGCCCACATAATGCATCCCATCAGAGGGGCCATGTCACATCAGGGGCAGAGCACCGGCCTGGGGCATGGAAGAGTATGCATCAAGTTCTAGCTCCAACACTGACTAGTTGAGTGACCCCGGGCAAATCTCTCAACCCTGCCCTAGCTTGACATTTGCAGCTGTTGCATTGTTTGACAAAATGGGGACAGTAATACTTACCTGTTGTGGGTATTAATCACCTAATGTTTGTAAAGTGGTTTGAAAGCTGGGGCAGGGACTGTCTCTTCAACTGTGTTAGTACAATGATGCCTTGATCTTGACTGGAGTCTTTGGGCACTACCATAATATATCTACTAAGCACATTATTACCTGTATTAAAACTGCTTTGAAACCCCCTTATAAAAGATATAGCTTCTGCCAGCACGGCTGCATTCACTTCATTGTCTAGCCTAACTGAAGAGTGAGTCCCATCGCAACATATAAAAGCGCTGTTGCAATCTGAGACGTGACAAAGAAAAATTGGCATTGTGGGATTCCCTGTCTATCCTCGCTCCATAATCCCAACTCACAAACTGCTGGATTTAGATGTCAAAAGGACATTTTTCTAGCTGCCGGTGCTACAAAATTCAGCTCGGGAGCTGAAAATCAAGCCATGCCCGGTCTTTCATCCCGGCTCATTACAAAGGTTCTGCAGTTGAAAGTCGCCCAGCAGTGCTCTGGATGAGGTAGAATAGAACCGAGCTTGCTCTTCCATCACAGCACCTGATCTGCAGAGCTGAGATAATACTGGGAGTTTATTTATGTCAGTAAAATCAGCAGATGTGGTTTGAAGACAGAGAGTTGAAAGTGAAGATAATAACCACAACCGGAGACTTAAGACTTGGTGGCTTTATGACAACTGAATAACCACGTCCCTCCAGGCTATTTCCACTCAGGCTGTGCAGATAAAACACTCTCTCCTTCCAAAACATCTGCCTATATATTTTTTTTAAGATCAGAATTTAAAGACAGCTAGTTTGTTGGCTGACTCTTGCGTCAATATCTTCACCAAAGAAACATAGATCACGTCAAAACTTCACAGTGGAGAGGAGGGGGTCTGTGCCTCGTGAAGAAACCTCTCAGCAGAAGTCAGTGATTTTCATCTCCGTGTTGTCATTCTGTTCTCTCTGCGAATCAGGCCTGGTCCCCCAGTGGTTTAGAAAACTGCCTTGTCTTTAACCGTCATGCTGTAACATCTTTCTTGCCTGTGGTGCATCTCATGCAGAGTGCCTAGTTAACAATTCTGTCTAGTCACGTTGCTTTTAGTTACACATCTATATACTGGAATATTATAGAAACAACACATGGGAAACCGTGCGATTCGTGCAGGAAACAAAATTAACGCGAGTTTATTAAAGTAACATGTAGGGTGGGATTTCCAGAAGCACGCAGGGGTGGAAACTCAGTTGCTATCAATTGTTGCAGTGCTACAGAGCGCTACCCCAGAGGACTCCAAATTTACCAAATGTGCCGATTTACACTAGCCGGGGAGTTTCACCACGGACTTCAGGGGGAGCTGTTAGGCCAATACTAAGCCATTTTGAACAACCTCCCCAATATATTCACCAACAGACACCAGGTTAGACACTTAGGTATCCACAGAAGTGATTCAGCACAGGTAGCGAAGGGACATGCAGAAACATGCTACCACCCACTACTCCACTATTGTGCCTCAAATCTTATCTGGCTGGACCACCTCCGGAATGGAAGAATAATTCAGTTTTGCAGCTGATTCAATCCCTAGTCTCTCCCGCTAGCCCGCCAACAGGGGGAACCGATGGTGATGGTGAGTTTGGAATTTGGGAGAAGAGCCTGGATTCCTTTCACACACAGGGCCCTGACTAGCAACCAGCAGATTATGTTATTGAGAGGTTTTTTATCTCAGAGCTGAGCCTCAGTCACACAATCCTCTTTGAAATGCCTTTTCCAGGTTTGAATGCTGGTTTTTTTCTCTCGTGCATCTGGCTGCACTACCAAAAAGACTAACCTAAATTAATTGAAAAGGCGGCAGTATGAATGCTTTTCTTGTCTAGTTCTCCCAAACACTTTTATTGTGTGTGTGGTCAGCAGGATGGAATTATTCCAGCAGGCAGTCCAAATGATCCATCAAGCTACAGAGATGTTGTGCAAATTGGTCTCTAACTGTTGGAGTAACTGATCCTATAAGAGGAGCACAGTTTCTTAACTGGTGCCTGTACAAATCACTGTGGTCTTAGTAGACACACACAGTTCTCCCCAAGGCGGTGTGAACTTAATTTCTTTTGCAGTGTGTTGCTACGTGGTGCAGCCAAAGAAACAGGTTGAGAGGGGATTGAATTTCTTGGTTCAGCGGTTTTGTTTCAAGGACGAAGAATTAACATTCAGTAGCTGCTAGATCTGCATAATTTTGGAAGCTCTGACTGGTGTTTTACAGCAGATCTGAGAGTTTTTTTTCAGTCGGTTAGTCTGGAAACTCTGAGTGACTAGGACACACAAGGAAAATTTTTGTCCTGCTTGTAGCTCTGCAGTCACACATGAAAGTGAAAGATGCTCGACACTGTGGTGGATTTCCATGTCTATTCTCTTTCTTTCGTGTCCCAATCGAATTAGCATCATTTACAAGTCAAGCACTGAAGATCAAGCTGGGTTTTTTCTGCCTCTGACAGCATCATCAGTAAATGATTCCCCCAAGCAAACTCAGCCATCAATTTTATCAATGGCACAGAGGACAGAAGAGAACCCAGCTTGCTCCCTTTAGTTGTAGGGGAAGGCCAACAATAGTAAAAAAAAACCCCACAATTCTATCAGTAAAGTCAACCCACGTGACTTGGAGTGATCTGATGACTAAGAATGGCCCATTTGTATATAACCACCTTTCTGACCATACTCTCACATAGTGTCAAATGGAAGAAGAGCAAGACAAAAGATCTCAGACAAGTTTCTCTGCAGCATAAGACTTTGGGTGAATTCCTGTTTAAATTACTTTTCATATCGTGCCATAAACATCTAGTTAGGGAATCAAAGAATAAAGCTGCGGAAGAAAAAAAAAATCATCTGCTCTGCTGAATGCGTCTTTCTGTGAGTTGCAGCCAAGGAAGATTTGCCAGTCTTTGTTGTACAAAAACTAGAGCTAAGTTATTCATGTATAAGCTGATAGAGGCCTCATGGTTGAAATATGGCCCTGGTGGGTTTTCTCTGGTGCCTACTGTAGCTTGCTAAGAGACAATTGACAAACGTATAGGCATAAGCTTTGCCAAGCCTCCTAATGAATGAAACCTGAAAATAAAATACATGCTGCAAATTTCATTTCTGGGGTGGTTTGGCCGTTGGGATGTACTGCTGAGTAAATAATGCAGCCTTTAAAAACCACCTCTTACACACATTTAAATCAGTTTGTAGCAGCTCCAAAAGGAGCCATTAAACACTAGCAAGAAAACAGGGCCTATTTTGCTAAGTCTGTAATTACATATTTAGAGAGAATATTGCACAAGCCACCAATTTCTGTCTTTGTATTAGCACATGATTCTGCCTTTTAGAGAACAAGCAGGAGACAGGACATTGTGGAAAGGCCAGGGTGGCTTTTGGAATAAGCTGGTTTGCTGAATGGAGAGTTTTCTTTTTCCTAAAGCAAACACCACATTATTTCCACATGACAGTCATGTGTATAAGGAAATGTTCTGGAAAGGGTCACCCACACCAAGGATTGAACCTGTGACCTCTGGAGCTAAAAAGCATGAGTTTTGACTACCTGAGCTAGAAGACATAGTACCTGGTAGCCCAGCTTGCAGTGGACTCATGGTATTTCAGCTCCTAGAGAGGGACAGAGAGCCACTGTGTAAATGTGCGTTATATTTGGCAGTCAGAACACAAGATAGTAAATCAAGGGGGTTGTCGGTCACACTGAGGGGACAAACGGATAGAGGAAAGAGCCAGAATATTATATATTACTTAGTTCCTCCTTGAGTGCACAAGACTGGACTAGATGACCTACTGAGGTCCCTTCCAGTCCTACATTCTGAGTAGGAGATAGAAAGCCCAACACAATCATTTGCTTCAGAAGGCCAGGGGAAATCAGAAAAGGTATATGAAGTGGGGATGGACTAGTCACCATGGAAAGGTGACAGGAGCTTTAAAGAGCTGACAATGTAATCCAAGGGAGAAGAGGGCTATTCTTCACCTTACATCTAAACCACAAACTAGAACTCGGTTTACACACACACGTTGGGCTGGTACCTTTATCAGACTCATTTAATGCATCATTGTTTGTTCATTGAAGTCCTCATAGAAAAATATCTGGGGAAAATACGATTTTCCTCCACTTGCCTCTCTCTTACTGAATGAAACCGCTTAGAACAAGCAAAGTTATTACGAATCCCCAAGAGAGTTAAAAACATTCCCATGCAGACGGATGATGAAAGTGCCAATTGTCCCACCCCTCACCCAGATTAGTTCATGAATAATACATGGACCATTCCTGTGCCCTCTTCCCTTGTTTGTCTGTTTGCCTCAATGACAAGTTTGAAGACACATTTCTTATCAAAGAGAGGGAGGCTGAGGCCGAGCAGACAGGGACTAAAGGGTGCAAATGAAACAGCGATAGTGTAGCTGCTGACAGAGTTGAATAGGGAAGGCAGGCAGGCCTCTCTGCTGTCTGCCGGGATATGGAGCATGAATGTGGACTTGCACTTGGAAAAAAAAGCAGGTGAATAGTACAAAGTATCATCAAACAGCTGCATCCCAAGCAGAACACAAAGGCCCGCTGTGCAGCAGTCTCCTGGATTTCAATCAGCTGTCACCTTTTGTGCTCTTCATCTGGAATGGTTATGACCATTGTGAGACAGGTTGTCTCTGGAACCTGCTGAAAATCAAAAGGCATTTGCTGGCGCCCCTCCTCCAGCATACACGGCTGGTACACACATCCCACATTTTTAAAGCATTCTATAGCATCTTCTCCGAGAGCCGCGCGGCTGAGAAACCCTAATGGACCCTGGGATACGGGAGCTTCCAAAGCAGCACGAGTCGTGGGCAACTTGGCAGAAACGAAGCAAGGTGAAGAATGATTTCGGCAAAGGCAAACACAGGCACATACCTATCACTCAACTTCTACCAAGCGTAACAAATTTATAGTGGCTTAGGACTTGGTGGTAGAAGCAAAGATAAAACTTAAATCCTCCAGCTCCAAAAAAGAACAGGTTTATCAAAGAGTTCAATGAGATTCTCATTAGCAATACAGGGCCTATGACACACATTTGCGCTATTCTGATTCCATCTAATGGTGGGCAGTGGTGCACATATGTAACCGTATTATTATTTGTATTCCCGCAGCATCTAGGGGCCCCTGGACTCCACTGTGCTCAGTGCTGTACAAACAAAAAGACCATCCCTGCCCCAAAGAACTTAGATTTTAAGAACCCAGTTTCTTTTCATATATTACACTCCCACCTCAAGACACATCCAACCGATGGGAAAGTCTAGATCTAAACTTTCATTTATCTCCATGTGGGTATTAACTCTGAAGCCTAACAAAGACTGTTTAGTGACCGGTATTGTTAACTATGTCATTGTGGATCATTTTAGCTGTAGTATCCAGATAATGTGTTCAGCCAATAGTCTCAGCTGCCATCTTTCAAACTATTTCTCTGATGTAGCTGTCAGAGCAAAAATCTGTAGTACACTGTAGGCCGATAACATGGGGAGCAGCTTGAAATGAATTGAGTTTAATATAAAAATAAACAACAGCGGGGCTACTGCCCTGATTGGGTTATTCATTTTTATGTTTAATTTATGAAAAGCTACCATTTTAAAATTAAATGCATCTGCCTCAGATTTGTCAGCTGGCTGTATCAGAGTCCAGGTCCTTTAGGCCCAGCTTGCTGCACAGCAGACATGGCTTTGAAGACAACTAGCCATGCCGATCAGAACTCCAGCCTGCTTGGACGCAGCGGTATAGCGAACACAGATTGTCTATGAGCACTAGGAATTCCTCCTTGGGGGCCTGATCTTGCTTCTTCTGAAGTCTGTGTCCAAATTTCCATGGACTTCAATAGAAGTCTGTTACACCAAGAGGCAAAGGTCTGAGGAATTGTAGCACCCCCACCGAAGATCATGCGAATGTGTATCTCACAGATCTGTGACCCAGAGAAAGCTGCTTTGTGGGTCTGGGAATAATGAACCAGGAAGATAAGATCATTTTCAAACTAGGGCTCACTTCTAACTGCTTCTATGAGTTTGCCTGTTCTGGTCCTTATCAGGAAGCTGGGAATGGACATTTTTACTAATGGAAGCCATACAGATCACCTTAAAGGGGACAAATATGGCGGTGACTGTTTTAGAGAAAGGTGTTTCTGGTGCATGAATATTTCAATGGTACTTCACAGTGAATGGCAGTGATTTGCCTCAGTGTAATGAAAGCAGAATAAATATGAAAACGACGATGTTTCTGGAGGCAAGATTAAAAGTTACCAAAAATAATTAACAAATAAATAAAAGATTTTCTTTCCCCCTCCACACCTTGGGAATTTAGAGAATGGAAATTGAAACCATTCCTCATTTTGTTTGAGTTCCATGTTCCTAGCGCCAGCTCAACAGTCTAAAAATGTTAAGCAGATTTTCTCGTCTTGCATGCCTTGGGATTAAAAAAATTTAGAAATCCAAAAATTTGATTAAACCTTTTGGAATCATTATTTTCAACTTGAATTGAGGCCGGATGATTTTACATAAGTCTCAAAATCATTTCCATGCACTACTTACTTCATAAAAGCTTCTTGCTATTTTATTAACACAGAAATGGGATCATAATTCTCATTTAAAAATCCATGCTGCACATGGATTTCTCCTGATCTGAAAGAAAGAATGGAGGAGGGCAGAATATGTCAGCGGGTTCCAGGAATGGCACTCGGGAGTTTCTCAGAGCAGATCGAGAAATAGTCATTTCTTTCATTTTCCTCACCCAAGATAAGGTGATTGGACATTATCAAGTCCCTGGGCTTTGTACACTGTTAAAGCACTTGTTTTTGTGTGGGGGTACATAAGAACAGCCATACTGCGTCAGAACAATGCTCCAAAGGTACGTTCTCAGGGGAGCAAGGCTGTCCCACCGTTCACACTGCTGTGGGCACACCCTATTTTTAGCACACTCGCTCGATCAGAGCTAGCACACGTATATCTCCTCTCGCGGGAATCTACATCCCCAACTCTAGGTGCAGACATGTCCACACTGGAGCTGCAGGTGTAAATTCCAGCTTGAGGACATACCTGCACAAGCTCTAACCACGCGAAAAAGAGAAGCATAGCCACAGGGCTGCAAGCAAACAGCCAAGTCCGTGCCTCAAGTCTCAGAGGGGATCATACTCGAGATGATTCTGGTTACGTCTCCAGCTTGACATGTAGACATCCCTTGAGTGACCTGCCCGGGGTCACAGAAGTCATCTGATGGAACATGGTCTGGTGAACGCCAGGCTAGTGATCTAACCACTGGACCATCCTTCCAAAGATGGAATTATTAGAGTTCACTACGCATCACAAGGGCACCTCATCACGTTTGATCACACCTGCTGTGCTTATACCGGTATAACTGCATCCACACCAGCATTTGTACCAGCATAGCTATGTCACTAAACGCACCCACCAGCTAGCCAAGATAGCTACACCAATACATCTTTCAAATGGAAACCAGGCTTAATTCAACATGGCCCTTTCCCTTCCCATGAGCACTGGATTACCAACATCCTTTCTCATACCAGCTGGTGGGCCTGGGGAGGTCTGTTACTGTTCTGGTCCTTGAAGGATTGTTTAGAGATAAGCTATTTCTCTACTGATGAAGAGTCCGAGGAGGGCATCCAGCTGAACCCCTAACCCATCCCCTTTGTGCGGCTGCCAGTTCTCGGCCCTATCACTCGGTCAAGCCCCCTTACCTCTGCTTGGAAGCCTTCTACCAGGATGGCGACTAGGAGGTTGAAGAGCACGTAGTTTCCGAAGGTCATCAGGGCCACAAAGTACAGCGCTGCCCACGAGGAGGTGGAAGCCATGCCATTGTAGAGCACCACGTTCCAGTCTTCCTGGGTGAGGATCTGCAGGGGGGGTGGGGGACAAGAGGAGGAAAGGCTTTCTGGTTACTCCTCTCTGCTTGCCAGCAGCAGCTGGTTTAAAAATCTACATTGAATCACAGATTTATCCTTTCTTCCTTTACAGCGGCAGCACCTGCTCTCCTTGCTGGCTGACTCCTAGCCTAATAGCTAGAGATCTAGCCAGATTAGACTGCAAAGGATCTCTTTATTTAGATCTCGGCACGGGAGAGAGATCTGAAAGCTGCAGCTTCCACCCAAGGCGCTCTTTCACTGGCTCTCCTTTCAGCTCACCTAGGAGTGCTATTACCCTCAAGCGTTGCTAGTTCAAATCTCAACTCTGGTATCATGTCGGATGCACAAGCAGAGATGTCTACGACTTGATGGGGAAGTTCCCAAATTGCTCTGGTGACCATCTATCCATTGATAGGCCTGCCACGGCACCATCAGTTTTGTGCCCTGAGATGGTTTCTTTTTTCAGGGCCATGATCTCCTTTCATCAGAACACTTTTCCTCATCTTAAGTTAACTGGAGTTGGAAAAAACTCCAGGTTTACCACATAGTCATTGACTTGAAGGGTCTCCCGAAACTCAGGAAAGGAAACAAGTGCTCGTTGGGTGGAAAAAAAAAGATAAACTGGCAGGAAAATATATTTCCTTTGCAAAGACCAGTCTGACTCTCAGGGACCGTCATAAGATTCACTCAAGATATTCCTAGCCTGACAATTTTCCCATAGCTGAAAAACCCAGGGTTTAAAAAAAGAAAAAGATGTTTTCTTGCCCTCCATTAATTCAGACTCTACAATGAAGATGTCCGCTAGCACCACTGTAAAACAAGAACAACCTGCTGGTGGCGTCTGGGGATGGGAAAACATAATCATAAACCTCCTATTAAGGTTATGTCCTTGTGCATCATGGGGGAATCTATATACACACCCAGCTTTGGAAGTTAATACATGAGCCGCTATTAAAAAAGTATTGAACCTTATGAAAGAGATGGCCATTGCCCCTTGCAGTGAATTAAAATCCATCTTCGTTTACACGGGGGACAGCTAACATTCTGTACTGTGGCGAGTTCTGATCAGTTTGCACATGGAATACCACTTCTTTAAGGCGGTGCACCCGTCCAGTTGCTGGAAATGCTGCTCAACATTCCTGAGCTCCCCTCCCCTATATACAACATATGTCCTTCGGTGCTTGTAAGGGGGACTTTAACATACAGTCACTGTGCTTCTCATGATAAGAACTGATTTCTTAAGCAGAAAGGCAGCGAATGTTATGGAGAGATACTTTCCTGGAAATAGCTGTTTCATTGCTCTATTGTAAAATAGATGAGTCATTTCAATGATATCTCAGGTCTTATCTACACAGGAAAGTTGGCTCATTTACATAGAGATTTTTTCAGTCCTCTGCTTTTCCTTTCTTTTGTGTCACAGTCTTTACCAGTCCAGCAATCCTCAGACCAAATCCACTATGTGTGTAGCCAGCAGTTCCAAAATTGGCTGAGCTAGATTGAACTTGAGATGGTCGGTTCATCCCACTATTCTAAAACACAGTAATTTTAAAAAAAGTGAATTTCAGTGCTGAAGGAAGGTGTTGGATTGGTATCTTTGGAGAAAGAAATCTTCTGTCTATTCAAGGAACGGACACAGCACCGATAGTGATTTTGGAAGCCTTTTTCACCATGATTTATGTGTCTCAAACTGACTTGTATAAGGATTGCAGCTGGGCAAAACTTCTTGGATTAAACTTTTGCCAAAAAATGTAGTTTTGGGTCAAATGAAACATTTAACGAATTCATGTTGAATTTGCTGAAATGTTTCGGTCGGGGGAAAAAATTCTTGCCAAGTCAAAGCATTCTACTTTTTGTTTCAAATTTTGTCTCAATTTTTTTTCAGTCCAAGGAAAAAGCAAAGGTTAAAATAACCCTGAATGTCATTTTGGGTCAAAGTGTTTTGAGTGACCTGAAAATTTTTTCCCCTATTTTTAGTTTAATCAAAACTCAACTGAAAAATCTGTTATTTGCACAGGTGTAAGAATATGAAAGTGCTGTTCAAATCTCTATTCCTTCTCAGTCTTTGGCCTTTGCTAAGAAGGGAGATATTTATAGTGGTGGCTTTGTGACAATAGCATCTGCCCACTCAGAGCTATCCTGAGACCGGTCAACTCATTGGGAAAAAACACGACAAACCTCTTTCATGGTAAATTTGTCCAACTAACTCTGTGAGGCTGTTTCAGTCCACAAGGTCTATGGTTATTAGAATAAAGCTTTTGACAAGCTACAACATTTTTGCCTGCTTGATGGACAATAAAACTCAGCAGCAGTCCCAGATCTTACCTGAAACACGGTCACAATGGCCCAGAGCAAGGAATCAAAATTCTTTCTGTCTGGAACTGTATCCCCCGTATCAGTTTTCAAGCTAAACTTGCATCCAAAAAGATGCATGCCGAGAATGCTGGAGAGGAAAAGGAAGCGACATAGAAGACATCATTGCATGAGACACATGGTTCTAGGGACCATCTTAGCACTTTTGGGGTCACTTTCTTTTCACAGCTGCACATTTTGTGCATCTATAGAGTACTCTTTTTGCTTCTGCAGGCAAGAAATGAGACCTCCTTAGTGGAGGACACTGACTACAAGGTAAATCAGAGCACCGGTTTGCTGTATGCAATGACAGAACCTTACCATAAGGTGAAGGCAGAATAGCATGACTTAGATATAACTTTTGTTCTTATGTTTCTGCATTAGCCCCTTGGTGAATCATCACCAAATGGAGTGGTTCTGGAGGCCTCCAACACTAGAATCATAGAGGGTTGGAAGGGACATTAGGAGGCCATCTAGTCCAAACCCCTGCTCAAAGCAGGACCAATCCCAACTAAATCACTCCAGCCAGGGCTTTGTCAAGCTGAGCCTTAAAAACCTCTAAGGATGGAGATTCTATCACCTCCCTAGGTAACCCATTCCAGTGCTTCACCACCCTTCTCGTGAAAAAGGTTTTCCTAATATCCAACTCCTCCACTGCAACCTGAGACCACCGCTCCTTGTTCTGTCATCTACCACCACTGAGAACAGCCTAGCTCCATTCTCCCTGGAATCCCCTTTTAGGTAGCTAAAGGCTGCTATCAAATCCTCCTTCATTCCTCTCTTCTGTAGACTAAACAAGCCTCATTCCCTCAGCCTGTGCTCGTAAGTCATGTGCTCCAGCCCCCTAATCATTTTCGTTGCCCTCCACTGGACTCTCCAATTTGTCCACATCCTTCTTATAGTGGAGGGCCCAAAACTGAACACAATACTCCAGATGTGGCCTCACCAATGCTGAATAGAGGGGAATATTCACTTCCCTCCATCTGTTGGCAATGCTCCTACTAATGCAGCCCAATATGCCGTTAGCTGCTGCTTAGCAAATTGGCCCCCAGTCTGTAGCAATGCATGGGATTCTTCCATCCTGAGCGCACTTGTCCTTGTTGAACCTCATGGCTCAATCCTTGAATTTGTCTAGGTCACTCTGTACCCTATCCCTACCCTCCAGCATATCTATCAGTCGGTGAGGATGCAATCCACACCATCATCCAGATCATTAATGACGATGCTAAACAAAAATGGCCCCAGGACTTACCCCTGGGACACTCCTCTTGATACCAGCTGCTAAATTGACACTGAGCCATTGCTCACTACCTGTTGAGCCCAACGATCCAACTAGCTTTCTATCCACCTTATAGTCCATTCATCCAACACATATTTTAATTTGCTGGCAAGAATACTGTGGGAGACCATACCAAAAGTTTTGCTAAAGTCAAGGTATATCGTGTCCACTGCTTCCCCCTCATCCACAGAGCCAACCATCATAGAAGGTAATCAGGTTGGTCAGGCAGGTCTGGCCCTTGGTGAAGCCATGATGACTGCTCTTGCTCCCCTTCCTCTCCTCCAAGTGCTTCAGAATTGACTCCTTGAGGGCCTGATCCAGGACCTGCTCTATGACCAACCAAACAGATTTTCCCAGAGAGGGATTTTCTATGGCAAATGGACCTTAGAGCTGACACGACCACTTCTAGGAACTTGAGAGGGCATCTCAATCTTCATGACCCATTCAGTCCTTGCTCGCTTTGCTGATAGTGCCAAGGCGGCAGCCAATTTGCGGCAACTGCAATGGTGGCCATTCCCCCACTTTGGAGTTCCTTATATCAAAGCAGCACAATAGATATGCTGTCGGGAATGTTCTGCATGACATAAGGTTGATAAATATACAATATGTATAACAGCAAAAAATGAATGACTTTAGACAGAAAAAGAATAGAGAAAACAGCCTGGAATTACACTAGCTAGGGAGAACAGTAAGAAGAATTAAGAGATGACATAAATTGCTTGTGCTTTCTCAGCCTTTAATAAAAAATATCTTCCAAGATGTTTGCCATAAGTATTGTGGCAAATTCTCCGTTGGTTTATATTGAAGCCGGTGGAGCTACATTCATGGAAATATGCAAAGCTGAAGCGTCTGAGAATCTGGATGGTTATTTCTGGATGGTTACTTCTATTTTACATGAACAGACGATCCCATGGTGTTGCTGAAAAGTGACTTTTGCTGCTACAGAGGGTTGTCCACTACCAAATTAAGGAAGACCAACAATCCATTTCATATTGGCTACTAAACAGTCACTGGCACTGACCCCTACTAATCTCTACAAGGTTGGGTAGGTAGCCCTTGAAACAAACAAACAAACAAAAAAATCATGTCAACAACTCATTTTGTTCCGATTCTCCCTCCGTACTTCTGTGCTTGCTTTTCTGGATCATGTTTCATCACTATTGACCTCAGTCAGAGTCAAACCCAGGATTCGGGGGTGGTGAAGGGCTGCATGCCCTATTATCAATCCCTGGAGCCATCTATTTCTCATTCAGCCACAGCTTAGTGTTCAAAAACAACTCCTGGATCCCCTACTTCCTCCCTCTAAAACGTAAAGCCATCAAGTTCCATTTGCAGACAACTTCCTGGGTTTAAATGAAACGAGTGGGCCTCTCAGGAACGCTGGAGGAATGTTTTTTTCTGGTAGCATCTATTTGTGTTTTCCATTTGTCTAGAGAATTACAGGATCGCATGAAACACTGAGACCTCAAAAGAGGTAAATCATCTGTTGAACGTCTGCCTGCCAGTCTATTGTGAGCACATCAGTCCTCTCGGCTGCATGACAAACGTGCTATTGTTATCCTAATTTACATATTACTTAAGCAAACCACACAATTAATCCAGGGAGCAGCCGCTGGTACCTGAAAATAAAGATGAAAAGCATGAGCAGCATGCAGAAGGTGGCCACGTTATCCATCGTCTTCATCAAGACCACCAGCTGGCGGCGAAGGGCGGGCATGAAGCGTACCAGCTTGAGGACCCTGAGCAGCCGAAATGTTCTTAGCACAGAAAGGCCTCCATCAGATTGACCAATGATCTCCCAGACGCTATGGGAGCATAAAAGGGAAAACAACAAACTCACTGCCCTTGTCCATCTCAGAGCAGTTTGATGTACAGTACAATAAAACCTGGAATTAACTAGGTTGTGGGTAGCTCACAGGATGTTTTGCCCAGCTTGTGACCTGAGAGCAGAGAGGGAAGAGAGGGGACTTACAAAGGTAGTGGGTAAGAGAGGGGTCAGCTTGAATATTTGCTGCTGCTGCTATGCTTTGGGGGGATACCCTCCTTCTTGACTTTGGAAGGATCTCAGAGTTAGCTCCCTTCAATATTTCCTCTATAGCCCACTTAGTGTTGTTTAACTTGCTTGTTTTCTACGGCATCTGGCAATACAGTAAGTGACTTAATGGTGTTCTACATGCATCGCTGGTTTGCACCATTGCAAATCAGGGATGGGCTCAAGCCACAAAATCTAGATCAGGATTTTGGAAGACTCTAAAGTTCCAGGGAGTTCAAACAGGGGTTTTTAGTTCAGGTGGTGATGATAAAGAGATGGGGCCAGGTGTAAAACTGGGTTTGGCATTTGAACAATTTCAAAGTTTGGAGTTGTTTGGATCTGGGACTTTGGTCTGGGCCCCACGCTCATTGTCGTGACTCATTTCAACTCTACGGCCCCATTCGTCGGTCTGTGTAAAGCAGCATCCCCCACGGGACCTCCACTGCACTATCCTGATTTACACCAACTGAGGATCTGGCCTGACATTTTTCTCTCTCCAAATTAGGGAGTGAAGTTAGCAACCGTGAAGCTCAGAGCTTGGTTGGTGATGCCAAGGCTGGTTACAGCATGCACCAATGCAGAAGCAGCCTCTCCCACATACACGTCAGCGTCACCTACCCCAGGTCTGCAGCATCCTTTGCTCTTTGATGGAGGGAGCCCTCTGTCAGGGACACCACACCAATGACCTATTTTGTCCCCCCACAACCCTCCCTCCACAGCCTCGCCCTGGCCTTGCCTTTCCAGGTCAGGTGTTTACGTATTCATTCTGGAAAAACATGTGCTGCTGCACTTGGGAAGTTATAGAGTTCTTCTCTCAGAACTGGCCCTGCTGTGTTTCAATGGAAAACTCACCACAACGCCAGATGTACGGCATAAATAGAACTCATCTGTCGTGTCCATTTAGTTTGCACAGCGCGGCTAAAAGATTCGACCCTAAAAGGCCAATCTGATCGTATAATATTAATCCCACTAAGCTGTACAGTAACACTAACCCACGTCACTCATACCCCCTGTGTGACAGGACTTGTCTAAAATCTCCTGGAGCTACTTGGAGGCCAATGGTGGAAAATAGCATGCAGCCTGCAGTGACCTGATGACGACTATGATCCCGTCGAAGATGTTGTATGGGTTCTTGATGTAACCAAAGATACCAAAGGCAAGGAGCTTCAGAACCATCTCCAGAGCAAACATGCTGGTGAAGACAATGTTACTGATTTCCAAAGCATTGGTCAGCTCATCCGGCTGCAAGACAGAAAGACACATAGTCAAGCTGATACACAGAAAGAAAGAAACATGGAATTTTTTTTTTTTAAATTCCCCCTGGTGTAAACACTCATTGCCTCATGGAATTTATTGCACAGCTTTACTTTGCACAAGAGGTCACCATCCGTGGCTGCAGAAGAGCTGTGTGAGCATGGATATTCCCAAGAGGGGTGGTGCATAAGACCTGGGAGGACAGTCTACCAAGGTTTTTAATGGAGCAAATGCCCATTTCTATAGCACCCGCAGTAATGACACTCATGTGGTGTCCCAGCTTAACAAGATCTTTTAATCAAAGCACTAAAACTAAACATTAAGGCAAAAAGTGAGCAGCTTTGTAGGACGTGCTTAGCCAGGCTAGAGGTTTATATGTAACAGACTAAATGCGGCAAAAAAGTTCTGTCCCTCCATGCTCTGAGCACAGCGTAGGGGGGGCTTTTCAAAAACACCCAAGAGAGTTAACAAGTATGAGTGCCACTGAAAGTCCATGGGATTTGTGTTCTTAACAGCCTTTGAAAACGCCACAGACAAGGAGCAGACTTTGTGCATGAACTCAGATCCAAGCCAGAGAAAATTGATCTTCCCAAATAAACCAACACTTGCTCCAAGTTCCAGCCTTTAATGCAAGTTCCTCTCTCACCAAACCTAATGGGAAAGAAGGGACTGAGTTAGATTTCCTCACTGGAATTACTTCAAACAAACAGTTCAAGGAGCTGCAATGCACATGTCTAAAGCTAAACACCAGTTGCTTTGCAAAAGAAAGAGTCTTTTCCATTTCCTCAGTGCAATAATCTTGTCTAGGAAAAGGGGCTACATTCATATGTAACTCATCTCCTGTCTGGTAATAGCTTCCTTTATTTTTCATGGTATGTTAACAGCTGGGCGGTACTTGAAGTGGTTATTGCATTATCCGAGATTCTGACAATGGCAGATTCTGAAGACAGGAGATAGCGCAGCGTAGAAGAGACACGTTTAATTCAATGCACTGTATATCAAATACTCAGCAACCAGCCAGGACTGGCAGGGATTAACTTGGATTCAGTGATAGCCGGGGAGATCACACCCCTTTCCAGTCTGGTTATATCGTCAGGGGGCTGCAAATTAACCACTAGAAAAACTTACCAAGAGCTGATTCTCCATCACTGGCAGTTTTCAAAGCAAGAACAACAAAGATGCTGTTCTAAGAAATCGGCTCTAGGTCAAACAGAAGTGAGAAGAAGTGCAAGGAAGTACTACGCAGGAGGTCAACTAGATCACGGGGATCTAGGAGTTTATGAAACTACATTGCATCGTTCAGTGCAATAACCCACTGTGTGCTCAGCCATTTATCCAATACAGCCCATCAGTACTAACTGCCCTTACTGTTTCCAAACCGCCGCATCATCATCATCAATGCACACCAGGATTCCTAAGATACATTGAACCCTCACACTAGATCTGAACCTTGTGAACCCTCCTCCCCGCACGTCCTTCCTGGGAGCTTTTATAGTGCCTGGTCTAACAAGCCTGTTCTGTGCAGGGCTTACTCAGCCTTTCCCTTTCATTAGGGCACCAGTACTATTTGGGTACTGGGACAAGCCCACCCACAGCTAAAAGCCCCTCCCCCAGCCAAAGGTGAGGAGCTACTGAATCCGGGACTCAACTAATTACGGGGGGGCAACGAATGAAAAAACAGGGACAGGCGTGAAGGTCAAAGGACTAAACGGGGAAGCTGAGGGGGACCCCGAGCAGAGAACCCCGGACAGCGCCCACTGCTCCTCAAAAGTAGCCAAGGAGTCAGGGGACACAGCCCGGAGGAACTGTGCTCGGACCCGTGAGCAGACGGAGGAACGGAAGGAAGCCCCCCAGTCGCAGAGCATCTCCTCAGCCAGCATCCTCTCCTGGGTGTTGTAGACAGCCACCTTGGCCAAGGCGAGATCGACGAGGAGGTTCTGCAACTTTGTGGGGCCATGGATGGGGTGTGCAAAGATCAGGAGGTGCGGAGAGAAGTGCAGCCAGGCCCTCAGGAGGAAGCTCTGGAACAGCTGGAATACGTGCTGCAACCTGGCGCATTCCAGGTAGATGTGTGCCAGGGTCTCCCTCATGCCACAAAAGGGTCAGGCTTCGGGACAGGGCAGGGGGAACGCAGGGCTCTGTGAAAGAGCCAGCAGCTGAGATCTCTGGCGGGGCGTGGTCCCGAGGTGGAACACAGACTGCCCACCAGGGTTCCTCACCCTTGACAGGTGGTCGGAGGTCCCGCCACTTGGTGTCAGGGTGGGACAGGCGGGCGAGGATGGAGAGTGTGGAGCAGAGGGTGTGAATTCTGCCCTGCCCCTTTCAGGACATCAAGTGACATGTAGCAGCTTGAAATGGAGTTTAATTTGCCCCTCTGCAAGTGTTAGGGATGATGAAATTACCCAGCAATGTGTAGTGATCCAGACACAGTATTGGATACTGTGGCCTCTTGCAGCCAAGAAGCTCACAGCCCAAATTCTGCAGATAAAACTGTGCCCATGTCCAGGGGTTGGTTAAATCATACAAATCTTTTGGAACGTCTCCTCAAATTCCTGGTGCGTGTGTGTGTTTGGCTAGCTATTGCTCCCTTACTTCTCTGCACTCTTGTCTACCTAGTAGCCTGCTCCAGGGCTGTTCTGCTCTGTCATGAACAAACTCACTGCTGACCAGTAACATCGCTTCATGTTACAGCAACATTCTCAAGTGCCATAACCTTTTCTTGAAATATCAGTGCAGAGATTGCACGACAAAAGATGCAGTGGTATCTCAAGGGAACCGGGCGGGGGGAAAGGGGGAGGGGAAGGGAAACTAGCACCAATGAGATCATCAATAGCTGTAATTAGAAGTGGGTCTTCTAGCAGATAGCTTCCGACAAAGCAGCAATGCCTCTGTAAAGCTGATGGGCAGCCTCGCTGACTTTGCAAAGCCAGCAGTGCTTCAAGCCAGAGATCTTCATTAGCCTTTATTACTCATATTTGGTGTGAGGCAGAACTAATGCAGTCATAAGGCCTCCTGTAACGAGAGACATTTAGATTGCAATCCCACAATGACATGGACACAAGAACCAGCAGGCAAGGACAAGGATGGATGGCCTGGAAATCTAGCTAAAGCTGCTGATGTGAGCTTTTGTATTACAGAGTGGAAGTTGTAAAGCAGAGACCAGCATCACTGATATTGCCTTTAAATGTAATTACCCCCTTTCACCACCAACTGGAGCTTAGGAGACAGCCTGACAGGTATTTTTATATGGTTTGTGGCTTACAGTGCTGTTCATCTCCCACTTCTCATATCCCCCAGTGAGATAAGATCAAGAAGGAAGGTTATGGCAGAGATATACAAAAGCAACACCAATTTGGCTTTCCCTCTTCAATCATCTTCCAAGCCAGATACAAGACTAACCAGACCAGCCACTAGAAGTCACTGTTGCATCACTCAAATTCAGCGGAACTGTAGAAGTGGGAAATTTTTGATAGAGCTATTTTTCACCAAAAAAATGCTGATTAACCAAAACCAAATTTTTTTGGTTAGTTTTGGATTCCATTCTGATGAATTTCCTGACTCAATAACATTGAAAAAAAGTTTCCATATTTTCAAAACATCTTGTTTTGACCTTTTTTTTTTTTTTAAATGAAAAATTTTGTTTTTTGTTTCAAAATGACTTTTTGGTTAGAAATTTAACTTAACTGGTATTTTAAAGAGATGAAAAAAGAAAATCAAAATGAAATGTTTCAAAGTTATTGAGACTAAGCATTTTGATTGTCGCATGCTGAAATGTCGTTTGGTGTTTGTCAGATCCCGAAAATTGTAGAGATTGACTTTTTGTCCTGATTTGGTGAGGACATTTTTTTGAAATCTCAAAAATTCATATGGGACAGGAAAAGTTATTCCCCACCAGCCCTACTGAACTGCCGTTTGTAGGACATCAAAATGCCCCTACAAAGAGAGAGAATAGCTTTGGATACCTCATCGTATTTTTTCTGCTGTAAACTGCCCAGCTCTGCAATCTTTCAGGCACAGGAAAGATAAACTCAAAATGAATAATATTCACCCCGTGGCTCTAGAAACACACACACTTTGAGGCTCTGCACACAGCTCGTGGACAAGTGGAGTCAGAGCACCTCTAGCTCTCACCAGTTCTCAGGTTCAGCGCTTACTGTGACATGACCCATGCACAGCAGTACACGAGGTGCTAAACAAGTAGATTAGGGATCCTTGCCAATCCAGAGTCAGGAAGGGGAAGGGTGACGCCCTTCATTCGTAGCAGCCAGGAGACAGCCAGAGAGAGGTGTCAGAGGGCATAGCAGAGAGGCACAAATGGATCGTAGTGGGACATCTTGAGGGTGCATTGGAGCACCGCCTCGAGACGGGACACCTCACGGAGACGGTGTCATGCTTGATGCAAAGAGCCCAGCAACATCTTTAGACAACCCGGTGGCCCTCAGGTCTATGTGGCTGTCACATGAAGCCTCGTCTACCCTGGCTGCAGCATGTGGGGTACGTGTAGGTACACGCCATGGAGAATGGCAGGCCGCATCCACACTGCAGCATGCAGCTAGACATGGCAGTGGAAATCTTTGGCAGGGAGTTGCGGCTGCAGCCTTTTAGCGGGACGCTATGCTGCAAGAAAGAGCAGCGTACAAGGGGGAGGCAGCATGGGTATGGAAAGGGCTGTGTAGGGTATATACCTTAGGGTTTTGGCACGCCTGTACTCCACTCGCCTAAGCAGAACCTCACCATCTACACTGCCATTTATGTCTGTGCTAGGGGGCACGTAGTGTCTGTACTCTAAGTGTAGACCCATCCTAAGGCTGATGCATTAAGCAAACCCCAAGACAGAGCATCATCCTGGCTGCCTTTCTGCAAACTGCCGTGCCTGCAGACACAGTCTAAACTCAGTGACTAAGTGGAGATTTCCAATGGGACTGTCAAGGAGGTCACCTTGATCGGAGAGTCCATCCCCTCCCCCCCAAACCTTGAGCCAGAACCCCTTTGAATTTCAGAAGTGTTTGGACTTGAGACTCATGAGCCAACCCCATTCTTACAGAAGGGATTCACACCTGCATGGGACCACTGTATATTCATTACTGCTATAGACGAGGCTTTTGTTGAACAGGACAGAGGGCGCGTTTCCCACCACTCAGCCCCTTGAACCTGCACCTGCTACCCTCGCTAGCCATGGCTCCAGGCAAAACCTAACCCAACCACTGCCACCTTTGCTCATGCCGAAGGTCCATATTTATACCACACGTGTCTACAAGACACTGAATTGATTTTAAATTGGGGGTTTTATTAGCAACGAGTCAATCCCAGAAGTTTCAGAGGTTCATTTCAGGGTGAGATAAACGGCCGAAGATGAGACTAGTTCTCTAGCCAGCTTGGGTCTGGAAATCTTGGAAGAACAAGCTCTCTCTCGGAAAAAATCTTATACTTCATGTTTCACCACGGCAGAGGCTCCTTTTGCAGCCTATTTGGAACCAGGAAGTTGGAAGAAATTGAATAATGAAAAATCCAATCACAGTCCAACATGGGAGTGGCTAAGATTAATGATAGCACTCCAGCGGCAGTGGCATAGCAATCGGAAGAGCAGGATCTAGTCCTGGCTCTGCCACTGATCAACTATGAGACCTCAGGCAAGTCACTTCATCTCACTGCACCTGTTTCCCCTCCCACCCTTCTACCTGTCTATTGAAATTGTAAGCTTTTCTGGGAAGGGACTTTCTTACTCTGCTTATGTTTAGCATCCAGGTCAATGAGGCCCGAAGTTTAGCTAGGACACATAGATGCTACTGTAATATAAATAATAATCCAGCAGGGGGATAAAGCCAACACATGGATTCTTCCACTGAAAATGCGTTTGGGTGACATTTGCAAATTAAAAATTGTGACTCACTTCAGAAATTCCGCCTCCACCCACAAGCAGTTGATTTAATCCTGCAGAACAACGAAAGCCAGGCCTGGCAGAGACACGGGGGAATTGTAAACAAATTCAGAACATTTCGTTTCACAAACATTCCTTTCATTTTTGTTGTTGGGTTCTTTTTTGTTTTGAATTTCTGGCCTAAAAGCTGTCAGTGAGATTTTATGTGCATACATGTTGGTTTTTTTTTTTTAATATTTAAAGCTTTGCCAGCAAGGATTCTGACCATAAAGATGGGCAGTAATATTCTACCATAATGACCTGTCAACTTGTGCTTTGCTTCTGGACATTTTACCTCTCCCCCAATTTTTTCTCTCAGGTTGTGCCTATTTTCTTGCAATATATTTCACCTGCCTTGGCAGCCCTACGTCAAAGTCATTTAATGGAATTTAAAAAGACACAAATGCAGGAGTGAGAGAGAGAGGCCCTTTAATGCTAATTACAACTGGGGGAAAAATCCAGCTCTCACAGATGTTTGGATTATTAAATCTGAACCAAGGCAATTAGTGCAATACAGGATAAATCCACCCTGCGCTAAGAAGCTTTATTTTGCAATATGTCCATAGGCTGCAGAAGCTTTTGCAAGCTGCATGCAATGGTTAAGGGAGAGACGGCATAGCAGCGTGAGATATTTTTTGGTAACGATGCACTAATTACTGAGGATGGAAATACACCTTCATTAAATAGCTTCTAATCTAAGGTCTTGACCCTGTGCCCATGAGTCTCGCTTACTTCCGTGGCTCTGAGAGCTTGACACCCACCACAACCTTCCCCAAATACAAACTCAGCAGCCAAACTGGCAGTAGTGGCTACTAATTTTCAGCATCTCCACATTTGGGAGCCCAGTGAGAGAGACTCCGGGCCAGCTTTTCCAACGGCGTTGAGCCACCATCGCTCTCTGCAACTTTCACAGGCATTATGGGGGCTCAGGCCCAAGGCGTCTCAAGGTGGCTTGTCCAGAACAAAGGCACCCCAAATCAGTGGCCACTTTTTGCCAGGTTTGGCCAGAACTTCTGAGGCTTGAAACACTTCGCTTAAACGTTGACATTCTGATTTCTCACTTTGAGGCAACTCCGCATTTCCGAGCCCCAGCAGGGACTTGAAGACCTCGAGCTGGGCTGCTGTCACGGTGTTTATCACCAGGAACCTGGAAGCATCAGCATGGCAGGCTCTCTTCTGAGCCTCCTGGCTGAACTCTAGATGGATGTATTTCAGATCAGCAGCCAAACGTCTGCATCTTCATCCGGCCAAACCTTTGATTCCCCACCATGGCTGCTTAGGCCAGTTCTGATGCACTGTACTATTCACTAGAAGCTACCCAGGCCGTACCAATAGTACTAAAGCTTCCATGCAATAGTCTGCCTCGTCGAGACACTTTGCAAGCATTAACTATTTGAGGTTGCAGCCCCCCAATAGGGTAGAAAGGCATTACCCCATTTTACCGATAGAGAAATGGAGGCACGAAGAGGTTAAGAGGTTTTCCCAAGTTCACACAGAGGATCAACGGTGGAACTCAAGAACGCGTCGCTTCTAAACTCATGCTCACTCCACTGGACCATGGTGCTGTTCTGAGAGCCCTTTATCCAAAAGGAACAAACTGACTTAATCTACTATGTTCCAGGAGCTATGCTTGAGTTGGTTCTGTGTGCGTGGGGAAGGCTTACAGCCGATTGCTTTCCCCAGTGAGCTGCGAAGCTCCTGACACAACTAATCTGTTTAACTGATGGATTATGGGGTTCCATCTCCATATTAGATTGCTAGGGTTTGTGTGTCGCTGTGAAAGCAATTGCTAGATGAAAGCCAGTTTTTCAAGGGAGTCTGAAGCGATGGTTTCGGTAGGATTAGTATTTTCAAAACAAGCTGTTCAAAAATTGCAGAAAATAGCTTAAATGGATTTAAAATGCTGGTACCGCAAGAGGGGAGTGAATCAATAAAGTTATTAAAGGGAGCTCAACATTACAAAATACTCCTTTAATTTTTAACCATAACTTTAAAAAACATGCATATATTTTACAACCAGAGTCACGCTGTACTCTGCCGTGGGGTGGAATTTGCTTGTGAGACTAGAAGCCAGGACTCCTGGGTTCCAGTCTCAGATCTGGAAGTGGAATGTGGTCTAGCGGTTGTTCTAGTGCTGCTTCTGGCTTAATCACCACATTAACTCAGGGCTGTCTAGTTTTTATCCTGAGGGCCTTCTCTGGCCAGCAAAGCACTGGCCGTGGCCCAGAGAGCAGCACATGTTTAGTTCATTTCCCTAAGGGTGGTGGGGTTCGTTCCCAGCTCAAATGTGGCTAAAGCATCCTTCATATTCCTCCACACTACTCCACCGTCAAGCCAGCTCCAGGGGCTATCACCATTCTGCCTTTGGAATCTAGGAATGGTGCTGCAGAAGTGAGTAAGTGCTTTGTTGTGTCATTCCTTCCTCGCAACGTGCATTGGCTATGCTGCCAACTGAGCTCTGCCAGATCCTAAGGGCAACAGACTGGGACCATCTCCCCTCTGCGGCAGGCACAGGAGGTGGGGGTGACTCCACGGCCCTGACTTTCCCTTCCCTCCTCGTTCTTTTGGGTTGGCTCGTGCTGATCTCTCATGAAGTTCTTGGGCTTAGGTGAGCTCGAGGACTCCAAATGTGACAGACCACTTTGTGGAGGGGAGGTCTTGCACACCTGTGAAATGGCGCCATCTGGCCCTTCACATTGAGTCCATGGCAGGGTTGGTCATAAAGGAACCCTTGTTTTCTCATGTCGGCCTCTCAAGTCCATTCACAGGCTGGGCACTGTAAGCAACATGCACGCAACAGGCAAATTATTGCGAAGGATCAGCCTTTGTTTCCCATTATAGTTCAAAGACCCCCACATGTGCAATGAGCTGGTAACGGCTTGATAAACACATGGCCCAAACTGGCTGAATGACATGCAGATCTGCTCAGCTGGGATCACTTTTTGTCCACAAGCAGAGATTGCTCAAAAGCCAGTGCTGTGACTTGACCTGCTTGTCACCCCCAAAACTAAATCTCCATCACATGGTTAATGGACTGGAAAGGGGAGTCTTTGTCACTGCCAGAGTTGATGGCGGGTATTATATCATTAGCCTGGCCTGTGCAAAGGGATCAGACTTCGGCACAAATGGCTGATGATTTGGGCTTTCCTCTGGCCGTCCGCCATGCAGAACTTCAGCAAACATTTGTCTCTCAGGCAAAGAGAGACAATCCCCATCCATTAAAATTGATACTTACATTGGATGGGACTCAAAGGAATAAGATGAGGAAGTCCAAGACAACATCAGACTGATGCTTAGGAGAGCTCCGTTCTGTTGAAAGCCTCAGCAGCATTTATATTTTGGAATGGAGAAATGATAACGAACCCTTAGAGGGAGCTTTCCCTTCCAAAGCTCTTTTGTATATGGGAGGTGACGTCCTCAGCTTTTACTCTCACAAAATCCCCATTGAAAGTTGCTGTATGCCTGCAGCTGCAGTCAGATATTGCAAAAGCTCTGGAGCTTTTCAGTGCATCTCAGGCCTAATGGGAGCAGACTCTGAGGAAGGATATCAGCATTCTGGGCCTGTAGAGGCCAAGATGAATGTCTTCATCCATCACTAAGGGTATGTCTTCACTCATGGGGTCACGGTCGGTGCTGCCAGATTGACACTTCGGGATTGACTGAGCGGAAATGGAGACCCCCGCTCAATTGATCCAGAAGACGACCGTGCTAATCCACCCCCGCAAAACGAGTAACGCTGTGTCGACGGGAAGGCATTTCCCATCAGCACAGCGTAATGGGGATGCCGTGCTAATTAGAATTTAGGAAGTCGATGGGAGATACTCAAGGTACTCTACATAGCTTGTGTATCTCCCATCGAGTGCCGCCGAATTTCGCAGCGAGTGCAGACCAGGCCTAAGATGCATCCATTTCTGGGGTGGAACAAAGTAGCTATTTAATAGTGCACTGCAACACTACACAAAATCCCTAATTGAATCTGCAGCAATAATTTGTATCAGGTGAATGACTGGAATTTGACCTGGGCTCCAGTGTTAACACAGCTATTCCTGCAAAAAATGAAGTGGGATCTTAAATTATCACAAAGGGCCAGGGTCTCAGTTTTACACTGGATTTGAAAGCAGGCCCCTATAGGGTCACATTATTACCTACATTAAATAGTCCAACATCATGAGCAAAATCCCTGTTTATTTTAAGGGAATTTCACAACTAAGCTGGAAAGGGGGAAAATTTGAGATCATGCACCTTTATATGAAATATAAAGGCAGCCTTATTGTTTTAACCCCTCCCATGCCTAAAAAGATTAAATGAAATTTTTTGGCTTGGTTTTTTCAATTAGACATTCCATTTAAAAGCACTGTGGGAGACTATGGTAACTGAGAACTACTGAAATTGTGACAGCTTAAAAACAAAAATAGAAAGCGGCAGCAGCTGAGAAAGGGAGGGATTTTCCCCCCCAAACCATTAAAAACTCTGTATATCGAACACATATTTAATGCCAATATCTATTAATGATTTATTAGAGAGGACATCTTTCTTAAAGCTTCAACACCCACACTCTTGCAGTTGTGGTGTGAACTCACAGTTAACATCAGTCATACCCTCAAGGAATTTTCCAGCAGACCAAAGACTTGACATTGATATCAGTGACCAGCCCTGACATTCCTGATATTTCTAAGTTAAAAAGACAAGCAATTTAAACCAAACCAACAAAAAAAACCAGGCCATTTTTCTCCTATACAAAACAGAGATGCATGAATGCAATTTTTAATACAATCCTTTCAAGGTCACCTTTAAGATAAATCTTTCGTAAGGGACTCTGATCAAGCCTGTCATCCATAGTGGCTCCTTATTGTCTTAAATCAGTTCCCAAGCAGTTTAATTATTCTGAATTCAGCAGAGAGATAAATCATTATATGATTTGTATATGGACACAGGGCAGTTTCTGCTGGAAAAAGGAAAGTTATACTGGTGGAACTTTCCCATGTATACAAGGTCCTTACAATCTGAATCAAACTCTCTCTTTGTTCTTTGAGAGAGTCGTAGATACCAACAATCAACCTCCCATGGAGTCTGGTTCAATCAACACTCCATTATATTAAATCTGACGAGGAATTACTACTAGGCTGGAGAAATATCTCCTTGACACTGACGGATGCTCTCTCTCCTGCTTTTGAAATTAAAATTGGACACATTATTTTCTAAGCCAACTCCATTCTGAGGCTTTAAGCCTTTCCTTTAACTAAAATGTGTTCCTTCATGTGAGGCGATAATGGTTTAATTGAAGAGAACTGATAATTTTCCTTCCTTCCATTTGAACTACTAGATCCCCTAATGCTCCAGGGAATTGCTTCTACCTGTCTGTTTCGTGGCATGAGAGTCACTGCTAATCATTACTTACCCAAATGGATATAAGCGACTAGGCCAACCAAAGGCAAAAATGCTTCCCTCCTTTATTATGAACAACAAATAGGCTGTCAACGGAGGCAGAGTTCAGAGAAAAGCAAACAGATGCCATAAGCCTTGCTTAGAAGTTTGAAAATTGCAATCAGAGGCAACATTATCCAGTAACCCAACACATAACAGCAGCATAAAAATGATGGGGGGAGGACTTCGGAGCCCACTGAGGTTTTCCCATTGCTGATTTTGGGGCTCCCTCAATAGGCGATACCTCTGTGCTCACATTTCCAGCAGAAAGGGTTCCCTTCTCTTTCTTTCCAACCCCGAAACGCCAATGTTAAGCACCCGCAAGTTTGCTTTCTAGTATAATTAGTTGAAACAGTTCCCTGCCTTTTAGCTTTCTGAGGAACCTTCCCAGCCACGAGCTCCTCAGGAGACCCCCAGTCTCTCATGTGACAGCACAACTCTAGGCTTTGTCCCATTAGTTATTCCTATTCCTCAGCTTCGCTCAGCAAAATGCAATCTCATTTCAAATGGCATAAATGCCAAGCTAGATTAGATCAATTACTGGCTCCCCCACAGGAGAAAAGAAGCATGGTAAGAAATCTGAAATACCCCTATCAGCAGCATGCAAATCTAAAGCCATTATTCTTGAAAGCCAGGCCAATCAGGCAGATTATATCTCCACGGACACTCGCTTCATCTGACAGATGGCCGCAGAAAAAAGCTTGTGAAGAGCCTCGGTTTAGTTATTAAACAAAGAGGTCTCAGGAAGAAAAAGTCAAGTCTCCAGATAACAAGCAAGGACAAGTGAGTGCAGCAATGCACCAGGAGAGCAGGAATGATTTGTTTCAGGGGCAGATGCTGGAGCGTGTACTCTGCATGAACTGGTTCAGCCTGTCATTGCTGATGTACTGATTAGTTTTATGGAGGAAAGGAGGACGCGGTGGATGTCAGTACTCCTCTAGGGGGAGAGCACCTAATCGTTCCTACAGTGCCTGTGCAGAAACAAAACTCTAGGCAAGAACAACAACTGAAAATGGACTGTATATTCAGGCCAAACACTGCCTGCCACCAGCCAACAAAGGGGAGACATCCAGGAATGATCTATCGCAAATCCCCTGCTTATTTTTAGCTGCCAGGGAAATGGTCACTGAGTCCCAGCCTTTTCTAGAAAGGACAATTGATTTCCCACCTGCTCTATTTCCCAAACTGATTTCCACACAAAGAAGAATGGGAGGAAAAGAACATATGGAAATAACCAAGTGAACTTCATCAGAAACGTCCATGCTTATGCAGGGAACCGATCACATGCGCCCTGCACACCTTGGAGGTCAGCTGCTTGTTGTTTAAGTGCAGACGCAATGTTGCCAACCTCAAAAAATCAGGAGCCAAGCCCTGTACAATCAGCCTTTTTTTTTTTGGCTTAAAACTCACGAGCTTTCTAAAAATAATACATTTTGTGTTCTTTGCTTTTTGACTTTTGTGAGCCTTTAGGGTGCACTCGGGTCACATTTCCATGTGTTTCTCTGCGACCACAAAGGCTAGAAACTTACTTTTTCAAATGTAAACAGAGTCTCATTGTCACAGGACTCCAGGAGCTGGGGATTTAAGAAAAAACCATCAATTACGGTGAGACTTGGGATAAAAACAGAGTTGGCAACATTGCAACATGCTCCAAACTGAATAACATGCGCAGGAATACCCTATGCCTACCTCCAGGAACATGCCAACTAAGTAGAACCTTTACCTACACAAGGCTGATTTTTGCTTTGCAGAAAAACTGCGGCTGCCAGCAATTTTGCAAAAATATCAGCCCTGCCAGCTAGGTTTGAAATTCCATGAAATTCAACACACAGTAGCTTTGGGTTTAATTTGATAAACATAGGTGACTACTGTACTGGATTGTCAGCCTTGGAGGGCAGAGTCGTGTCTCTATCCCCATCAGGGAAGGTTCTCCCAACTCGGCTCCCGGATAGCGTCTGAACCTTTCCAGAGCCAAACTGCTGCTTTATTCAGTACTGCCTTTATAGACTCCACAGATGTCTAAGGAGCCAGTCGCAGAGGGATCTGGTCATTTCCATAAAGGAGCAAGAGACTAAAGTACTACTTCTGGGTTCTTTGTGGCTCTGCTAGCAACGCCTCTTGCCAGGATTACGTGCGCCTTCCCCACATGCAGGCAACGGACTGCTCCCTGATAACAGAGAGATCAAAGGCCGTTTTGCTGTCATTAAACAGCAAAACTTGATTGAAGTTGTTTACTTCTCCCAAACGAATGGCGTTGGAAATGTTTAATCAAAAAATGGACACAACTTCCATTGCTGCCAGGGTGATTCACAATGGGCCACTTCAATCTATTTTGTCAAGCCGTTAGTCATCCCAACGAATAGACTTTTATGGATGGTCCCTTTGACAAATGCTGGTGGGCTGCGAACCGGTATTAGGAGAAGCAAGCAAGAAAGCAAACCATGACAAAGGGCCTGCTGGCCAGGGGAGCTCATCTGTATTATGTGAGGCTGACTCTCATCTTTCAGACTGTAGGAGGGCAGGCTGGGATGGGATGATGGGGAAATAAGTGCAAAAAGGAGATAATGTTTTAGAAGACACTGAACAGTCCGCCATAATCAGCCTCCAAGCTCTGTGATGAAGAAGAAAATAGACCAAGGAGACAGAGAGATCGCCTAGGATGGTTCCAGGGAACTATAATTATTAATGAGCATGAACTGAAGCCAGCAAAAGTGTATAAAAATGTAAAAAATACTAGAAGAAGCTTCCTTCAGGTGATGCTAACGAGATAATGGGGTACCATCCCCTCAGCAAGGGATGGGCTCCGCACTGCTTGAACCATGTATGAAGGAGGGAGTGTGGCCTAGTGATTATAGCAAGGCTCTGGGTGTCAGGGTTCCTGGGTCCTTTTCTCATCTCTGCCTACAGCTTGCAATGTGACCACACCTATCCAGCTACTTACAGGACCTTTTTCATTGTCGTATCTGAGCACCTTACAATCATGAACAGATTCTATCCTCCCCATACATCTAAGTCAAGGGAGCATGGTCCCTATTTTACAGATGAGGACCTGAGGTACTGGCAGACCAAGTGACTTGCCCAAGGTCCCACAGTGAATTGAACCCAATCCATGCGCTGTCCACAGGACCATTCTCGCTATCCCTATGGGGAAATCAGTTCACCTCAATGTCCCTATCGCTGACCTGGGGATAATACCACATCACAGGGGCGCTTCTGAAACTCGATGTTTGTAAGGTGCAAGGGGATCCTTATGGGAAACTTTAGGAGCAAAAATCACTCATCAGGAAGGTGGATAAGGCAGCCCTGGATAACAATCCTGCATTAGCCGAGAGGGAGCGGAGCAGGCGATCAAAGAGTTTGTGTCGTTAGTTGAACAGCAGCAGTGGGCCACATCCACCTGCAGAGTAAAATCAAAGGAGTCACAGCGGGGATGAATTTGGCCCCATCTCTCCTGTGGAGTGTGGGGAGATAAAACCCCTACCTTCTGCCTCCCTCCGAAGACTGGATCAGACAGCGTGTGGTTGAGATTCCTCTGAAATCCAGCCTTCCAGAATGCAAATGCCAGGAGGAAAGGATTCAGGGAGAGACTGTAGGAATGCCACCACGGGGGTGGAAGAGAGAGAGCTGTGCGGTAAGTCACTGCAAACCTATTCTTCTGCAGCCTGTTAACCGTCAGCGATAGCTGACGGAGCCCCCCAGGCTTGGGGAGTCAGACGCTCACAGCTCTTCAGCTTTCACGGCGATTGCCACCTTGTTTTCTTCTGCCTCCTAGCTTGCAAGCGTGATCATTTCAGTATTACAATACCCTATGCTTTTGGTCCTGTGCTCTTTGGTGCTGCCTGTGAAGTTTTCCCCCAACAGATGTTTGTTTTGCTGACAAACGTCATGATTCCTATGGCTAACACGCAGCTAAATTACACCGGCTGGGAAGAGGAGTGTAATTTGCACAGAAGAGTTATTTTTCTAATGAGCATGTAGTAAGCCTCAGGGATCCCAGCCTTCATGCCATCCCTGAAGAAGTGCCAATATCCTCTAGTCGGTCTATCTCTGGGGCTGAAGGGGCACCAGGGCTCAAGAAGGCGGCTCGCCTGTTAAAATGAAGTGAATTAGCATGTGCCAACACAACTTCCCAGACACCAAGACCTTTGTGTAAAAAGAGGTGAGGATTGCGGGCAATACTTATTTATTTAGCTGGTTGAAATGCCCAGAGGAGGGGTGTGGGAGGGCATTCTTGGGAGATTTTTTCTTCTAAGTTACAACTTTGTCATTTATTACCGTAATTTAAATCAAGGGGTTTCTGAGATACATTCAGTAAGGAAAACCAGGGAACGAAAGCCAATCTGATGGTTAGTGCTTGGGGTGTGCTCTAGACCACCAGGATCAGGTTTGGACATGGATAGAGACCTCTTTAAGGCTTTTAATGAAGTAAATACTACTGGGAACTGTGTGACTATGGGAGACTAACTTCCCAGACATAGACTGGAGGACAAGTGGTAGTAGTAGGGCCCAGATTTTCCTGGATGTGATAGATGACAGACTCTTTCACCAAACAGTTGCTGAATCAACAAGAGGGGATGCCGTTTTAGATGTGGTATTAGTGAGTAGTGAGGACCTCATAGAAGAATGGGTTGTAGGGGACAACCTTGGTTCAAGCAGCCAGGAGCTAATGCAGCTCAAACGAAATGAAAGGATAAACAAAAATAGACCTGTGAGTAGGGTCTTTGACTTCAAAAGGGCCAACTTTAGAACATTAAGGAAATTAGTTGGGGAAGTGGATTGGACTGAAGAACTTATGGATCTAAAGGTGAAGGAGGCTTGGAATTACTTCAAGTCAAAGTTGCAGGAACTATCTGAAGCTTGCATCCCAAATAAGGGAAAAAATTCATAAGCAAGCGTTGTAGACCAAGCTGGATGAGTAAGCATCTCAGAGAGCTGATTAAGAGAAAGCAGAAAGCCTACAAAGAGTGGAAGATGGGAGGGATCAGCAAGGAAAGCTACCTCTTGGAGGTCAGAGCATGAAGCGATAAAGTGAGAAAGGCCAAAAGCCAAGTAGAGTTGGACCTTGCAAAGGGAATGAAAACCAATAGTAAAAGGTTCTATAGCCATGTAAATAGGAAGAAATAAAGAAAAAAGAAGTCGGATCACTAAGCACTGAGGATGGGGTGGAGGTTAAGGATAATCTAGGAATGGCCGAATATCTAAACAAATACTTTGCCTCCGTTTTTAATGAGGCTAACGATGAGCTTGGGCATAGTGGTAGGGTGGCTAATGGGAATGAGGATATGGAGGTAGAAATGACCACATCCGAGATAGAAACCAAACTCGAACAGCTTAATGGGACAAAATTGAGGGGGTCGGATAACCTCCATCCAAGAATATTAAAGGAACTAGCACATGAAATTGCAAGCCCATTAGCAAGGATTTTTAATAAATCTGTAAATGCAAGGGCTGTCCCACATGACTGGAGAATTGCTATCATAGATCTTATTTTTAAAAAAGGGGGAAAAAAGTGATCTGGGTAACCAGGGGTCTGTTAGTTTGACCTCAGTAGTATGCAAGGTCTTGGAAAAAATTTGGAAAGAGAGAGTAGTCAAGGACATGGAGGTTAATGGTAATTGAGATAAAATACAACATGGCTTTACAAAAGGTAGATCGTGCCGGACCAACCTGATCTTCTTTTTTGAGAAGATAACAGACTTTTTAGACAAAGGGAATGTAGGGGATCTAATTTACCTAGATTTCTGTAAGGCATTTGATATGGTTCCACATGGGGAATTATTAGGTAAATTGGAAAAGATGGGGATTGATATGAAAATTTAAAGGTGGATAAGGAACTAGTTAAAGGGTCATAGTGAACAGGTCATAGTGAAAGGTGAACTGTCAGGCTGGAGGGAGGTTACTAGTGGAGTTCCTCAGGATCGGTCTTGGGACCAATCTTATTTAACCTCTTTATTACTGATGATGGCACAAAAAGTGGGAATGTGCTAATAAAGTTTGTTGATGACACAAAGTTGGGAGGTATTGCCAATACAGAGAAGGATCTGCATATCATACAGGAAGATCTGGATGACCTTGTAAACTGGAGTAATAGAAATAGGATGAAATTTAATAGGGGAAAGTGCAAGGTCATGCATTTAGGGTCTAATAAGAATTTCTGCTATAAGCTGAGGACGCATCACTTGGAAGTGACAGAGGAAGAGAAGGACCTGCGTGTATTGGTTGATCACTGGATGACTATGAGCCGCCAATGTGATGTGGCCATGAAAAAAGCTGCTGCGGTCCTTGGATGCATCAGACGAGGTATTTCCAGTATAGAGAGGGAGGTGTTAGTACTGTTATACAAGGCGCTGGTGAGACCTCATCTGGAATACTGTGTGCCGTTCTGGTCCCCCACGATTAAGAAAGATGAATTCAAACTGGAACAGGTGCAGAGAAGGGCGACTAGGATGATGCGCGGAATGGAAAACCTGCCTTATGAGAGGAGACTCGAAGCGCTTGGCTTGTTTAGCCTAACCAAAAGGAGGCTGAGGGGAGATATGCTTGCTCTCTATAAATACATCAGAGGGATCAATACCAGGGAGGGAGAGGAATTATTTAAGTTCAGCGCCAACATGGACACAAGAATTAATGGATATAAACTGGCCATCAGGAAGTTTAGACTTCAAAGTAGACACAGGTTTCTAACCATCAGAGGAGTGAAGTTCTGGAATAGCCTGCCAAGGGAAGCAGTGGGGGCAAAAAACCTAGCTGGCTTCAAAACTGAGCTTGATAAATTTATGGAAGGGATGGTATTATAGGACAACCTACTTTGGCAATTGACTGATCTTTGACTAGTGGTGCTAGATATGCCAATGGCCTGTGAAGGGATGTTAGATGGGCTGAGGTCTGAGTTATTACAGAGAATTCTTTCTTGGGTGTCTGGCTGGTGAGTCTTCTCCACATGCACAGGGTTTAACTGATTGCCATATTTGGGGTCGGTAAGGAATTTTCCCCCAGGGCAGATTGGAAAAGGTTCTGGGGGTTTTTCGCCTTCCTCGGTAGCATGGGTAACTTGCTGGTGGAGTCTCTGTACCTTAAAGTCTTTAAACCATGATCTGAGGAATTCAATAACTCAGTCATAGTTAGCGGTTTAATACAGGAGTGGGTGGGTGAGGTTTTGTGGCCTGCGTTGTGCAGGAGGTCAGACTAGATGATCATATTGGCCCCTTCTGACCTTACAGTCTATGAGTTAGAGGACTAGGCCTCAGGAAACCCAGGCTCAATTTCCTGCTCTACCTCAGACTTCCCGTGTGATCTTGGACAAGTCATTTGGCCCCTTTGTGTGTCAGTTCCCTATCAGTGAAACGGGGATAATAGCACCATCCAGACTCACAGGGGTGTTGTGAGGACAACGACATAAAAGATTGTGGGGTGTTCAGATGCCATGGTTACCAAAGCCATGTAAGTATCATGGCTAGACCATGGAGATTGGTTCTTGAGAATCGTAATTTTCCAATCTCTGCGCTGGTTCCGATCTCCTCTGTGCTGGATACGAGGGCAAAGTAAACACCCTAAACTGTAACTGGGAAGTTCTATGCTGCGAGACACAAACTCCTAACTACCAGGTACTAGACTCTCAGCCTACTCTTCCCCCACAAGAGATGTATTGATGCCCATATGGTGACTGTGGCTGTGGCCTCTCCAGAATTCCATCTTCGAATGCCCTCCACCTCCAGGGAAGGCTGGATTGTCCAACTGCGCAGTGAGGGATCATCCAGATGAAGGGCTGCAGAATTGAAATGTTTTATTTAAACTTGGAAATTCCCTTCCAAACAGATGGGACCTGCAGGCGCTCAACCTCCTGTTCAAAAATTTAAATCTGATACTTGCTGATTTTCATGCTGCCACGATGTCACAATTTGTTCTACGTCAGCCTGCTGAAGCTCTGATGCTTCCATTTTAGTAGGTTTTTATCTGGGATGTGAACAGAGTTTAATTATTGCTGGGGTATTTGAACCTAGATGACTGACTCAAAAGCAGCCAGTCAGTTTTTGCCACCATCCACTCAAAGATCAGATAAAGGACAGGGCACTGGAGGTGCTCTAATGTCACAAAGAGGGCTGAGGGCTTGATTGTCGTAGAAAAATATGGACTGGTTTGCCTTTCCCTGACCAGTTCAAATGCATCTCAGGTCACTAGAGATCAAATGTCATTATTATGTGCCATGATGTTCTCCTACTGGATAAGTATCTATATTGCAACCAGCCACCATCAGAAATGGCAGCATTTGGACTGTCTGGGTTTGGTTCTGAACTCAGGCAAACTGATGGAAATCAGGAGTATCTCTGCTGAAAGCCAGAGGAATGTCACTGGTGCACAGCCAGGGTAAGGACAGCTGGAATTAGGCTCTCTCTGCTGGGAGTGAAGCCAACGCTAAGAAGGAATGAAGATTGACTCACTGGGGAAGACTGCCCTGCCCTTGCCGTACCTCCTCCAGGGATAAATCGGAGGATGCTGACTCTGGAGGTTTGAATTCAACATCTTTTCTCAGAAGCAAATGCACTCAAAACAAACTTCTGGAGCATGCATTAGATGCTGTCTTTTCCCACTCACAAATCTGTATGTTATTGAAAACAATTTTTTGCCCCCAGATAAAAGATGGAACAGAGGAAAAGAGGCAGGAGAACAGAAAGGTAAAGGAATGGAAGGGGAGGGGAAAAGGACAGGGACATCCTGGTCTCCATCCATTGGGGATTAAGATGATTTCTTTAATGAAAGCTATAGATCAGGTGGCACTGTCCAACAGCCACTAGAGCAAGTGGAAAAGAAGCTCAGTGAAGTCTTCTGCATTGCTTGAATTATTTTCATAAATCAGGCACTATGACCCAGCTCGGCCCTGGTAAAAGCAAGTGCTGTTCCACTAACTTCTGTGGAGTTTTCATCTTTTTACACCTAGCCCATAAGTGGAACCTTGGACCACTCTGGATATTAATGATGTGCAAGGCCTGTTGCCTGAAAGACCACACTTTTCAGAGTGGCCCATCACTACCCACGGCTCTAGAAGCCAAGCTGGTTATTGCCGCCTCGTTTCTCAGCAGGCGGATGGGTGAGGAGATGAATTCTGGGAAAGGTAGGTTTGAGGAGCCTCGTTACAATGGGCTGCATGTTGGAAAAGGTAAGCTGGCAATTAATGCCCCTCTGTTCGCCAGTCAGAATCCAGAACCGCCTCCCTGCCAGCTACCAGTGAGGGTCATCCTCCCTTTCCAACAAGTACCGTGATGAACAGAGGTACGCCGCGATGCCCTGCCAATACAGTTTGCTCATCTCCAGTCCCTTTTTGGTTTTCAGAGAGAGGCTTGAGCCCGGCTGCACATTGTAGGCTTACCTCCAATGCAGTGAAGTTGGGACAAAACTCCATTTTCCTCTGTGGATGAAGTCCCACAGAAACACTCTCTGGGCCTCTGGTCTGGTCTACAATGGAAAGTTCACCCACTGCTGACTATCAGCTTCACATGCTTTAACTGCAAGCATAGACCAGGGCAGAGAGCATTCATAACCCATTCAGAAACCAAGCTTGAGACTTGATGCCTCCAGCACACACACACCAAAAATGGACATGCAAGTGATCTGCACATAAGTTACCAATGTACAAATAAGGCCTATGATCAGAAATGTTGACACCCCCACTCCAATAATCCCAAGGGGCCAAAACTTTGGTTGTCTAAGGCAACGAAGAAAGCAAACAGTCAATAAAGGATTAGCAAGCTACCATTAAGTGTAACAATGGCCTTCAGATAAAAACATCAGCTATCTGTGCACTGGATGAGGACATGGCTGCATAACAGTTTATCCAGAATTCAGTGGAGACATCTGGTAACCAGACATGAGCAATGTTGGTTGTAGAGAAACGTGAGTACTAAAGAAAACACACACGCAGGATTCCATAGATTGGATCTCCTCAATTCTGTCTCATTTTGCTACGGTGAAGATCAGGTGTCCAGATACCCTGGTGTTAGGGAAAGATTAATATCTAAATATATCTTATTTGTACCCATGTAACTGACTTCAATGGAGCTGCCACTGAATTCACAGCTGGTCAAAATTTTCCTTGTTTCCAACATTTTTTGACAAAAAATCAGTTTTTAAATGGAGGAAACATCGCTGGTTTTCAGTGAAAACGTTGGCTATTTTGACTAGCTGAGTTACATCAGAATCATCTATATTTAAGTTGCATATCCTCCCTCAAATCCCCTCTTAAACAGCAAATCTATTTTCATATGTGCTTCTTTGTAAACATTAGCATCTAAGATCAGAAGAGAAAAAATACGTAGAAAATTATTCTTTAAAAATAAGGACAATGCTTTTTAGCTACATCTTCTTATTTCTTTTGCATAAAACACACCCTCCAGGCTTGAAAACATGAAGGTATGGTGTGTTTCCCTAGTTTTAGTAGGAAAATACAGTAACAAGAACATGTTAACAATTGTAATTTAATTTGTTAATAAAATAAATTACTATTAAAATAGTATCAATATTAACACTCCTAATAGAAACACTAATTATGCTGAACACTAATTACACCGATATCAACAATAATAATACACATTAGTAGATCAGTTCTAAGCACTTATGCTTTGAATGGCAAAGCTATACAATTTCATATCGCCATAATTTCAAGTGGGGTTATGCTGTGAGAAAAATGACGGTAAAAATGGCACCGTGTTACTCCCTGTTTATTCTCTATCAGCAGATTCTATATTTGACGTGGCTGATTTATAAAACAGAAGACAACTGGGATGCAAGCCATGGTAAGTTACAACCCAAACTGGAATCCAGTACTCTGGCTAGGTTCCTTTCTGCCTCTTACCGTCCCACCCAATGATAAAGATTCTGCCACTGGCGTCACGGTGAACCCACGGTGAGTCACGGGTACTGGACAGCAGAAAGAACAACTCCCTATTTGTTTTGGCCCATGCTGGAAACAAATGCCAACGTTTTGCTGAACAACCAGTCAAAGAAAAGGGAGGCCACTGTTCTTGACAGCATGCCAGAACAGCACTAGTGATCTGGATTTGATGTTTTTTTCAATGATATTTCATGTCATGATCTTTCCCCCTCCAACCTCAGCCTCTTGTTTGTCCTCTGAATATCAGAGCTAAGCTGCCTCAAACTGTGAGATGCTGCTGCCCACAGTACTGGCAGCAGAAACAGCAGCGGACTGAGATACTTGAAAGCCTGGTCTTATTGATTCTTAATATCGCGCCAGCATTTGCCATGCTTTCGTCTAATATATTGCCCCGAAGCTCCCATCACCAGCAGAAGATAATGAAAACTGATCAGTACATGAGAGAAATTCCCCTGAAATAAACCTCATTGCCGGGAGCAGCGAATTCGAATCCTCTCATCGGCTAAGTCAGTCTTCATATAAAACATTCAGTCAGTCAGCTGGAAGTATAATTCACACGCTGGGTGCGAGGGGAAGAGAATTCCTGAGTGATCTGAGGAGCATGACGGTACCAGTGTAGAGTATTTAATAGTCATCAAAACTACAATAATCCCCATGCCAACCATGAGGATCTAAGAGAACAACTGAGCCAGGAAACACTTACCCTTGTGGCAATCCTGCTGCAGTGCCTCCCAAACAGATAGACGAGTATCCGAGCTTTTTATCGTTCCACCACAAAATGCATGGAGGAGCAGGAGTCCAACTGGCTCGCAGATAATTATTTGCTAGCCATCGGGGATTGCTTGAAACCCTCTTGGTTGAGGTGGTGGATGTTGCCCAGGCCATGAGTTCTGTGGCCTAGGCCAGGGGTTCTTGCAACAGATGTTTTGGTGGCCCCCAGAGTGCGGCCACCAACCCCTGCTGGTGGCCACGCTGACAAATTTTCCTAAAATACTTAATTACCTGTTAGGAAAAACAAATAAACATGCACATAGACAAGTCCAACCCATTGTAATTTATTTGTGTAGAGGTTGGTGTGAGCGATGTCCAGAGTCCCAAGGCTGAAGGGGGGGTTAAGCCGGCCCCTGGAGCCCTGTGCCTGAAGCCAGAGAGGGGAAGGAAAGGGATCTGAAGTCCACCGCCGATGCCTCTGGCTGAACAGGGATGGGGGAGGCTGAAGCCCTCTCCCAGAGCCCCTGGCATCTGCAGGGTGGGGCTGCTGCTTTGCCCCCTCCCCCATCTCTGCCCAAGAGGCTGTCGTGGCCACAAGAAAGCCCCTCGGTAGCTGCATTTGAGAAACGCTGGCCTAGGTGACCGTGAGCCCTGGAATGTTCCTGTTAAACTGACACCACCTTAGGACAGTCAAGCCCCTCCTTGCTGTTCAGTGGTATTTCTCTTCACCCCCACCCTCCTTCCTGTCCTGTGATATAAGTTGCTTTTGGTGGATGTGGGAGAGAAGCTTGAATCACAACAGAAACAGGCATCCTCTGCTCACACCTGGCTCTCGAGCCGCCAGTTAGCCGACATGAACGCTGACGGCCTCCCATCTCAGTTGGCTGGAAACTCACTAAGGGCCCATGCCTCAGAAGAGCTGAGCAGCCCTTGGACCAAGCACCTCACAGGATCAGATCTGAAGGGCACAGCCACATATGCCTCTGAAGGAAGACTGAATCAATGGAAGAAGCTATATGAAGAGTGGGGGGACAAATAGTACAAAGCTCTGTGCATAGTTAGGTACGAGCCTAGGAAATGATTTACCTGAATTTGTGTTTGGTGTTTTAAAGAGAGGGGGGAAAATAAAAATCAAGCCTTGAAGATATTTTTGCTGTTGGAAAAAGTGAGTCCATGGCAGATTTCACAGATGTTTCTAGTGCCTCTCTGCCTTTGACCATCTCTGCCATTTTCCTCCTCGACTTTATCGTTGAAACACACCTTACCTCCTGTAAAAGGCAGTTTGCAACTCAATTGAACTGCACTGTTACCATTTTTTAAATTTTTTTTTGAGGAAGGCTTGTTAAAGCAAATGCACCCTGGAACGCCAAAGCTGTTTCTATGGCGATGATGGAAAAGGGAACAGCACCTTCAGGACTGCGCATAGAGAGAACTTGTGTGAGCAGCGAGTGTGTGTGTGTGGGGGGGGGAATGGAGGACAAGAGCGAGTGAGAGAACTGAATTAGAGAGACAGAACATGATTGCTTATTCAGGGCTGTGGATAATGGGAGTAAATTACAGCTCCGGATGACAGGCATTAACAAAATTGACATGCTGCATTTAGTGTCATCTAGATGTTTGATTTAACTGCAGTAGATGGAGTATTAATACGGAAAGAGAATAGCCTGCTCAATTTCCTCACCACATGAACATTAAAGGGCAGAGGGTGCGAGGGAATATTTTTTAAGCACAAGCGAACATCGCTGATTTCAGAGGGTTGGTTAGGAGACTCGGATGTAAGTTTGGCTGCTTCCAGAGCGAGCTACATTGCTTGAGTCTGAAAACCTGGGCAGACGAGTTTAAATCGCACAACATCTCAAAAAAGAACTTTGGAGGAAATTGCATGGTTTGTTTTGAAAGCAGGGCCGACCTTATTAGAAATTACTCTCAACCCTCTTGTGCTCCTTGCTGGTGTCACCTGTTGCATCAACAGTGAAGTTTTGGTATCAGATGAGTTCCAAGGGGACAATAACCCCCATCTTAGCTCTAGTACCTATCATTACAGAGGGCGGCTAAAACAACAGAGAGTCAAATCCTGTAGTCCTGATTTAGGGAAAGTTCCCATTGACGTGAACAAGTGAGAACTGAGTTCAGGCCTCAAGCTACGGATCTGCATACAGCTACGTTTGGGGTGGAGAGAGAATGGCAGCGGGGATAGAATAGGTGCACAGCAATATGGGGAGGGGAAATTTTAACCACAGATGTCAGGGAAAACCCCTCCTCTTCCAAAAACTAGTCCAGGATCTTGTGTGTCCAAGCCAGTCACATGGGACCTCTGTTTCTAAGGAAACACAAATTATATGGGGCACCGTTTACCTCCCAATGAGCTGATGTCACAGGGATTTGAACATATGGTTGCAAAGAATCTAGCTATTTCCAACCTGATGCTTAAACTATCCCCTCTGGCTGTTTATACTGTACAACCTGTTTGTGCTGTACAAGGGGAAGGAATGTGATTTGGAGTTTTGAGACTCTGGAATGAGGACATACAATCAGAAGACAGTTGGCTACAGAGTATAATAAATAACCCTGGACTAGGGAAAGTAAACGAATGCTTGGAAAATACAGTCCTGTTGTTCCTTTCTATTGGGGGCACAAACTCCTCCACAAAACTACATGCTTTTCTCAGAACCCAAACTTGTTAACCTTTATTTTGCTCCATGTTTTCAGAGGAGTGACAGATGCAATCATGAATACTGCATTCAACTTTCGTACGATGTTAAAAAAATCCTACACACACCTATCCCTCTGCTATCGCACACAAACAAACAAGGAGAGAAAGGAGTCCGGATTGGAGGAAAATTATGTTTTTCCCCGAGTGAAAAATTTCAATGAACTCAAAGCTTTTTAATTTTCTTTGAAAACTTTCAGTTTTGTGGGGGGAAAAAAACCCTGAATAATTTAGACAATTTCCATTATTCAGTTACCAAGCGCCTGAGACAGCTAAATCCCCAAATAGCTTTCAAAGTTCCCCAGCACTTTAAAGTCATGTATACACTGTCATTACATTCCCACTAGTTCAAGTACGTTGGAAGCATTATTTTCACCAGTCAGTTTTGATTGCCTGGCTCATTTGCATTTCCTCCCCCAAGCCTTCGGGTAATTACATTACTATGCCATACAGCCAGACTGCATTTCAGACACACAGCTAGGAATGCAGAATAAGGGTAATTTGCTTTAGTGTGAAGTTTAAACAGAACAAAAAAAAAAAAAAAAGCCACGTGGCTGACGGGATACAGAAGGCGTTGCATGTGGGGCTCCAAATGTATGGCGGCTGCCTAAAGGCAGTGTCATCTCTTCAGTGCCTCTCCCAGACGCTACAAGCCATGAACGATGTGCTATAACCTTTCCTGGCCCCAACTCATTTTTCTTCATTTCTAAGACACACGAGCACCAGGTACGTCTGTTCTGAATGGTGGAGCGTGAACTCCCTGGGGACTTCTTAACAGACCAAAGCTAAACTTTCTTCTTACAAACACCCCGCATCCCCCTCACCCCGCCTCTGTGAAATCTATTCCCTGACAACCTGCAGTAAGCAGCAGATTAGATGCAACTCCATGTCCTGTGTCTGCACGATCCACCTTCACCGAAGGTCTGCCCTCAACTTACGGTTTCCTCTAGTAGAAAGCTAGCATCTCGCCATCCCGCTGCGTTAACACTCTCTGGTCCTCCTAACCCATTGCTGCAGTTATGTCGGAAGTTGGCGGAACACAACAGTGATTTACACACATTTTCATGGCAAAACGAAGCTAGCAAGCTCACCCTTCTGCATAACATAGGGTGACCAGAAAGCAAGTGCGAAAAATCACGACAGGGGGTGGGGATAACAGGTGCCTATATAAAGACAAAGCCCTGACTAGCGAGATTGCCCCTATAAAATCGGGACATCTGGTCACCCTAGCATAACAGCCCAGAGAATGTCACTCAGTACCGCCTGCATCAAACCCAGTGGCATGGGGGTTAAACTGGAGCGTATCTGATAGTATCAGATTATAGACCTACAGATTATTCACCTGGAAAAAAAAAAACACACTGGGAAGTGCATTATTCACCATTCAGTATTTTTGCCCTTAAAAAGTTTCAGTCATCTAATCAGAGCGCAGAAACAATACCATGTGACTTATGTGGCCAACCACACACCACCAACAAGGAAAGTGACGGCTGACGGGAACAGCTGGTGAACGATGTAGACACTGCAGAATTCTGTGGGGAGGCTTCAGAATAATGAATATGTTTGTAGAAACCAGGGTCAATCTGCAAATTGCACTTTCATAGACACACCCACAACAAATTCTGTGGTTTTAATCCAGAACCTAGATTGTCCTCCACCCTCCGATCTCCTCGGTAACCTCTCAGAAAGCCAACCCTTGGATGCTTAATTACACAGTGGAGGTACTGTTTGCTCCCCTCTGGCAGGAGACATGGAAGAGTTCATTACTCTTACGGTGAATAATAAAGAACTATGCCAAGGACATAAAACTCAGAGGGTGGAAAGTGGGTGAGCACAGGCAGCTGGTTAAGATAGAAAAGATGGCCTGAGAGAGTGGGTGAGAAGGAGGTCCATCAAGGCCAATTACAACAGGTCCTGTAAGCAGGGGCAATGATCCTGCCTCAATGGGTAGGCCTACACGGCAGTCGGGGCATGTGACCCGCAGACACACCTGAGCTATCTTGAATCTGGTTAGATCCACGTTAGCTTGAGCAGCAATAGCAGTGAAACCACAGCATCACAGGCAGGGGAATAGGCTAGCCTCACCACCCTGGGTACATACTGCTGCAGCTTTGTGGCTATTGTTACTCGAGCTGTTAGCTAGCTCAATATCTACCCATGCTATCAGAGGTGGGAACGCAACAGTCTAGACATACCCTATGCTACCTCAACAGATTCACCTTCCTGGATGGGGAGCCAGGACTGCCAAAGTCAATTCCCTAGCCCTGTCACCAGTTCAACTGCATGATCTCAGGGCAAGTCCCTTCCTCACGCTGATCCTCATTTTCCCAATCTGGAGCATGGAAATAAAAATGCTGCCTCGCATTTGTAAAAGCTGGGCACGCAAGGGCTGCCCACTGTTACGACCAGCATCTCGATCCCAGAACGGCTCATGGAGCGAATCTCAAAACCACCTCCCGATTTCTGAAGCTCCGGCTGAGAATTGTCCATTTGCAGGAAAGAAGGTGCTTGGCGCATTTCGAAAGCTGGTGCACTCAGTGCCCCGCAGGGAAAGGAAGCTGGCTTCCCCCGGGGCATTGCAACATGCACAATCAGTGCTCTTTCTTTCCTCGCCCAGGGGCCGAATTGTCATGCCTGAATAGAGGAGCCTGAACCTAAGCCTAGGCTGAAGACGCATCAGGTCACCAGCATGGCTCTGCTGGGTGGGCCAAGTCTCAGCTGTTTGTTTTGCTCAGGAAATCCACCTCACTGAAACTCCTTGTGCTCTAAACAGAGCTGACTGCCTCACCAAATTAAGCATTAATAGGTACAACTGGCTCCATGTTCCCACAACTAGCTCTACCAGTCCGCACATAAACCTCACAAGTAGCAAATAGTGCACTTTAATTCTCAACCGCCCATCAGGAACTTGTTTGTCTTAGCACATCCACTAGGAAACTCTAGTTTGAAAAGGGAAAGGAGATTAAACAGTAATATGATTGCTTATTATCTGACTTGTACTGCTAGAAGTCCCCATCATGGGCCAGGATCCTGTTGTGCTAGGTGCTGTACAAACATAAAACAGGAAGATGAGATCTGAAGATACAACAGGTAGACAACAGCAAAGAGACAAGAGGACAATTATGAGCAGTGGTCAAGGGTAGAGTGAGGGGCTGCTGGAGAGTGTCAATCAGGTTCTTTGTCTTTTCCACTTATGAGAGAGCAAGGGGCAACTGATATGACTCAGAAGCAAATGTGAAATAAAGGAAACATGTAGGACTAACCTGTGGAACTCACTGCTACAGGATATTATGGAGGCAAAAAAGGAATGACCATTTATATGAATAAAAATGACACCTGCAGTCATACTAGCTGGGATAAATGTTGCAAGGGTTGTCAGTTACATCAGGGTACAAACTAAGGCCCCACTGGAGGTTAGGGAGAAATCTTCTCCAGGGTCAGAATAGCTAGATTTAATACTTATAAAAAGGAAAAGAAATAGCATCCCACTGCTGGAGGCACTCTAAGGCTCTGATGGTTTTCTGGTGGCACTGTGCTCTCTATGTTCATGGTGTAAGGTCTGTTCAAAAGCAAATAACTTAAAAAAAAAAACCATGAAGGGTGCTACGTGATAACAATATGCTTTCCTATCACAGCGCTTGCAAAACTCAAGCACCTCAGATCTAGGAAATATGAAGGCCAGGATAAATTTGACCTGGAGCATACAATAAGCACAGACATATCTGGCCAGGTTCCCAGTGCCTTGGACACAGCTGGGGACTTGGTGTGAGAACACAAAGGAAATTTGGGTACCCTCCAGTGCTGAGGCCAGCCCCCAGCAGAGAGCAGAGCAACTGATCCTGCTCCCACTGAAATCAACAGCAAATAACTCCCACCGGCTGCACTCAGGCACCATTCTCCAAGCCCTTTTACAAAGGAAGTCAGTATCATATCCCTCATGGCCAAGTCACCCTGCCTCAGGTCCTCTCTCGGTTCCTCAATAAACTCAAAAAGAAACACAAAGTTAGTTAAAACACTGCCCAATTTATTCAGTCCTCAGGATACACACTGGCCCTCCAGGACCCAACCCTAGTTCAGTGTCTCTCTCCCCTAAGCAGGAAACCCTCCAGCCCTTCTTTCCCAAACTGGGTCCCAATTCAAAGTCTCTCTCAGGCTTCACCTGGCTGGAGTTCAGCCTCCTAGCTCTGACTTCTCAACCCACCTGCTCTCAGGGTCTTCCTATAGAGGCCTTAATCCCTCCCTGCAGTTTCCTGAGCTTTCCCCTTCAGTGCAGCTGTCCTCCATCCATGCTGTTAACGTGGTACAGGTGGGCTGGAGCAATTCCTTCAGTAGCCAAGGTGGCTGGCCTTAAGGGGAAAGCCACCCTGTTACAATCCCCATTTTAGAGCAGGAAACTGAGGCACAGGGAGGTAAAATGGTTTGGCCAAGGTCACCCAGCAGGCTAGTGGCCAAACTGGGCACAGAACCCAAAACTTTTGAGTCCTACTCCAGTGCTCAAATCACTAGGCCACACTGCCTCCCTATACACAAAAAAAATTATAATTAAACCAAGTCACTGACAATCTCCTTCTTTCACATACAGCCAGAATGTGAGTTAAGAAGATTTAACTATATGAACAGTTTGAAGGGGAAGCAACAAGATATTTTAAAATATAGACGGAAACAGAGAAACGTTAGACAAAAGACGGAATTCAAACAAAGGTGATATTTTAATGACCTAGGCGAAACTCAAACGCATTTTGAATCATTTCCTTCAAACGGTGACCATTCTGCTTTGGCTTCAGACTAAATGTGGAATTTTTTCAAGCCAAACCAGTTTTCCAAGTCAAAGTTTCAAGGATGCTAAATAGAGCTTAGCTATAGAAGCTGGTTGCAGTCTTAATTATGGAGAGTTTTCTGCTGCTTCATAATAATCAAATGTGGTGCTTAGAATTAACATTTGGCCTATAGCAATGAACATGGACTGCTGAATGTTTATTAAAGACCAGCTCTTGACTACTCCAAACCCAAATTAGCCCTCAGCTGAGTACTTAGAGGTGTGACTGAGGACAGAATTTGCCCTGCAATGGGAATTTCATTCACAATTCCCTTGATGATCCATGAGAAGGAATACAGTCTGGCTCACTCTTTCATTGGTACGCTGGTCCTGCAGCCACAGCCACAGTAAAAAGCAACAATCAGTTGTACTGGTCACTGAAGTCAGCAGATATGGGGCTCAAGGTCCCCCCGGGAGCCTATCTGTTGAGTAAGAAGGCATTCTGTCACTTTCCAGAGGAGAAATGCACTTTAAAAGATAGACTGTGGAGCCTGCCATACTTGCTCTGTGCAGCCTTTCGTCTTCCCCCACATGGCATGGGAAAGGAGTCAAGCACTTAGAGTGAACTATCCGAGTACTTAGTTGCTTTGGAAACAGCACTGGCAGTTCAGCTTATCTACTGCACTAAGAAGGCATGTGCTCGGGTACACCAAAAAATTGTCTGCCACGAAGAATATACAAGCCAAAGCATCCAACTGCTTGAAAATGCTGGCAATAGTAATCATGTAAGGAGTGCCATCTACTTTGTGCTTGCTTTCCCTACCTGGCGGAGTTCCTATTCGAGGTAGAGCCAGAAAAATAAATAAATAAAGCATGAAAAAATAGAATAAAACCCAAAGCAGCCAATTAACCTGTAAAATACAAGTTATGTTCCCACTAAGTAACTGTAACCTCCTAATTAGCATTCATGCATGATAAGAGAAGCAGAGACAGAACTGGGTCAGCCAGTCGCATGAATGTGCTACGCAAAAGGATCTGATTCAAAATAATGACTAAAGTTCCAGAGAAACTCACTGCCAATTATCTTCTGTGTAGTTGGTTTCTACTTTTTGGCTCTCAAATAGCACCAGTTCCAACAGTCGTCAAGGCCAACAGTGTCTTTCTTAAGGAAGCCATCCTGCCATTAAATCTTACACTGCTTTCAAGAAGCATGGGCCTATTAGGTGAGGGCTCCGATCATACTCAGGTGTTTATATATGAGGAATCCAGCTCCGGTGCATCTCCATGCGTAATCTGTCACCTATTGCGGCTGCTCTCATTTGAAAGGAGAGGAATCTAGCTGGTATTTGAAAGGAGAGGTATCTAGCTGGAATTCTTGCACTGCAAAACATTGAAACTGCCTGTTGTACATTCACTTGGATAGTTCCAGAGCGTGAAGCAAAACAGCCATATTAATGTTGGAGAGGAACGTATGTGATGAAGTTTGGGGTAGGCTTCAAACCTCCATGCTTTCTCCAAATTGGGGTCATTTGGATGTAGGTTTTTTGTCCAGGCCCATCCCTAATTAACAACACGTGCGGTTAGCACTGAGACACAAAGCAAGAGAACCAGTCAAATTCTTGCGCTGTCCAGTCACCACCAAAGACTGCCATGGGACTCAAGGCAGTTTGTAGAGTAATTAGGGGGTCAGGAGTCCTGGGTTCTATTCCAGCTCTGCAGGTCACAACCTCCCCATGCCTCAATTTCCATGTCTGTAAAATCGGCACAATAAAAATTGCCTACTTCAAGGGGATGCAGTGAGGCTTTACCTGTTTGTAGAGTGCTTTGAAGTCCTTGGATGAAAGGCGCTTTAGAAACGCAAAGGACTATTACTATTTTATTTTGCATGCCATATGTTCTTCAGGACGTATAAACGAAAGGACTCGATGCTTTGGCTTTGATTAATTGTGCAATAAAAACATATACCGCATGTCGATCCATCTGCAGAGCCTCTGATCATTTTCGCAGAGCCGAGATGCCAGGAAATGAAAGCATACAGGCTCTCTGACGCGATTGAAACAAAGACCAGTGAAGGGTAATGGATGGTTTGTAGCACAGGCAATGGGATTTAGAGGTGGGCACTGGTTGAACTCCAGCCTGGGTCAAGGCACCGGCTGTTCAGTAAGTTAGTTTCAGAGCAGCTCCTGCTGGACAAGTGTTAACATCACAGAACCCCATCAGCACACCTGGTTACCGTGGGCTGTCTCTTCTATCCCTAATCTCCTGTGATTCTATGGTCCTGGAGCCTTGCTGCATGTCCACAGATGGCTAGCGCCTGCAGGCAAACCTGGAGGTTTCTTTCCAGGAGTCCATGTTGAACGTGAAAACCACTTTCAGGATGGGGGATTTCCCTTAGGCCTGGATACGTGGCTCTCTGGATACGTGGCTCTCCCTGTCTGTGAAGAAGGGAGGCCTGTGGGAAGTGGTGTCTCGATGGCACTCTTCCCCCCAGGACAAACCCTTCTGCCTTGAGCTCCGCATGGAAAGGGCTCTGTCAAGTTTTGACCGCAGCTGGGCTGTCCAGCACTGTCCCTTGACAACAATCGGGGTTCCCATGCAGCCATCTCATGGGGAGCCAACCTGGCAGAGCAGAGCATAGGTGGGAGATCTCTATGCATGGATCCCCAGGGTTAGGGGAGATCTTGTCCCCTGTAAGTGCCACGGTGCTCCAGAACCTCCCAGCAGAGGGGACGCTTAGCAGCAGATTCCACAGAAGGGCAGTTTCACATGCACACTGTTTCCCCCTCACCCCCTGTGCTCTAGGGGGGATAGGGAACTAGTCATGGGGTTTTCAGGTTATAGCAGGGGCCCATTAACAACTGGGAGAAAGCTCACACTGCTGCTTCTGCCCCACCCATGCCCTCGCTACTTGGTCAATAGAGGCGCCGAAGCCTTTGGGCCAGCACCTTTCACTCAGCGATCAAGCAGGTTGGGATCAAACTGATTTCTCATGGCAGCAGGCTGGGCACTGCCAAAATGATCCATCCCCAGCTCTCCTCACCTCCGCTCCAAAGTCATGCTCCGGGTTCCGCTAAGGCAACCACATTTGGTCTCTGCACAAACGCACTTCTCTCGTCCGGAGTCCCACAGCCAATTTTCACCAGGCTTGGGTTCTGAAATCACCCAGGCTTTGCTAACCAAAGCCCCAGGCTTTCATGCCACTGGTTTATGAGTCTGGCTTTGTTTCCTCTTTGCTTTAGCAGCATGGATCGGCTTCAGGCAAGGCCCCAGGCTCTTCTTGTTGATATCAGACTGCCTGGGAGAGGAAGTGAGAAGTCTGGTCTGACAGCTCAGCCATTTGTCATCCTTGCAGTGCACCAGAGACATCAGGCTTTTCACGGTCAGGCCCCGTGCTGGAACTTTTACAGAGTTTTACTTCAAAATTCTTCCTTTTTATTGCACCCAAATTGGCCAGTGGCTCGGAGCAAAACTGGCTGGAGTCTGAAGTTCTTTAGCCAAAAACTGAAAAATCTTTTATTACCATTGGCTTTAAGACAGTTTAAGCAAATCTTTTACCAGCTGGAATCCAATATAAACCCACAGAATTTGACTCTATTAGGAACAAGGACATAATGATCACAATTTACCTTTTATAACGGATGGGGTACAGGCTCCGTGGAAGCCCTGTGCTTTCTCACTGTAGCCAATCTAGCTTCATCTCCCCCCAGCACCTGTCACCCGAGTATCTAAGACTGACAGCATTTTATCTGCCTGACAGAGCATCGCTGCAGCAACAAAGCTTTCCCCGTGCATAATCAGATCTATTCAAAGAAGACCGTCTAGGTGCATTTCCTAATTTTAAAACTTGTTGAACAACTCATCAGACAAAAATCTGGCTTTGGCATACATTTCTTTGCTTTTGGGGGGGGGCGGGGGGCAGAGGACCTCCTCTGTTGCCTACATGAACTGATTTATTGTTGTAGGGTTGCTGATCAGGTTGTTTTAATTCAGTATTTGTCTTGAGAGACAACACACACACATAACATGGGTTTTGCCAGCAGAGAGGGGGGACTCACACACAGCAACACACAATAAATGACATGCGTTTTTCACACCAACGTAAGTGAAAAAATAATGAGGTAGAACTTGTAGGGACTGACGGGCTCTGGCTCTGTGCAACCGCAAACCAGGGGAAGTGATGGAGAAGAGAATGCAGAAAACGTTACCCCCCCCTTTTATGCATATGGTTAAGAGGCCCCACCCCAGAGCTCCATCCCTTACCCCGCACTGCCTCTCCTTGTCATTTTTGAGTGAGCAGATTTTAGGGGAGACAGGAATCATTCCCCTGTTAATAACCTTGGGTGGCAGAATATGTTCCTGGTTCTGCAGCGTGCATGATGGGAGAGCTTTTGATGGCACACTGAATTGTTTACTTCTTAGAAAATTAGCACTAAATTCCTCTCCAAATCACAGGGTGATGTTTTCTGCATCTCGCAGAGAAAAATTCTCAGAATTTCAGAGCATGCCATTTGTAAAATAACTGAAGTTAACCAGCTTTTTCCAAGAATATTCAGAAAAGAGCAGCTTCCCGTACAATAACTTGACTGAAGGATCTTTAGATGACTCATCCCTCTCATCCCACTGTCTTTCAGCTCCATTCAGGTAACAATAAGGACACATCGCCCTCAGTGGCAAATGCTGTTCTTGACATCATGCTGTTCCCAGTGTTAGTCTGAACAGAAAGAATTTTCTTCCTCCCTCCAAACACTTAAAAGATATCTACTTGTGCCCTAGGAGATCAAATTCAGCTCTTGGGATTGAACCAAGAATCCTCCCCCAGCGGGCAAAGCAGACGCTGGCTTGTTTGGTTTTGGGCAAGCCTACCAGTGGGCTTCGGAGTGTTGTTTTTTTATTTCATGCACAGAAGCAAACTTGTGCACTAGTGATTCATGTTACAAAATGGATTTCTGCCAAAGCCTACCATTCACTGGAAAAACCCAGAGTCAGATTCAAATGCACACTGTCTTTCACAGTACACCATCTAGGTCAAGGCTAGGTAACACTTTTCTGTGGAATAATTCTTGCATGGGAGAACAGTTCAGAGCAAATAACGTATTCCATGAATTCATACCCAATTCTGCAAACCATTATACCCGTGTATATATTGCCATCGGCAAGTCAACTCACATGCAGGAAGTTAAACGCCTTCATAATGGTTTGAAGGCTTGGAGCCCTGTCCTCATTTTCTGTTCACAACTGCAAGCGACTGACAATTCTCGGGAACTATTCACTATTCAAAGATCGTTCACATTGACCCTTTCTGCAAATGGTGCTTAATCTAGGTCACATGAGCAGTTCACGCTCAGAATCTGAAATTCAAAATCCCAGCTGTGTTAGGTCGTTTCCTTTCTATGCAAAGCAGCCCATGCGGCCCAAGAAAGAAAAGGAAAGCAATGGTTATTGGGTGAGTTTACTCACCTGCTCGTGATATTCAATTCCCATGCTCAGTGTGTTGATCAGAATGGCTATCATAATTCCGCGGTTGAAATACTTGCTCTCCACAATCCTTTTCAGCTTGCTGCCAAAAGCCCTCCAAAGTCTAGCTACTTTATTCCGCTCCTTTGGCGTCTTCTTCTTCCTCTTCTTCTTCCTCTGCTGCTGGATCTGATCTCTTTGGTCTCCGTGCCTCAGGTCCTGGGTGAACTCGTAGACTCCGTTGTTGTCAGAATCGTAGCTGTCGGACTCACTGAACTCAAACTCGGGATCCTCCAAGATGTTAGCACAGTAGGGGCAGTTCTGGAGTTCGCAGGTCAGGATGCTGGCCTGGGGGCTGGGTAGAGGGCATGGCACGTTCAAACCCGACAGCCTGCTGGAAGTCCGACACAGACCTACAACCAAGGGACACGCACAGGATCAGCAGCAGAATTAACTCCCACCTTACTCCCAAAATCTCCTGGATGTCCCTGTTTTCCATTGATATGTTAGCTTATAACAAACGGGCTGGATCTCCTCTAGCGCCACCAGACATCATGGGCTTGATGCTAGACTCACTAAGGGAGGTTCTTTGGCCCGTTTCATTCAGGAGGTCAGACTGGATGCTCATAATGGTCCCTTCTGGCCTTCAACTCTATAACTGCCTCTAATTTGGACCAATATTTTCCACAGTCTTCTCTTTTATCCCTGTTTTCCACTCCTTCGAGTTCCTCCTTCCTTTCTTGCTTCAGATACCTAGCCCTAGACAGAGCCTTCTCCCCCAGTACATGGTGATCACTTTGCATTCTGCTGCAATTGAATGGCATGCCCTGCACTTTCACTTTAATTAAATGCAATAGTCTAGCATCCTTAATGGCAATCCCAGTGCCGGCTACAAATTACACCCGATTTAGAGGACACTTCAATTCTGATAACAAGCCAAGTTGGGGGGGAAAGGGCAGTGGAGGAACAAGGATAGCTACAGATGAAACATCTCAGCACTGGCTGCTTTGATCCCTTAGAACCTCCTCACCACTCCTTTCCTTTCGAGCTTTTGAAACGGTCATTCGAATTTCTTGCAGTCAAGACTCAGCGAGAGTTGTGGCTATTTCGAATGGGCACACAAGGGCTGGAATTTTGAATCAAATATGCAACAGTGTTTTCTGGTGTGGGGAGAAAAATTGGCAACCCTTGCAGAAGCTGGGTAGGGAGATGGTGCTGCCGACCCAACTTGGAAAGGACGTGCCCATCCAGGAAGTCTTTACAGACCAAATCAATGAGCCAATGGAGATGAATTGAGAACTGACCTTCGCCCGAAGCTCAAACAGAACCAGAACCAGACTCCTGTACGGTGCAGGCAGAGCTGGGCATAGACCAAATGGCACCCCAGCCGAGGAGCGTCTTTGGCACCTCCCTCCTTCCATTTGTTAAACTTTTGAATACCTTATTTTGTATTGCATTTGTAGCCCATTTCACGACTTCGATGCACGATTTGCATGCAGGATTTACACACATACAGAATATCGGAAATATTTTATTTCAAATCTATTTTCCCTTTGGTTGTTAACAGAAACAACACCCCAAGCCTGGTGCCCCCTAAGCCTAGCACCCCAGGCGGTTGCCCGGGTCATCTGCCCCTAAATCCAGCGCTGAGAGCAGGCAGAAACGCAATAACGCTCCCCTCCCGCACAACGTTCCACGTGGGAAGGGCACAATTTGCAGGGCACAATTCCACAACACAACGAAAGAGAATATTCTCCCACAATCACATCCCTTCTAGAGGACACCAATTCCCTTCTCAACCAGGGCTGTCAGCTACCGGGCCTTTAATGCCTTGCTAAGATGGACGCAATTATCCCTCAATGTGTTTGGCTCATCGCTCGCCACGATTGGATTCCATGCTACCCCTCCTTCCTGGTTGTGCGCGTGCCGGGAAATCAGCAGTGCAGCACTTTGCACTATTCCAATGGAGATGGAAGCCAGAAGCATTGGCTGGAGCTCACCAAAGAGCTTCAGGGTCTAATCCATCCAGCGTGGGGCAGGAATCTAACGTGGTTCAGACAGGCCAAAGCCACTTCTTAGCTGGGCCAGACACCTCGTCTTAGCTCCATGCTCTGCGGTTCTAAGCCAGGACCAGCAGGGGTAGACTTATTAGTCACCAGCAGTTACTGGCAGAGGGAATGAGAGCTATAAAGCTTAATTGAATCAATTTAAATACTCCTTCCCCTGCTTTCCTAACCCGCCCTTCCCATCTTTTTAGTGTCCCTGCAAATATTTCTTGGAGGTGGTGGTGTAGAAGGGGGGTCATCTCCCATCTCAAGGCCTCCCCAAACCTACGCAACTGCTGTCTCCCTTTACCCTCAAGCTGTGTGATCACTGGGGAGGCAGGCCACTCAGCCAGTTTTAAGCCAGACACTCCCGTTTTTAATGGGTTCACCCCCACCCCGGTCTGGTACTGAGATTAAACTAGACACAGTTTTGTCCAGTATCACAGACGGAGGATGCCATTTTGAAGAGCGCCTGTCTGTGCATCCCCGCTGGCATGGCCTTGTAGGAACTGTGCATGCAAGGGATGGGGCAGCGTGCTCTTCAAAATGGCGCCTTCCCCCATGCAGGGTGACACGCATGGCAGGGGTGGGCTCACGCCGTTCCCAGAAGAACTAAAATGTCCGGTGTTCTGGAACTGCATGAAAGGGTGCCCTACCAGTGGGGTGGGGATTGCACATGAGTCTGGTCAAGCTGGAAATCAGAGTTACAACCTGAGGAGGCAGGAGTAGATATGCGTTCAGTTGGGTGGCTTCGAGTCATAGGAATTTCCACCAGGAATCCCATTCCACTTCCCTTCCCCCCAAAATACCCTCCTTCCAAATTTCCAAGAGGTGCCAGATAACCTGCAACTACCATCGTCTTTACTTCCTGTTGTAAACTCTTCTGCAGCATTACTATTCACTGAGGAGCAGCTGCTGCGCTCCCCCCTGTAGGCGGCTGCATGTCAGCGATAGACATAATGATCCTGGTAGAATTTATAAAGTGTTTTGCCATCCTTAGAGTTGAAAGGGCGTCTATGAACACGAAATATTATTCTTAATGGCATTATTAATAGCAAGGCCTTCAAAGAACCCGGAGCCCAATTACTATTCCATGGAGTCCCTGACGTTCCCCTGAATTCACACTAGTGCAAGTGAAAGATGAAATCTGGTACTCCCTTATCTCACATAAAGCACAGTGAACAGGACTCTGTGCCCAATCAACAGGACCAACCTCTGGCTTGAACTGCGAGTTTCAAGCTATAGCCATGGAACAATTTCTTTGCTTTCAGCTTCCAGAAGCATGGACTTTTATCTCAAAGTAAACACATCTTCTCACACAATAACCTTCATTAACTTGTAGAATTAAGGCCGTGGCAATGATTAATATAAAACCCTTGTATAAGAAGAGGAAGAACCCCTCTAGCTCCTAGTATTTTAAAAGAATTGAAATGTCCAGTGAAGGTAATTTATATAAATAATTGCATGAGCTTTACCATTTGTGCATTCAGTTAAAAACCATGCTGACATGGAAAAAGCCACCCAGCATATTTCACAAACAATCTGAACTCTGATCCATAAGATATACTTAGCGCTCTTTCAACATCTACATGACTAGTATAAATAATTGCGTGTGTACAGGCATGGATGAATATAAACTGTATGGACAACTACAAACATGAAAAAAACCATGAGACTGATTTAGAAAGCCATAGATTGTAAAAATAATAAGGTGGGGGTCTTTTTATTTATTTTTGGTAGTTTTAGATCTTAGAGTTCACGTTTTCCAGCTTTTCTCTGCCCCCATTAGGGCTAGAGAGACTTGTTTAAAAAAAAAAACACTAAGATTCTCTCATGATCCCATGATTCCGGCAGCTGGTTCTTTAAGAAAAACACCAAATATTATGAAACTCGCAATAAGATCATGGGAGTCAGCAGTGCAGGATGTGGTCACACACAACATACAATTAATGAGAAGTGTGTTGAAAGAGTTCAGAAGAGCCGTGCATGTTTAACATTAATGCTTTCGTTTTCCTGATTCAAAAGAGCTTTGACTCTGCAGTCGCATCACAGCCCTAGTGCATCCCCCTGTGTAGGGAAATGCGGAAAACAGGGAAAGACTGGAGGATCCACATCCATGTGGCTCTGCTGCTCCCACATCTAACTCTTGAGCACTAGCTTTTAGCAACCCAGTGCAGAATGTAGAGTGGGCTCTTCCCTTTTAACCAAAGCCTTGAGAAATGTGCCTGAAGAGATGCAATACAGCCTGTACTAAGGGCGAAAACTCATGCAGCCTAGACGGCTGACATCCAAGCTTTCCTTGGAAGCCCGCTGTCCAGGGGGATATGCACGGAACAGCAGGAGAAGCGATTCCAAAGGCAGTGGTTTGCTTTGATGAATCAGTTTATCAGAGGCTGACAAGGAGCGAGGCTGCAGGTTTCACAGTCCCTTCCCAAAAGCTCGTAACATCAGGGACAAAAGATCAGAAAAACAAAACCACCAAGGGCAGCTGCTTCTGCTAGGAGCAGAACCTGCCAGGCTGCTGATCTGGAGGAACAGACACTTTACAGTACATTTCCTCAGGTCCATTCTACCTTTGTTCATTACCGCCACACTGAGGACCAGATTGCAGGCAGTGGATTCTCATTTTGGGTGGGAGCAAGGAGGGAAATTCAAGGAGACACTTTCTCCATGTGAACAGCTCCCAGCTGTTTGTTCCATAACAGTGAGGAAGAGATGGTCCATCTTGCTTAGGGCTCAGTATCCGTGCATTCACACTGCAGGCTTTACATCAGCCACTGCAAGTGGGAGGCAGGGCATAACAAAGCGTGAGGCCCAGCAACTTGCCGTATTCCTAGCTTCTCCGCTTAGCACTTACACTGTTCAGGGCATGACCTACCCTTTCAGCACCTCCTGTGTGTGCTCATCTGCTCTCCAGTTCACACCCCGCACCTTAAACGGCTTTGCCCTGAGATCACTGCACCGAGATTTCATCCATTCTCCCCTTTGCCCCAGCATAGCCTCCGTGATTAACAATTCCTGAGGTTTTCGTGTATTTGGGGGGCATTTTATATTGGTCACAAAACAAGCAAGCAAGTAAACAAACAAATGTAAAACGGGAGCCCAAAGTCTATCTTGTCCTGAACCCAGTTTTGGCGGGGGTTGAGTTTCTGGAAATCAGGGGAGAGAGGCTCAGGGGGAAAAAGCGTCAAGTTTACAGCTGCACGAGAGCATGATGCAGTCACATAGACCCAAACCCCGCAGTACTCCCCACTAGCTTAAATGAGGGCGCTGCTTTATCTTGAGAGACTATCAAGATGATTCTGACCAACTAAGCACCGGTATATGACCCGTCACCCCCAGCTAAGCAGTGGCTTCACTTTTTCTCCCCAGGATTTTTATTTTCCACTGGGTTCCAACAGGGCCCATACAAAGCCTGTTCTCTCTCTTTTCAGGCTCCATTTTGCAGAACGAGGAAAACTGGGAATTTCTGATGCGCTTTAGACAAGCCTGCAAACTCTTGGGTGCTTGGCTACCCTGAACTCTGACCCCTGTGAGCTTCGCCCATCAGCAGTCACAAGGAAGGTCAGAGCTCCCATGAAGATATGAAATTTGGCTAGAGTTAGTCCCGCAGACCCTTTCACGCAAAACCCTTTGCCCCCTGATTCCAAGCAGGACAGCAAGTCCTTTTTCCTTACCATGCTCGCCCATCAGATGACGGAGCTTCTCAAAAGGAGCTGCATTCAAACTCACGGGGCTATTCACCATGGCCACAGGGGTACTGCCACTTTTCTTCCCTTTGGGCACCGGGGCAGAACCGGCTTTGCTAGCTGGAGAAGGCAGGATGGTTGGATAATTCATGTTGCCATGGTTGGTGGGGAGTCCAGTGGTCCGTTTAATACTTGCAGAGGCATTGGAAGACTTGCATTTCACCTGGGGTCCTTCGACGTGGCAGTCGGCATGGTAAATGCTATGGACAGACTCCGAATCCAGAGCGGGGGGAGGGCTATGCAGGTTGGGAGACGGAAGCATCAGTTGGCTCCCAGACCTCATGACCTTCAGCTCCAGGTCACAGATCTCAGGGTTGGAACGTGGTCCCCGGGGGCTGCCATTGCCGATGTGGTAGTGGTGGTGATGGTGGTGGTGGTGGTGAATGAGGTGATGGATGGAGGTGATGTGTTTTTTGCTTCTGCGGCTTTGCCCGTTAGGGACGCAGTTGGGGTTGACCTTTTTCCGGCGCTTGCTCTGCCAGTTGTTGTACAGACGCAACGTCCGCCGCTTTACCTTTCTGAAGATGTGGCAGATATATTTGAGGAGCTCATCGTAGCAGCTGCCTGGCTCCGAGAAACTGGCGATTGTGCTGTCGTTGGAGAGGTAGCGGGCGCGCTGCTCCTGCATCAGCTGGTTCTCCCGTTGCTTTGTTTCAGAAAACTGTGTTGCTATCACAACCAGGCACAAGTTAATCATGAAGAAAGAACCCACCTGGGGAAGCCAACGAGAAAGGAATCAGAGGTTTTACCAAGAGGCACCCATCAAATACACCTAATTGCCCTGGTGCATTTGCAATATTTGTTGGGCTCATTTTAATATTGGGATTTTCCCCTCTTGCCGAATGCCCAGTTCTGCTGTTGGAAGGGGGATCTTTACTTTTAAACCCCCTCAAATACCAAGACTGACATATGTTAAAGTGGGATTTACAGAACAAAATGTAACCAAGTACTGCTGAGAAAAAGATCATTTTACTAGCAGGCAGCTGGCCAACATGCAGAGAGGAAGTTTGGTAGCCCGTGTTTCACTCACTCTCTTGTACTGGACCTGCCTCTTCCTTTTAACTTACTTACCCACAGACGTGATGTACTCTGATTTCTGACACACCAGCCAGGATTCAAACTCCTCTTTGGAGAGTTCTTTCAAGTGTAGCCCACCACGACAAAGAATAAAGATGCTCCAGTACAGAAGGTGTTAATAAATTCTAGCCTATCACACAGCTGATTGGAGCAGGTTTATAAAAGGAAAGGGGAAGCTGGTGCTAAGAAGATAAAGGGTAGGTCTACACTGGAGCTGTAATTTTCAGCCTGGATAGACATGCCCTCACTAGCTCTGGTTGAGTTACACACTAAAAATACAGCGTAGCTATGGTGGTGTGGGCAGCGAGAAGGGCTAGGTGACCCCGTCTCATCCAAGACCCTCGGTATGTACTCAGGTGTCTAGCCCATTCTGTCGCTTGTGCCCCAGCAGCAACGTTGCTATTTTTAGGGTACCAGCTCAATCAAAGCTAGTGTGCGTACATCCCCCTGTGCTGGAAATGACGCTGTCAACTGGAGTGTGGACATAACCCAACAGTGTCCACTCGCCTCCCAGCTGGCTGATGCAGGAAAGTCTTTGTGTGGTTGTTACCCAGGAATTCGAGTTGATGTGTTCTGGTTCAGAGGTTTGTTTCTGGAACTCAGACAAGCCCTGAGAAAAGGGGTGTGATGTGCCCTGTAGAGTTGGGACCCTTACTGGCCCTTCCCCAACCAGAGAGTCCTGTCCCACCCTCAGAGCCCTATTCATCTACATGGGTGTGGTTTTCCTAGGTGCCCAGAGACTTCACAACGGGTGCGCTGAAAGCAGTACATTACTCAACATGAAATCACTAAAGACGAGCAGTACTTGATGGCTGACCTCTCCATGTCCGTGTGTCTGAAGCATATGACTGCCTGAGTTAGGGCAGTAGGTAGGATGCAGGCCGAGAACCTTCTCCAGCCTGGAGACTGGGACCAGGACCGGATTTATGTTTCATGGGCAAGAACTGAGCACGAGCTGCCTTCTATTCAGGTCACACTGCCTGAAGGGAACAGTATCCCCCTAAGAGGAGGGAGACAAGACTAGGCAAGAGCAGCGGAGCTCATGAGGGATTGTGAGGTTCTCCAAAAGGACAGGACACAACCGATCCCTTCAGGCCATGCTGGAGGGAAGTGCTGCCTTTTCCTCTCATTTTCCTTTTTAGCAGGCTCTGAAGGATCAACTGAAGGGAAACGTCCAACAGTCCTGTTCCAAGAAGCAATGCACCGAGACTTAAAAGTGACTGATGTCAAGAGACACGCTCAAGCTGCTATTGCCCACCCGCTTGGTAGGAAATCTATGGATTTAATCTGGGCCATTGGTTCCATGCCTCCTCTGGAGAAATCTCTGGGGTATTAATTGCAGTGATAATATCCAATCTAGACACTCTCTGTAAGGGTGCCACCCTCAGCCCCAATTAGTCACCTTCTGGTTTTTCTGAAGGGCTATGAACGTGCAGAAACGTTCGAGGGAGTCCCACCGAGAAGCTAAGGTCTTCTGATTCCCAGACCTACGTACTAGCCACCAGAGCACAGCAGCTTCAAAGCTAGTGAATGGACCTGTACCTGTGCCGGAAATTACAATTACTGCTGCCGTGTAGATGTCTCAGGACATCTTACAGGAGACGTTTTGGCTAATAAAGGATAGTCTGGCCTCGGAGGGTCACTTGCACGCATACAGTTCCTTTCTCATTTAAACAAATTGTCTTCTGGAATGTCGAGAAGGCTGGAGAGTGGGAAGCAAGAGACATGCACTGCTTGTTCTCGTTAGCAGACATGCTGACAAGGTACAACAAGCTAGGAGAAGTCAAGGTTATAAAACCGAGACTTGGCGAGCGAGAGAGGGAGAGGGGGTGAACCATATGGTTGGACAAGCAGCAACAATACATACATGCCGCTAAAAAGGACAACAGTTTTGGTGGCATAATCTCCCACCCCACGGCAGTAACAGCCACTTTTACAATGACACCCAGGGTTTGTAGACAGTCCTGCCAGCCATAATGGCACGCTGACAGCACCTGGCTCGCCTCCAGGAAAGGGCCCAGAAACAACTTTAGCAAGGAGGGGTGGGAAATGCCCTTGTCCAGGGATTCATACTTACTATTATAAGCAATATAAAATATATAAAATTGTAAAAAGAATGTGCATCCATAACATAATACATGATGTCAACCCATCCTTCCAGGGTTATAACCTATGGGGAGAGAAAGAAGAGGGGGGAAAAAAAAAGAACAAGAGTTACAATCAGGATCAAAGTTAACGTCAAACTTCTGCCAACGCATGTTCCTTATCGCTTTGCAAAGTCTGTCAAGGTTTTCGTAGTGTTTCTCTCTGAGCTGGCTTAGCATCACAGTAATAAGTGTTACACATGTGGCCAAGAGACTGGCCTACAGTTTCAAAGGAATCTAGCATGATTAAAACTGATAAAACACCACAATGAAACATCTGAAGCGCTGGTTCGGAGCCAGGGCAAAGCAGAACTTCCAGAAGGAGTTTCATCAAGGCTGCAGACAGGGCCATGAAATCTACTTCAATCCATCGGCGCTATTACATTTAAAGTGAGAGGCTCGTGTTCTTAAGGAGGCTCTAATTTTTTTTAAACTCAGTTCTTTGTAATATCTCCTCCAAAGCTTAATATCACCGTTGCATGATTGTTGGTGCTGTGGCAAGCTGTTTGAACGAAAGAAAGTTGCTTAAATTAAATTGTGAATCAATTATGTACTTATGTTTTCCATCTCCTATTCCTCAGAAAAGGAGCCGAGGATTTAATTAACGCCAAGCAGCCAGTGTTCAGAGCAAAGTAATGGCCGCTGCATCATTCAAGCTTTTTTATTTAGCTAAATGCAGCCTAACCTTTATGGCGACATTTCTCTCTCGGTGCTGGACCTGCTCCTGCCTTCTTTGCACAAACAATAAAATCAACATTCCTGATTCTGAGTTTACTGGCAGTCAACTAGACACAGGGCCAAACTCTGTCTGTGGTTACACATGAGCATATACCTGGAGTAGCTCCATTGACTTTGATGACCTTACTCCAGATTTACACCACATTTGCAATGGGGTAACGGAGATCCTTGATGTCCATACAGTGATTCTTGATTGACACAGGTGTGAATGAGATTAGAATCAGGCCTAATGTTTGTACAGGAACATCTGCAGGCAGATTATTATAAAAGTGACTCTGCAAAGTGCTGTTTACATCCACTCAGTCAGTCAGACTTCTTCCCCGGTAGAAGGGTATTGCTGAAGTAGCCTTAAAGAAGGGGAACTGCATGTGTGTGGAACATATGGTGTGTCTACTCTGCAATGTAAACCATGGGTTCAAACTCAAGCTTAAGACTATTCCCCCTTCTAGCTATATACAAATTGTGCTAACCCCAGGCTTGGACCCAGGGTCCCAGGACCCCAGAGTCAAACCAAGACCCAGATTTCAAGTCCTATTGCTTTGCAGTGTAGATGCAGCCTCACTGGACTTGTGCTTTGGAAGTCTGTCAAAAGCATCCCACAGTCCTACAGGCTGACGTTTCTTTGTCCTCTGGACAGTCAAGCTTGGGGGACAGTCAAGTTTTCTCACACTGCACCACAAAGAAAGGGCTAGAGCTGTCACATTTTGGGAGGGCAGTAGGAAGTCTGGGATATGGTTGGTTGGATTCAGATCTGTGTACTGCAGTATGGACACCGGAGCCCTGGATTCGGGCCCAGGTTAGAAAATTCTTAACCTAGGTTTGACAATCAGTGTAGATGCTCAAGCCCCGGGTTCTCTAACTGAGGGTTCAGTGACTTCCACTAACCCTAAGTTTCCACTGCAGTGTAAACAAACCCACTGACGTGTAGGTCCTCTCCTCCTTTGTTTTTTCTGAAATAAACACGGTTCTTTGTTGTTTGATTTTGTATGCACCAGCATGACTGTCCGTGTTCTCACAACACAGGTGCCCTTGTGGAATAGAAAGTTTCCAACCTCTTACCCCCCCACAGTGCTCTCCCCTGGTTTATACATGTATTGAAGGGGAGACTGTTTAAAGAGAGAGAAAAAACGACATGCACCTGATTCCCCTCTCACTTCAGTCCCTAGAGAGCAAGAGTAACGCTATCTGATTCAATGGCATAAAACTGCCGTGACAGCAGGTTCGGGCTCTGAATCTGCTGTTTTCTGCCCTGTGCTGAATGTGGTCAAAATGTTTGCACATAACAAAATCCCTTTCATCTGAGTTCCTGGCATGCATGTGCCATGCTGGGCAGCGGATAGCCTCTGGCACTAATTGCTTGTGCTGTTTCATGGGGAATCCAAGGAACTCAAGCTGGCAGACGGCATGGAATTCTATCAAACTGCTTCCAGTTACCCAAGAAGGCAAGCTCCACCGTTGTGCTTGAGGTTTTATTATATATCCTCTCTCCCTTCTTCAGATGACTTTTTTGGAGTCGTGCTGTAACAGCTGTGGTAACAGGTGTTCTCTCCGTTTACACTTGGTGATGAAAAAGGAGCCCAGGGACCCCAAATGTAGTTGATATACCTCTTCACTGACTTTGAGTTGGGCTGGCAAACCCCCAATCGAATGGCCAGAAATGATTAAAACGGCAGAGGCACGTCAACGAAAGGCGTTCGCTGGGGGCTGCTCTGCTGTCGAGTTCTTGAGGCGCTATCAAGTGCCTTGCTCGAGACACAGCTTTCAGGAACGTGGGAGCGTGTGGAGACTGAAAGTTTACACTAATAGAGGGCTGGTTTTTTTCCTCGTGCACTAGACATCGTTTTCAATTGCTGTCAATCGACGTGCCAGATTTCTGCTGCAGAGGCCTGAAAACACTCACCCAGCTCCCAGAACATTCAAGATGTAATTAGGACACGTATTGCTTACTCCCTTGCAAAACAAAGTGACGTGGACGGAGAGGTGCAAAGGGCTCCTTGCGGATTCATTCTCACAATGTACACGCAAAGTAAAAGGCAGAAATCCCTCAGGAATAGCCTTTCCGAGGGTATTTCTGGCTGCAACCAGACACCACTGAAAATCTCCTGTGCAAACTTGGTCTCACAAGATATCAAGTTCCTTCTTCTAATCACATAGATATGGCAAAGTCCACCACTTGGCTGCTTGTCTGAGCTGAAACAAGCCTCTGCGCTTTTACAGCCAATCGTTTACACTTATGGTAAAGGAGAATCTCGCCCTTTGACTTTTGTCCATTACTGGTTTAGATAAAGTAAACTAAACAGGTTGAAACTCTGGAACAAACTGAGCTGTCTGTAACACTGGTGTAAAACCGGAGTAACTCTATCATCTTTCATAGGCTTGCTCTGGATTGACTGCGCCCATTAAAGAGCAGAAGTTGACATATTATTAATGTCCCTAGACTAAAAACAGTTGGCGGTTAGGTCAAGAATCCTCTCCTAAAAATCTGGTATATTTTCCAGCACTGTATATTTCCCCTTCGGGCACCAGAAACACAATATCACCTGCTCTATGAAATGGAAATGACTTCCCTCTCATTTCCAGTCCCCAATTTGATCAATGCAGTTGACACTAGCCCTATTTGTTCCTCCAAGCTCCTTTTAAATATCTTCCAAAGACCCAAAGCACCTTTCCCTGTGCTTTGCAATCATGTCAATCCATTCTCAATAATTAAATTCCGTTTAAGTCAGAATCGTTCACGGACATACTAAACAGCCCTTCCAAATGTACCAGTTCAAAGCCTTCCACAAATGCAACATGCAATTATTTATCAACAGAGATAAGGCAGCAAGAAACACATTTTCTAATTCTGCTCTGATGAAAAAGATTTGTGTGAGATATGCGGCAAACCAAAAACGGCAGCTGGAGGGAAATGGCTGAAAGATTCAATTAAGATGATTGGCAAGCTAGTCTCACAGAGTGCTGTCAATTGCAATAACATGTGGGAGATGGAGAGGGAAAGAAAAGCTGCCCCTGTCGCACCAATAAGGGATTTTGGTTTATGAAGTCTAATCCTGGGCCAAGACTGGGGCTGTCACACTAGTCATCTGAAGGTCCTATAGGGCAGACACTGGAGTATCCATGCAACCTCCCTGCCTCCTTGTACCATTTCCCTAACTTTCATACGAATGTTTTCAGCTTGGTGAGGGGTGGAGTAAACCATCCAAAGCCCAATCGTACTAACAGGCATGGGTGTTAAGGCCCTGCATCCTAACCCAGGAATTTACACCCGATTCTCCTCTCACATCGGTGCAAAGACTTGATCCAAAGCCCGTTGAAGCTAATGGAAAGACATGCTTTGACTTCATTTAGCATTGCATCAGGCCCTATATCAGAAGTTATTCAAAGGCATTATACTGGTGCCCAATGGTTGAGAGGGGAGAATCGGAGCAGCAAAATCTCTCGGGATTTAATTACCTGGTGCTTTAGTCTGCACCGCCAGGGTATAAATTTTAGTCCATGTAAGTGTGTCACATTCTAACTGGCCCGTATGGACCCTCCTGGCTTACATTAAATGTTCCTTAGCGTACACTAAAGAAACCCAGTTTCAAACAGTCCTAGGGAAACTTTTAGTGGGTGCCAACAGCGTCCACACAAGCCTCTTGGCATGCAATATGCTAGTGCGGATTAAGATGTATACCCTTCTGGTGTGGACTAAGCACCGTGTACACAAGGCCTCCCTTAGGGCTTGTCTACACAACGAAAGCTCTGCTGACATTTGCTGACAAAAGGAGTTATTTTATTGGTGCGGTCAAATCACATCCTTGAAGAACATGAACGATAGCAGCAAAGGGATTCGTTTGCCAGTATAACTGTGTCTACATTAGGGCATAGCTACTCCAGCAAAAGCTGGCTAGGGGTTATGAGTTTTTCACACCCCTAAGCTGACAGCGATGCTGGCAAAATTTTGCAGTGAAGACGAAGCCTCAGTTATCCTGGGGCTGGCTCTCCCATTGCGTTTACACTGTGGTACCGCTGTTGACTTCAGTGGAGTTGCTCCTGATTTATAGCAGCCTGCGTGGCAGCAGAATCAGGTCTTCTGTTCAAATCAAGCAGAATCAGCCTAAGATTTTGGAAGCAAAGTCATCAGGTAGATGGAGATTAAAGCCGGTGGCTATTCACTCAGGTGTCCTCATGGTTCAATGGAAGACGCACAGTTTACATAGTTTTTTCCGTCAATCCCTGGATGACTAAATCTCTTTCTGGAATTATTTCTTATAGTGCATCTACCAGTTTTCACCCTAAAACCACTATCTCTGAGCTCTACCCACGGGTCTGCAGAGACTTGGCCACAATCCGCCCTGAGGTCAGGTTTTTCTTCTCTTCAGTGTCACTTTTTTGAGAGAAGAAAAAAACCACAACCCCACAAACACCTTTAATTAGGAAAGTCCATGTCACCTTGAATCACTTAATTCTTCTCTGTATATCATAATGCACCGAGGATGAGTGCCAGTGGCATATATGAATGAACTCTGAAGTCCTGCTAGCCAAGGAAGAAGTTTGCAAAAATTACCATGTGAAGTGAAGCCTACAAGCTACTAAATGCATGGCATGCTAAATTCCGGCCTTTTCCCTGACACTAGACCTTAAAACACAGGGAGACTCTGCTTTTGTAATCACTTGAACTAGCTTTTCTTGTCGAGCTGCTCTTACTATGTCTGGGGGGGAAAGGGTGCCAAATAGTTAGATCAGGGAGCTACAAGCGCCTATTCAGTGCTTAATGTGTAATGAAACAGGTGCTTGGACTCAAGCAGTTAGGTGCCAGGGCTCAGGCAATATTATTTTTACTTTCATAACCGACCCTGTGGTGCAGCGGCTATAAATTGGGACTCAGCTCTGGCAAGCCCTGGAACAAAGGAAGCACTGCCGGACTCCTGGGTTTTATTTCCAGCTTTGACACCTTGGTCAAGTCCCTTGCTTGTTCATTTAAAACATTTAGGACCTTGTTCAGCAAAACACTTAAGCATATGCTTGCTTTGCCAAATCAGGATCTACTGCAGGATTGAATTCCAAACATTTGCTAAATGTTTTAAGATCCTTGCATGCCAGGATCATCTTAATTGACGTATCGGTCAGCATTTCTATATATTCAAATATATCTATTTCCACTCAGCCTTTGTATCTGCTCATGCTGGGATCTTTTTGTGCAAGATGGAGACTGTTTGGATCACAATCCATTATGCTGAATTGGACGGAGAGTCTGTGACCTGCTCTGTTTTTCCCTGCTTATCTCTCAATTTTGCTGGCCCTGCTAGGAGGATTTTATAAACCTTGTCAAGCCCAGTCCTGATGATATCATAAACTGTGCAAGCTAATTAATTACCATGATTGCTCTCAGTAAATTTACAAGGCCTTTAATATGCATTTTTGAAGGCCTTTTTTCTGTGTATTTTGCCCTTTCATGGGCATATTGATTTGGCTAACAAGCTCCGACCAGTGAATAATGGAGTATTACTTTTCCTATGCAGAGGGCTTGGCAGCTAATCAAATCACTAACTATATATTTTCAAGTCCATTTCATAATTTTAATTATTTTCTCATGACACACGCTGTTAAGTAACCTCTGTGGTCAGAAAAAACAGGTTTTATTACTTTCTGAGTAATATTCTTTGAATAGGTAATTTCTTCCTTCGCTTTGAAGCTTGTCTTACTTTGCAAAGCATATTTAACCTTCTTGTTAGAACTTGGGAGTCTTGCAAAGCATCAATTTGTTCTGAAAAGTGATTACAAAGAAAATCAGCATTGTAGGGCCTCCTGCTTTGTCTCTTTCAGTGACACTGGTCCAAATTTGCTCCATTTACAAATAAAAGGATGCTGTCATTCTTTCCCCACCGATGTCCAGCATTGCAGTCTATGGAATTGACTTCAGTGGGTACATGGGGTCAAGCTTCCCTCTAGCTCTTGGTCGCAGAGAGGATCAAAGTCTGATATGGAATGTCAACTAAGACAGTCACCCCTTAAGTTGAAGTTGCAGAGGTTTGTGCGTCTACTGTTGAAGGCCCTGAGTTTGGTCCCTGCCCATGACCTTGGCGTCTGATGTATAAAGCCATGGCTCCAGCAAATATGGTTCATACAGTGAAGGTTTTCTCTGGTAAACAAGTGGTGATCAGTTCAATGTACCACGATTCAAGGCCAGAGTCCAACAACGACAGTTTGTGGTTAGGCTACCATTAGCACATGTGCATCTCACATGGAGAATGGCTATCCCACTGAGCCATGCCGCCCTGCCCTGGCAAGATGCTCTTGTAACTACAGGGCTGTCTTTAATGAAAAAAATAACATAAAAAGGCATGTTCTTAACTTGGGTTAGTACACTAACTCAGGTTAAAACAGCAGTGAAAACATGGTACTCCAGATCAGCAGCTCCAGTTCAAACTTATAGAGCAGCAGGGGGTTGAATTCGAATGGCCTGATCAAGTTAAAAGCTGAATTGCTTTGTTGCCACTGTTATTTTAATCTGAGTTAGCTAACACATTGGTCCTTAACCTGAGTTAAGGACGTACAAGTTAAGGACGCATTTTTTATTTAGTTTTATTTTTTTGCAGTGAAGACATAACCAGCACCACTCCCTCCTTTCCAGGTGCTTTCTACCACTAAGAGCAGAATTTCAGCCTGTGCATTTTGATTTTCAAAATAGTTGACCATGTCCCTTTAATACACATGCCCCTTCCTCTCCCTTTGCTGTTGAACCTGAAAGCAGTCCGGGTCAGTGAGTTTGGTGGGGAGGAGCAGATAATGATGCCTTTGAATGCAGTTATCTCACCGGTTAAAAACAGCAGCAATAGCAACTTCTGCACTGACGAGGATGTTATTTGACTGCCTATCCATTCTGCACTAAACAATGCAGAATCCTTATCTCCCAGCACAAGTATTGCCAATTTTAGATGAATGCCGGCTATAACAATAAATCATATCTCAGTACATATTCATGAGGTTTGTTTTACCACGATAATTATCCTTGGTCTTCATTGTTTGTGTGAAATACCTTATGCACAAGGAATGTATTTTACTGGAACCATAAAACAGACTGAAAAGGTATCAAAGCTGAAAGGCAAAGCATTCACAGAGCAATCCCTTACCCAGAAAAATGGAATCCAAGCCAATGTGTAACCTACAGAAGAACCTCACTTTTTTTGCTTTAGAGATGTAATCACTGTGCATGTGCTAGAACACGTCCCAACTCTGAATTAACTCCTACCCCACAATCCATCACAAGTGGGATGCATGCAAAATTACCCTGGCAATCTTGTATTACCAGTGGATTCCAGGGTAGCCTTTATTACTTCTAAGGAGGGCAGAGTTCAAAACTCTGCACATCATGTCCTCATCTGGAGCTCAATTAGGCTGAACATCAATTAATGAGGTCTACCATGAGGGGCTTTTGGATCTGTTCAAGAATGGCTAGAGAAGCATCGCATTGGAGCTGCTGCTTTTAACAGGATGGGATGATGTTGGAGGTTTTTAAGAGGAAGTTAGACAAAACCTATCAGGGATAGTCTAGGTAGACTTAATTCTGGGTGGTTGGGGGTGGATGAGATGACCTCTTGATGTCTCTTCCAGCCTTACATTTCTATGGGTCTATGCTGTTTCCACTCTGGCGTAACTGGAAGGATCCCCAGGCAAAATAAAGTTTCTCAAGGAACTTTTTAAGTTAGCATGTGTATAACACAAGCTGGTTTCCCTTTGATGTGGGCAGCAGGGGGCACTAAAATCAAGGTGAAACACTACATTAGAGCTGGGTGAAAGTTTTCAGCCAAAAAGTTTTGGCAAAAACAGCTGAAACAAAAATGTTTTGCAAATTTAAGTTGTTTTCAACTAATCATTTGTTATTGTCTCACACTGCCTCCAAAAATTAAAAACCTTAAACATTTTACCCTCAATGTTTTTTGAAACTAAGCATTTTGATTTTTTTGGTTTGAAATGAATTTTTGTTTCAAAATATCCTTTAATGACATTTTAAAAAAACCAAAACCATTTAAAATGCGTTGAAAACAGAACGATTCATATTTGCGGAAATGAACCATTTTGTTTTCCCCAAATCAGCTCCCCCCCACCTTTTTGATTTACTGAAAAGCGTGAACATTTTTGGTTCTATTCCAAGCCAAAACAATTTTTTTTTTGAGTTTTCAATATTGCCAACAGACTGAAAATCTATTATTCGCCCAGCCATACACTACACAAAAACTCTAGCAATGGCAGAGCAAGTGAACCCCTACCCCCAGCCTCAGGAGGCATCTGAAATCTGAACCTACCTCTGGCTCATAATCATCTTGGCTGACCCATTTAATGCACTGCACCGAATACCCTGGATCCAAACCCCTTCAAACCCAGAAGTGTTTGCATTCCAGAACTGAACTCTCTCTCTCTCGGTCTCCCCATCAGAGTTTATAGGAAGCAATGTAAAGAATTATTAATTCTTTAGGTTTCAGTAGCTCACAAAACATCCCAGTTGCTTTTCAGACAAGTCAGAGGACACAGGTAACTTCTTCACTTGAAAACAGAGGGTGAATTTCAGGAGGTGGAACGCCACATATAATTTCCTGGCTTTGGCTGCCTTTAGCTGTCACACTGGCTTGGGCACTATGCCAGCACGTTGGGGCTGTGCCTGAAGCAGCTAATTGCTCAGTGAGAAATGCAGAAGAAGGCACCAGCAGTTACATAGCAGAGGAACACATCCTCATCGGCCAGCTAACGAGGACAAAAAGCCTCCCGCTGCATGGGCCTGACGTTACTCCGACTCCAAAGCAAAACTCCCATTTGCTTCAAGTGTAACAGGATCGGGTAGTATAAATGGCCTTATTCAACCTCTGCAGTTCACTCCCCTCCATTCTGACAGGGATTTATTAGGATGCACTAAGAGAAGGTGGCCCTTTACACATCATATTCCCATGCCAGGGAATATTTCCTGACTCATTGTGGCTCTCGGGTGGCTTATTTGTGAGCTGACTTTTTAAAGCAGCAATGCACCTGCAGCTTTCTCTGACTCCTACGGGAATGGCGGGTGTCTTGCATCCTTGAGACTCAGGCCAGTCAGCTGCTCCGTGCCTCAGTTTCCCCATTCGCAACCTGGGTATAATGGTCCCTGCCTCAAAGGGGATTTGGCGACTCGGTTAACATTTCCAGGGTGCTTGGTGTCTTCATATAAAAGGTGCAACAGGAGAGCTAAATGTCACGACCCCATTCTTTGCACGAATGTTCTTTCGATTGAAAATCTACTTCCTCCCCGCCTGTGTATTTCATTCAGAGAAATCTCCTCCACAGAGGAATGAATGAGGTGCGGCCAGCGTCACTTTTCCCACTCCAAATCAGCTTTCTCGTACAACACGTTTCCCAGAGCAGGGCAATATTTATCGGTTGCGTTTATCATGTTCACCTTCCTGGCTGTAATGTACTCCTGGCTGCAGCAGGGCCAGATGCAGCCAGGAGCTCTCCGCCGCCTAGGCGAGTGATCAAGATAACACACAGAACTCTCGTTGTCGCTGACAGCTACTTTAATACCACTCAGTATTTCAGGCATATTTCTCTGAGACGGTGATTCTACATTTCCTTTCTTGGGCATTTTTGCCACATTGCTTGCTTGCCAAGCCTCTCTCGGACACTACCAGGTTTTTTCAGAGACAGCAGCAGCGTACATAACAGCCTCCACAGAGAATCCCCTCACTGGAGCCTTCTGACAAAGGACCAGAGATGTGCTGTTTATCCGACTTGATTAACTCTTCTTGTTGGAGGAATGGCTCATGAGAAGCCAGATGCACTTGTGTTTGAGATGGGCCTGAAACCAAAACAATCCCAAAGTTCTGCACTCAAATCTTGCAGCCTGACTAATTTCCATCTGGACTTTCAACTAGAAGAACCCTTAAACGGTGTATAAACATCTCTCAGGACTGAAATGCAGCTGCCTCTGGGGTGGAACGCATCAAGTAGAGAGCATAGAGAAAGTCGCAGGCAACAGCAGTGGCCTCCCAGTTCCCTTCCTTAATTGCTTAGACACAACACTGCCTTCCTGTGTTCGACTACAATGATTCTTGGAAAATTGAGCTTTTCAAGCTTCCTCAGAGATTCAAGGACTTATTGAAACAGACCGTCCACTACATTCCTCTATCAGTTCATACCTATTGTCTTCCCAATAATTGCCTGTAAAATTTTGCCTAGGGTGTACCTTCAGTCAGAAGGATCCATTGTGGGTCCTGCCCTTGGTATCTTGAGATGGAAAACGAAACAACACAACCAATTGCTTAGCAAAGCAACCTAAATCACCTCTCCTCTCCCTGCACAGTGTCTCATAGCAACACTCCAGTTCCCTTGACGCAGCAGGCTTTTATTTCGCTTAGGCCCTGCAGTTCTGTAATTTCTAGTGTAGACGGTGGCAGTGTTTTGGTGGCCCGTGAAACGGTATCTGTAATTCAGATTACATTAGACTTCGGTTAGGTGGTAATTCATCATTTGTAGTACGACAATACCCATAATTACAGCTCTTATTGTTGCTATTGAAATTCATGTGCAGTAAAGGGATCTTAATATCATGCCAAACCTCACAGTTAATTTAGGTTCCATCTCCTTTCATTTATTCTGTAGTGAGCTAATTAGATCACATAATTCGCCATTGAACGTGCCTTCGTAACAAATATATACACGAATTAGCCTATTACACAACAAATGAAGGGAATCAAAACATGAATAATTTGTAGGATTACATAAGGAATTACTCTCCGCTCATAGACATGGATGCAGCCATTGTCTTTATTCGCCTTTGGTGATTTTATTATCTGCGCTGTCTTGAGTTTCCTTGCTGGAGTTTCTTGGGCCCAGATTTTGAATGGCATTTAGGCTGGCTCCCCGCCACATTGCAATGTCAGGCCTGACTGATTTAGCAGCTTTAGACACCGAGGCCTATATCCTCCAAGGGATTCAGCCGCCTAACTCCCAATGGCAGCACAAACATTGGCAGGGGCTAGGCTCCAGCTGAGCCTCCATTTTGACATTATCTCAGTTGCAATTTGGCCAATCATCAGCCCACCTCTCCACTCTCACTGTTGCAAAAAAGCACTTACAATGGCCAGAAGAGAGCAGACCTTGGGGTCTGTTTCATCCAGCAGCAGAGCACCTCCTACCCCATATGCTGGGACAGTGATTCAACATGGGCTTACATGGGCATACACGGCTTTCGAAAACCATCAACCCTGTCTCCAGCCCTCCAGATTTTCCTTGGAGGTTTGACCCTGATTAGCTGATGAAACGCAATGAGAAGTTAATAGTCTCTACTTTCCAGCAATTGTTTTGATTGAGTACCTAACGACTTAGATAATTCTTAATATTATCCGTATTCTCATAACACGGTCGAGCAGTCACCTTGATGACCAACTTCTTCTCCTGTACAACAACACCGTTTTCTATTTCAAAAGCTCAAAATGAAGGCACTAAATGGAAAAATATATCAGAGCGTCGGCTGGGGGAGTATTCTGACGGCCAGTGCAGAAATAGTGAAATCAAACAGAAACCTCCCTGTACCTGAAAGCAGGATGTCACAATGATCTATGTACCCAATATCAGCCTTCTGTCTTCCCAAAGGAATCAATTCAAGTCATGGAACTATTCTGCTCTAGGACTATGCTTTCCTCCTGGGGTGAATTCTGCACATGTCATCTGGGCTAGAGTTTGCTCCAGAGACAAAGTGGAATGAATAATTTGTTTCTCAGGAGGCTAAAAAGCAGCCTCCTCAACAAACACTGGGTCATTTATAATGACCAGCATGGGACTTTTGCAGCAAATTGGCCTTTACCCTTTTTCTGTAATGGTACCACCGCCTAGAGGCAGGAGGCCATAAGAGATCACTCATGCCACATCAATCAGGCTCTGATAAAATGTTTCTCCACCCATTGGAAAAGGAGGGTGCCAAATGCAGAGCCGGCCCTAGATCAAACGGTGCACTAGATGAGGGGCTCTCCCCTCCATTTGTTAAACTTTTGAATACCTTACATTTTATTGCATTTGTAGCCCATTTCACAGTTTTGATGCACAAGTTGTAGGCATGATTTATCCCTGTCATATAAGATAATAAATTTGCACGCTAGGATCTGGAAATCTGTATTTATTCATGCCATAGAAAATAAAAAATTAATTTCTTCTAAGCTTATAGAAACTTCTAAATTTTAAGAATAATTGAAATGTACTAACATCAAGGAATTGAACTGTGCCCCAACCTTGGGTGGTCCAGTATTAAACAGTGAAAAATGAATCCACATACGGAATACCTGGAACATTTTATTTCAAACAGTCTATTTTCCCTTTTGTCACTAACAATAAAAACACCCTCCAAGCCCAGCACCCCAGGAGGTCGCCCGGGTTATCTGCCCCTAAACCTGGCCTTGGCCAGATGTGACAATGAATTGATGGACCTAGCTATCATTCTTATTTTTAATTCCCTCTTTCTTCCATGCACCGCACAGCACCAACCAGGAATATTAAAAGTCACTGAGGCTGCTCCTGTTTTGACACATTAATTGCAGGTAGGTACCAATGCATTTTTGAAATAGTGGAGGCCTGGGACTCATCTAAATCTTTCTGGATGAATTTTCAAGCATTAGATACCAGCAGTAACATAACTCAAGACGTGCCATTGGGACAGCATTTGAAAGCAAACAAAACACACACACCAGCATGTCTTCTTTGGGAGCTGGGTTTCTCAACACACTTAGAAAATAGAAGAATAGAGGAAAATTTAGAAAAGATTATTATTAAATTATTAATTAACAGGATAGCAAGTAAAAGAAAAAACTAGCACCAAACATGGAAGAACACTGATGAGAGGAAGTAAAGGCCATACCATCGGGAACATTCTTGCATATCGGAAAGTGGAAGGACTGGATCACATGATAAAGGAAAGCACAAACTTTGCAACAAAGTTCGCCTACCAATGAGTATCTGTGTCAATCATTTATCCAGCCAGCCTTACCGCTTCCCCACCCTTCCTTCTCTCCCTTTGCCTCTCCCTTTCTTTTACTACTCTCCAATTTAACCTTCTCTTACATATTTACAAAGCAGTGGCTAAAAACAAATACATCTCACGCCAGTCTCCATTGCAATAGTTCTCTAGATCCCACTGCAAGAATTTCACCACTGCAGCAAAACATCTGCATCATTTACCACACACTGAATGCCACGTAATGTATTATATATGCCAACATGCTACACAAAGTGAAGGGGAGCAAAATACGGCAGTGAAGTCCTCAAAAGGGGAAGAGCAGCAGCTGTTAAGACATCACTGTTACCATTCTGTAGCATCAGGGCTTTAGAGACTTTCGGGTGGGGTGGAGGGTCAGCACAGCAAATGCTTTCTAGGTGAGTCTTTGCTAGGAAAAGTGGTGTGTTAGCTAATGCATGGTAAAATCCTAGCAAAGAGAAGACAGTCTGTAGCTTTCTTATGCATTAGCAGGTCCAGGCAAAGACTATAGGGGAGTTTGGGCTGCATCTCGGCCCGTTAATGTGTGAAAACTACAAACTAGGATTTTACCTCATGTTAGTTACTATGTTAGCTAATATGAGATAAGCACACCCCCTTTTTTCCTAGGGAAAGTAAGGTATCTGTGATAATCTTCCTTAACTGAACAAATGATTCCTTGGTGGTCATTGACTTATAAGTCACTGCTGCTTGGATCCAAAGCCACTCCTACTTTCTGTTGATCTACACACAAAGGTGCACCAGTTTAACTAAAGGTTCAGTTCAGTTAAATTAGCTCAACTTTGTGCACGTGTAACGCACTTGAGTGTGTGTGCCCAAAGTCCACCTATGTGCTGATACATAGAGAATCTGAGTTGTTACAGCTCCTCAAATTGTAGCAGCTCATGCTTTTAGTGCTGGACGTCACTGATTCAACCCTGGCCAAGCCAGCCAAGATGGCAGAGGTCGCAGATGGGCTTGCCTATTTTGGTTTAAACGGGACTTGCATCAATTCAGCTTGCACATGTAAGGCAACTTTACACTGATGTACTCTGTCCACACAAAGTTGCATTACCTGAGTTAAAGCAGTGTGTATAAAAGCTGTATTCCTTCCATACCTCTTGTATAGAGGCTGGGAAACAGCTTCAGCCAGACTCTTCTTACTTTATAGCCATATTATTTTGGGCTTGTCCTCACAGAAACTCACACCAAAGAACTAACCTATTTCTTGTTTCAGAATAAATGTGTCCTATGCTTTGATATTCCTAATCTAAAGAGAACACTCATTTGGGAGAGAAGAGTATGCATGTAGAGATGTGCACTGAAAGAACACAAGATGGTAATTAAAAATTAAAGTTGGTGTGTAGACTGTCCCTAAACCACAACTATCTCTTGACCATAAACTTTACTATCTATCACTCTAGAGCTCAGCAGACTGTGCACCAAGGACTTGAGATCTGTTACACTGCATCTTGGATAGCCATTTAAACACCTATGGTGGATGTAAGACATTCCCATTCTGACTTGTTCACATTTTGCACTGAGGCAAATGACTGTACAAGGAGAACATGTGGACATAAATCTAAATCTATAGCTTTTCATAGATTTTAAGGCCAGAAGAGATCATTAAGATCATCTCATCTGACCTCCAATATGGGTACATTTACACTGACGACAGCAAATCAATGGAGCAGAAGTGAAGACCCGCTCAATTGATCTGGAAGTTGATTTAATAAAACCACCCTGGAAAAAGAGAAACATTGTGTCGATGGGAACGCATTTCTTGTCGGTGCAAGGTAATGGAGACGACCCACAGAATGGACTTTAGGAAGTTGACGGGAGATACGCTTGCCGCCAAATTTGCCAGTAAGTGTAGACCAGGCCTATAACATAGTTCAAAGAATTTCACCCAGTAATCCTTGCATCAAGCCCATATCTTGTGGTTGAGCTGGAGCAAATTTTTTTAAAAGATGTTCAATCTTGATTTAAAGGCTTCAAGCGATAGAGAATCCATCACATCCCTTGGTGAGTTGTTCCAATGGTTAATGACCATAACTATTAAAAACATGTGCTTGATTTCTAGCCTGAATTCGCTGAGCTTCAGTTTGCAGCCACTCAATCTTGTTATGTCTGCTAGATGAAAAACCTGTCTACCATCAGAAATCTTCACTCCCTTTTCTAAAATGTACTGATAAATGTCATAGTGTGCCTGTTTCCAACAGGCATACAGTTTATTCTTTGGTTCATTTACCTGACACATCCCATCTATTTACCAGTTTCATTCTATTGCAGGCAAATTCCATTTTCAACTAATGTCTGTCAAAACCCCTCCAACCAACATAGAAAAAAACAAGACAAAGCAAACAGTTGCAAAATCCTACCTGAAAAATAGCTATCCAGGCATAGCCAATGTTATCAAAATTAATAGCTCCGTTGTGTGGGTTTACGTCCCCTGGCTTGCATACGTTGTAATATTGGTTCCAGTTTACGCAGGCAGTTGTGTTGCTGAAGTCTGTGTTATACAAATTTTGGTTGTAGGAGTCCACGTTCAAGGTGCACTCCACCCTGTACTCCTTCATGTTTGGGATATTAGAGCATTTCTGCATGCCGTTATCCCGATGGGACGAGCAGATGAACGGATTCTCCTCCCCTCCTTCCATCTGGTAATACTCCTTCAGGAAAGTAAAGTTGTATGTCCTAATGGGAAAAAAAACAGATGAGAGGGAGTCAATGTCTTACACCAGCATTTGTTTCACCAGCAGGAGGTGCTGTGGCCCGCTAGATGCTGATGTTGGCATGAAATTCAGAATTGCTTTTCTTCTCAGGCTCCCAAAGTGGGTTAAACAAGATATGGCTGCATCAAGGGGAAAGAGTGGGAGAGCCTCACCTAAAAAATGTAAATCTGAGTGGACAGAAGTTGAGTGTTATTCTAAACAAATAGTCTTGGAGCTGGAGTGAATACAGTGAGGAAAGAGAGGTTACCTAGGATATGTCTACACTGCAGTGTAAACCCAGAGTTAGTAGAATTTGAGTTAGCAGCTCCTGTTAACCTAGGGCTTGAGTGTCTATACTCATTTGTAACCCCAGGTTAGGAACTATTGAATCCTGGATTCCAACCAGGAGCTCCAGGGTCTACACTGCATTCTGCAGACCTGAGTCCAACCACACATATTCCAGACTTCCTAGCACCCTCCCCAAAATGTGGTCACGCTAGACTTTTGTTCCTCATGCAATGTGGAAAAACGTGACTGTCCCACCAAACTTGACTGTCCAGAGGACAAAGAAAGTCAGCCCATAGCATTGTGGGACACTTTCGGCAGACTCTCAGAGCACCAGTCCAGTGGTGTTGCCTCGACACAACAAAGCAATAAGACTTGAACCCTGGGTCCCAGCTTGACTCCGGATTGGACCCTCCACTCCTGGAAGGTCCTGGGACTGAGGCCTGGTTTAGCACCGTTTGCATGTAGCTGGAAGCAGAGTTTGGCCTGAGTTCGAACTCTGGGCTTACACTGCAGTGTGGACATACCCTCTAACTCCAGATGATGCAAAAAGGCATCTAGGGCTGAGCCATGTCTCCGAATATCAGAAGTTGACTGACAAGGGTGGACTGTAACAATGGAGGAAAAAATGAAAAAAAAACCAAGCACAAAATGCTTACCGAGCATTTCCGAGTTCTCACGTGTCTACAAGCTCAATCCTTCCCCTACTGAAGTCAGTGGGAACCTTGCCACAGACATCATTAGGAGAAGCAGCATGGGGAAAAGATGATAAACAGCATTTCTTGGAGGGATGAAACCGGAATCATCTCTCTGTGGAAAGGCTGGAATTCGTATAGCTTGCGGGGTTTAAAGGCAGAACGGACAAAGCACTGGAGAATATGCCCTGGAGGTGAGGGCGAACTAAGAGACCTAATATGTCGTCTCCATCTCTAATTTTTTATGTCTGGAATTTATTAGACATCTATGGTGCACAGGCCCCAGTCTGGGAATAACCTTGCACACTGACAATGTGCCTTTTAATATCGTATCATTGCTGGATCGCAGTAGAAGTCCATTGGCAAATATTGATGACTAATAGAGGGGGAACTCGCAGAGTCTGCTTTTCGAACCTGAGGAGTGGGCAAGTCTTGAATACTTGCCTACAGAGGAAAACCGAAAAGCCTGAGATTTTTATCTCAGCCGCCCCAAGCCCAACTGCACACAGACACAAGGCTCGTCTTTGGAATTAGACAGAAAATGGACATCAATTAGATTCAGATTTCTTAACTCCGTTCTATGAATTCAGATAACAATTGGGTCTCAACGATTGTCTTCTTTGCAGCTGCCTCCCTATTCATTCTCTGTTCTAGTCGCTGTCTGCACTGCTGGAAGTCCTGAGATTTTAGTGACTGTACCGAGGGTCTAAGAAATTCCCCCCGAGTCTGTATCTAATGCCAAAAATTTGAGGTTAGGAAACCGTTATGCCTCCAGCCCCTTCCATCAAGCCCTCATATTTCAAACATTTCAGTGCTTATTAAAGTGCAGATCTCAGTAATCAACGCAGAAAGATGTATGACAACACGGTTTAAACAGTGTACAGGTCTCCCTCATCCCTGGCCTCTTACAGGGTGTCCATTAGGGGACCCTGTAGAGAAATGTAGAGTTATGTCTGCTGATTCACTCTCACAGCCAGACCAGGTGGGTCCTATTTGTTGCAATCCAGAAGCATAAAAAGGCTCGGAGTCTCCCTCTGGGGCAGAGGCAACTCAACGGAAGGACAGGGAGGTTCTGCAGAGACAATCCTACACACAACTAAGCTGAAGAGGAAGCTCCGGTGAAGCCTATGCTTTGTTGTTCTTAAGAACACAGGAAAATGTTGGAAGAGGAGAGCTTTGGACGCTACCCCAGTCAATGTGTGGGTACTATGTTGAGTGTGGACCTTTTCAACAAGCCTGATCCAACTTCCATTGATGCTAGTGGGAGTTGGATGAGGCCCTAAACCAGCTGCACTGTTCTTATATCAGAATTGAAGTCACTTCCCTGTCCCAACTGGGTTTGCTCCTGTGCTCCGCCCCCATATTTCACCCCACCTCCAGCATTTCAATAGCTGGATCTACTTTTTATCCAAACTACCAGCCAGCTACAGGGCCCTCACACCTTCCCGGCCCATCCCACAGCTCCCCCTTCCGTGGAGCATCCTCAGGGCAAGAAGGCGTTAAGGGTTACCCTGATTATACTTATTCATTGGAGGAGAGAGGGAAGGTTGCCATGATCAAGGATCAATGGCATTATGGAAACCAGCCAGGCTGGAGTTTGCAAACAGGGAGGACAGTGGATTGATCGTGGTAGCTGGCAAACATCAGCGGAGGTTGAATGCTTGATGATCTGTTTATTTTCCTTCTTAGAGAAGTGAAAAGCTGCATGTAAACGATTTGATGTCCTGACCCTGAAACGCACCCATTCCAATGCCATAATCCCACAGCTGGGCCATTGTTTTGGCCATGGGGTAGATTTGCCTGAACCACAGAAAATCATAGCACTGATTCAGTCAGCCAGCGAACAGCTCTTGAGGAACTGAGCCCAAGCACAGAAGCTGGAGGAGTGAAACTCTAAATCCTCTGGAGAGTTGAACGCCAACTCTGACCCCCAAGGCCCAAGTAGGGGGCTTCAACTCAACTCTCCAGACTGGGCCCCTTGGAGCTATGGGTAGGAATAGCAGCTGCAGCCTCTCCATGTTTCTGCCATGGCAGGGGGGCATGCTGGATACATACACATGCAGAACCTGTGGTCCCTGCCCCGGGCTTGCCCCATCATTGCTCTCTGCACCTGCTTAATGCAGGGCTGGCGTGGAGGCCCTTTGCACAGCACACTGGAGGCATGGAGGCAAGCCACCACCACAGCGAAGGCTGCTCACGCAGTGTGAACTCTGTTGTGAAGGCTGCCTGCGTGGCAACAGCCCTCCTACTTCCCCAAATGCACATGCACATGCTGGGAGGGAAGAGGCCACAGGCCCCGTGCGGGGGGGATGGCTGAGGAGCCCCCAATAGCATCGTAAAAGGCGTTAAGATGGCTCTACCACAAGGCCTGCTAGTTAATGTCAATTTATTCTGCATCCTGTTTGTGATGTCGTGTTGGTGGGTCACAACCACTATTGCCAGGTTTGTTTCCTCACGTCGGGGAGTTAGGCCAGCTCATTAGTTCATCACATCATCATGTCAACAAAGCCAAGTTCACTATGGCACAACGTCCTCCCGTACTGCTGCAACAGCACAACACAAAGACCCCTCAGCGCCACACGCCACCATCGTCACCACCAAGTTTCCTGCAGCTGCAGTTATTGAAACATTAGGCTCATGAGACATTCTCACAACATCACTCGATTTTTTCCTGCAGGATCACCTTTTGACAGGTGCCAGCTAGCAATAGGTCAGAAAGAAAACCCTGGATCCAAACTTCCTGGTGTGGGTCCACCTCCAGAAGTGGCCTACAGCAGAAATGAACTAATTAACAAACACTAGAGAGAAACCGGGCCAAGCGCTGCTGTTCTGTGGTTCTTCTCAAGTCCTCTTTCTTTCTGAAAAGAGTCAAGTTTGCCTCACTAAATGCACCTCCCCTCTTGGTGCACAGAACAAACTTCAGACAAACCCAAGTTCCAGTTAAAAGCAATTTGGTTTTGCAATAAATCCGTCTCCAGGCATGTCCCTGGGAAGAGCAAGTGGAGCATTAACAAGGAGACACCCAGCCATCTCCAGCTCTTTCTGTTGTTGCAGACTAATAACAATAAAGAAAAGCACATTACCGAGAGCTGTATGCTTATCTCGGATCTGATTTAATTAGTCTGGGATTCAGTGTATAGTTCTGGAAGGCTGTGATAACTGGAAGCTTTAACTGCTGCATGGCTGGTGCGTGCCTTTTCACTAGTCTTCACTTACATGGGGCAAGGCAATGGAATGTCAGATCCTTGGACTTTTCACACTACTTGTCCGGCACCCACGCCGATCCACTAGTGCTGTAATGCTAATGTAGACCAAGCACAGATACTTCACCACTGGTAAACACCACAGTGGGGCAAAAAAGGGTTAATATGAAAAGTTCTAGTGCAGACACACTATCTGCTCTGTACAGCACCATGCACATCTTAGGTGCAATGGAATAAATTAAATAAAAATAATCAATAGGTAAGAAAAAAAGCAACAGGGCTCAGATAAAACTTAGACTCAACTTTCCAGGGCATGGGCTGAGTTCTTGTTCCTGTGAAGTTCATAGTGCACTTCTAGGTACCTGCTAATGACCATTTAATTAAATTCCGTAACCATGGCCATACTGCTTTACTTTTAAACTATTGTTTAAGCTTTCACCTAAGTCCTTGTAAAAACACTCAGTAACTGTGTTTCAAGGATGGCTCAAACTGTGTAGGGCAGCGTGGATGGCAGGATTTGCTGTTAACATCATTCACTGTGAAGTTTGCCTCCTCTGCTCCCCGCCAGTGATTGTTTGATACATGTTTCACCTATCCAGTCAGCTCCATGGATCAGGAAATGGAGCAAGACAAATGAATAATTCACTATTCAGTGGTGAACTAACCTCTTTACACATTATCATTTCTCACCCTCGATTCATCCTGCTCTAGCCAGGATTCTATGATTTTTCTGCTCTATATGGAATCCCGAAGTCACAAAGTTTCCAAGATGTAGGCCGGAGGTAACAAGCGTATTGCAACTAGAGGAGTAGAATCACAACGTTCAGCTCCATCGCCTAATGGATATCAGGGGGGTTAGTGAAGCCATTAGCTAAGCAAGTGATAATGTAATCTACAAGAGATTACCTGGAGCAGGAGTGGAGACAGAAAGGATTTTTTTCCAGGCTGGGATGTTTTAAAGCAACAAAAAATAGCTAGCTCTTATACGATGCTTTTCTTCAGTAGTTCTTAAAGCCCTTTACAAAGGAGGTCAATATCGTTATCCCCATTGTACAGATGTGGAAACTGAGGCCCAGTTATTAAGCAAGTCGCTCTAAGGGTTAGTTTAGAAGGGACATGTGGGGCAGATGTGCCCTGAGTTTTCATCTCTACAATGAAATCACTGTTTCAAGAAAGGCGCTATCTACTGACTAAATCTTGGCACCATGCACCCACCATAGTCTTGGAGGTGGTTTAGCAGGCCAAGTCAAGGACCAAGCACCTGGAAAGTCCTACCTAAACCAATGACTCACAAGCAGCCTGTTTAATTCAACCGCCCTGGCGTTTTTGAGAGAAGCATCAGTAAACCAAGTTGGAAAATTGCTACCCAACAGCAACGCCACAATAAAAAAAACTGGATTCTGCTTCTCTGAGCTGAAGAGGCCCAGGGGAAATAAATGACATCTTATTTAGATGGCATCTAGGGTGTGGAAATAGAAGCTTAGGAGGGTGGGGATCTCTCCCTCGTGGGCTTCACTTCCTGATGGAACAGGCAGATGCAATGCACAGCTGAAGTCATACGGGGCCGCAGACGCTCAGCAGCTCTGAAAACCCAGCTACCTGTCGTGTTCAGCCCGTGCATGGAGATTTACGGCACCTGTATGCTGGTGAAACAATTCAGCACAAAACACCCAAGCCTAGCCATTCAGAGCCTTTTTTCTAGGGAGAAACTTAGGACAGCTCCACAACAGAACTAGAACAGCTCAGAGCAACTGAAGATCTGACCCTTCCCTCAGCCCCGCATCTCTTGGGCCCATTCCATCAGCTAAAACTTCGTTCCCCGGCTCAGAGGGGTTAGGGTGACCAGATAGCAAATGTGAAAAATTGGGACAGGGGGTGGGGGGTAATGGTGCATATATAAGAAAAATCCCTGTATATCAAGACTGTCCCTTTAAAACCAGGACATCTGGTCACCCTAGAGGCGTTTAGCCATTACCCCCAAGGTCAGACAACAGTCACCCCTACCCCAATCTCTTTCCCTTCCTGTTCTTGAGAACAGCTGGTTTTATGGCCCCTTCACTGGAGAGAAGGATTGCTATTAACTCCTTATTTGCCAAGGCCATGGTGAGTTCTCTGTGCCCAGTCTCAGCATTGCATGTTGGGCCCTGTTTCTGGCCCATGGGCTACGCCCTACAGAGCATCTGCATCTTGGAACGAAGAGCCAGAGATGGCACATTAAAACATTGCATCTTCCCAGCCTGCCTGAATCCGCTGCCCCCCCTTTCCACCCACAAGCCGCTTGTGCACCAAGGGAAATTCCCCTAGAAAATGAGCTGCAGAAAAGTCCGAGTGCTGTGTTTGCACTCTTCCTATTATGCGATTAAATGCTACAACGTCACACGGAGAAAGGGGCATTCTTGGGAAGGATTAAAATGTACGTGGGCGTGCCAGGATGCAAGGAGAGAGCGCGGGAGCGCAGGTAGGTAGCTGAGGAATTTGGGGGAAGAAAGAGGAGTTAGCCCCCCCACCGGTGCTCCCCCAACAGAAGAAAGTTTGCTTAGAATGTAATCAGCAAGCACATCCCTCACTGGGTACAGCTGGGCCTTAGGGGAACAGTAGGCACAGATACCTGAGGGACGCTGGAGGTTGTGTGGGCGGAAGCTGCGTGGGCATGTTAGATCCTGTGACAATTATCTCTTCAACATGCCCTGCTCAGAGAGTTTGATTTTCAGCAGCCCTCTAGGCTACAAAATAACCAGGGAGAGAATGACTGTAAAACACAATGCAGGGGCTGGGGGAGAGCACAAGAGAGAAGACAGACAGCTCGGGGGGTTGCTAATGGCACGTGTCAGTCAGCTGCTGGCTGGTTGGAGCCCAAACGGATAGGGAGCGAGAGGCATTGCCTCAGTGGTTCAAATGAAGCACATTGGTGGTCTCCGCGCTGCCATGGCACCGCCGGGGCAGCATCTAGCTCGTTACTGCAAAAAAACCTGGATTGAACTCAGCTCCGGCATAAATGGGTCCACTCCCCAACGAAGGCAGTGGTAACCGCACCCACTTACACTAGGGCAGAGCGTGTCCTGGTAAGCCAGTGTCACGCTGTCAATGGTGTGGGAGGATGTGTGCCGAGTCTGCAGCGCTCGCCCAGTACTGCCATCGCAGAATTAAGGTTGCAGGGGCTGTGAGGCCAGCCCCGGCTCTCTTGGCTCAGGAGGCAATCTCAAGGCCTCTCTGCGCAACACAGGAGGTGGTCTGGGAGCAGCCGCTGAGGGAGACATGCAGAGCCCCATTCTGGATCCACTTTCTTTTTGGTCAGCACCCTTTGCCCAATACGCTCACCCAGGGAAGCAGAGTCCACATGCAGCCCTCGTGAGCCTGTTATTGATGGCAGCTGCTCCCGGGGAAATAACACACTTTCCCCGACCTGCTGGCTCGGCATGCAGCATGGCCCATTTCACCAAGCTCCGGAATCACGCCGGACTTCCTTGCCTGACCTTTTCGTTGGAGCGTGGTCAAGAAAACCAAACCCAGGGTTAACAGCAGTTACAGCTCCTTAGTGGAAACAGACCCTGAGCAACCCCGCCTCTTGCCCTTATCAATTACTGCTTGAGACCACGACATTTCTGGCCCTCACGTTCCCTTTGACAATGCCACGTAAAGCAGCAGAAACCAGTGTCCCCCGGGCTACTGCCCCCAGCACGGCGCTGGAGGTGATGGCTTTTCCTCTTGGAGCTCCTAGCTAGGAAAGACCATAAATGCCAGAGCCACATATCCGAAACCGACTAGCATTGACTCAGCCCCTTCAGCCTTCCAAGGGACACAGCAACATGCAGCTTACAGCTCCGCGGTCTTGCAAGTGAGACTGAGAAACTGGTGGTTTTTGTCAAGTGGACGTGGATAACACAGAGCCAACACCCCTCAGAGCACTGCGCAAACCGCTCCCCCTTTGCGTTGTGCTATGCGTTGGCTGGCTTTTCAGCAAGGTATTTGTAGAACAGGGTGGTCGTGTCTCTGTAAAATTAGCTTTGCCCAATCACCAATCACCAGCATGCCTCCCATTGGAGCGATGCAGACATACTCGTGGTCTGAGCCCACAGGGGCCACTTTGTTATAGATCTAATAAAGAGACTTCATCCTCCTGGTTTCACCCTGGGTTCCTAAAGTACCGGGGCTGCAGGAAGATACTCTCGGCTGCTTCATGGTGTTAGAAAGTGAACAGTAACCAGAGCCAGTGCTAGGCATAAGAAAACTAAACAATTGCTTAGGGCGCCAAGCATCTCAAGGGCCCCTCCTATTGGCTTTTTATGATATGCTGTGTGTAAGGGGGGCCCCCCTAAATATTCTGCTTAGGCTCTCCAATGGGCTAATGCCAGCTCTGACAGCAACAACCTAGCGAGGCTGCCTAGCAACTGCCTAAGTAGCTTCCTTGGTAGTTAACGAGCTCCTCCTTGTTATCTCAAGTCTCCTGAGTTCAGTTACAGCGCGAGAACTGTTTTGCAAAGGTGTATGCACCTGTAAGGAAAATCTAAACGTTTCCACGGAGGCAGGAGGGAAGTTTCTGCCCTTTGGTACTTTCTCACATTGCAGCCTTGGTTATCCAGAGAGTTCCTGGAATTACAGCAGCCTTTGGTCTTAACTAGGAGAGGGAAAGAGCATTTTAGCCCCATGTGCTCCAACTCCCAGGTTTGCTGAGAAGAATATAGAAGCAAATGGAGCTAAACTAGCTCGGGCTAAGCAAGATAGCTTCGCAGAGTGGGGGACAGGATGCTTGAGCTTCAAGCAGTGTGTTATCCTTCAGACGCCTTGTTTCCCCTCCTCTGGATTTACAACTACTAAGCAGAGGACAAACAGAAAATCCCGCAGAGCGACGGAGAGCGGAAGCCTGCATCTTGGATGCTGGCAGGTCCGCTCAGTACATAGGCGTGTGGATTGTTGCAGGAAGAACCATTCGGAGAAGAAGGGTGGTCTTGTGGTTTAAGCGCTGGTTGGGGAACTAGAAGCTTTGGGCACAATTGCCAGTTCTGCTGCAGACTCAGTTTGTGATCTTGGGACACGCCACTCTCTGGGCATCAGCATTAAATTTTTTTTTTTAAAAAAAGGCAATTTTGACCAGAATCTGTTTTGATCCATTTGTGGCATTTCGGATGACATGTCCTTCGAAGCAGCCTTTAATTGGTCACCCAGGAAAACCAGCACAGGCTGGAGTACAGTAGTGGGCTATTGTAAGGAGCCAGACAGATGTCAAACTAAGCAGAAGCTCGTTACTTTCAGGGGTCCACAAGCAACCCCCTTCCCGAGCTCTGGAGCCAGGAGCACTTTGGTTGCTAATGACTTTGGGAGGCTCAGGGCTCCATCTCTCATGGGTAGAGACCAGTTGGACTGATGATTGTAGACTTAGCAGCTGACGGATGCCAAACCTACTTGCAGGCGGCTGTTTCACGTTTAAATGTGCGAACCAACATGCCATGATCACTGAACGCAGACAAAGAATTTGAGAGCGATCCAGGCAGGTGTGACTGATGCCCGTGTGTGACGGCAACATCCTAATCTTCCATCCTGGCTATTCTGGGAACGGTCCATCCTGGTCTAGTGCAATCAGACACACAGCGCAATGGCATGCACATGAATTTGTAGCTCTGTGTTCTCTCAGTTGCACGTCAGTTCATACATGTTTGTCTTCCTAAATTAATCTTTTCCATTGTACCCGCTCTCTCCCCTGGGTTATATTTAACCTCTTGATTTGAGACACGGGTACCCTGGTACTGGTACCCTGGTACATTAAAACTGGGCAGAAAGATGGCAATGTGGCTAGTGAAACAAAAGCTTGGGGAGGGCAGAGAGAAGGGCACCTGGCCAGACATTTCTGCAAAAGGGCTGATTTCTACAGAGAGAGTCTTTGCTGGCTCTGAGTAACCAGTGCTGTCTTGTGGGTCTGCTAGCGAGGCCACAAAATTGAGATTCCATTTTCCCCTCTTCCATCTGATTACAGGAGCTGCCCACTGAACAATGGCTGCTCTCTGTTTACCGTAGTTGCAATAGGCCCATGACACGGCAGCAACGTAGCAAAATTAAGGCGTTTTCTTGCTGTCCAGAGGGGCCTGTCTGCAAATCCAACCGAGTAAAAAATGCAAATCGAAACCATCATCAAATCCTAAAGCGCCTGTGAGATCTGCAAAACAAATAGGAGCTGCTTATTTGAAACTGCCTACTTAGTTCAGGGGGCCAGGCCCACCGGTTATATTGTTATTTGCAAATAGACATCCTTTGCATAATTTGCTAATAGCCGAGAATCCACTTATCACAAGACCCCTGTGTGAGGAGGACAAATGCACCAGAAATTAAACTCCAGGAGGGAGCTGATCATACTAGAGTGGATTAGCACCCCTTTCTCTGCCAGCTGGCTTGCGTCTGTCCGTTGGGCTTGCTGCAGATGTGTGTTGTCCTTCTAGTTCACATGCAGGTTTAACAACTCCTGAATCTGAGGTCCATTTCTAACATGGGTGGGGGCAGTCCAAACTCCTTGCCCACTGACCTGCCAGACTGCCTCCATGCTGACTCAGAGGAACCACCCTCCAGAAGGAATGCAGTAGTTGATCTTCATCTACAGGCTTTAAAGCACGGTCCTGCCGGGCGCTGAGTGCCCTGGATGTCCCATGAAGCCAGGGGGAGTTGAGAGCATTCAGCACTTCACAGGACTGGGTCCTTCAAGAGGAAGTTCCTCGCCAGGGGAAATCAGACCGACAAAGCCACTGACATAAGTAAAGCCGAGGGACCAATTACGCTACACTCACAAGCACCTTTCATACAACCCCGCTCTCCCCCGAGCCGTCTGCAATGCCCTATACATACTTCCTCAACGCTTTAAAAAGCCAAGCAACCAAAGGCACTACAGTGTAGAGAGGCTGTGGAGTTAATTAAAACTGAAGTGCTCATGTTATACTTGTCCTACAGTGTGAACTAAATACAACATGTCACAAGTAAATTACTTCAAAGGCTCTGACAAGGAGAAAAATGCTCTTATGAATAAGGGCATGTGAGTAACACCCCAGGGACAGTCTGGGCAACCTGGGGGTGACCTGGATTCTTTTTCTTTCAAGTGTCAAAGGTTCATTCAAGATCGAGGGAAAGGGAGGGATTAGGGGTGGGGAAGCAAGCGTCTGTACAGGCTGCCGGTTAAGCCTGCTGCTGACATACACACATATGGAGTCCTTCACTTCTGGTGGCTATTAGTCAATGATGCCAAATCAGACCACACAAGAAGTCCTTGCATGACACCTCAGGGGAAGGCCCCCCCCCCACACACATGGATTTCTTAAGCAACTTCATATGGGAGTGGGGAGATGAACACCAGAGCCATGACAAAGATATAGAATCATAGAAGATTAGAGTTGGAAGGGACATCAGGAGGTCACCTAGTCCAACCCCATGCTCAAAGCAGGACTAACCTCAGCTAAACCTCCCAGCCAGGGCTTTGTCAAGCCACAGCTCAATATACCTCTATCCCCCATGCTATTTTTATTCTACTTCTCAGGAAAACAGTGCCCGGCCATCCAATCTGTATAAGAACCTCTGACCTTGGCCTCCTAGTAACGGGCTGGTTATCACACAAATGACCCAGCATAACTTCCAGGCCACTGGTGCAGTCATGGACCAGCGCAATGGAAGCGAGTTACATTATGCAGGGTTTGTCATAGGGCTGACCAAACATTTTGCAGTCAAAACTGTTTTTAAGTGGGAAACTTGGTTTTCATCTAAATTATTCCCCTCCCCCCCAAAATGTGTCTGCTTTCCACAGAAAATTTAGATTTTTAATATAAAATCATAACACCTGAAAACCCAAGGGCTGTTATTTGGAAATGCTACCATGTTGCCTCTTAAGATTTATAGTTCGGCTGTCTCATACCTCCATTTACCAAATTAGGCTGGGTTCCCTTGGGAGAATCCATCTCCCATGATGCACCACAGCAGCCATACTGCTGAACAACCATGATGCCTCATTCCCTTTTCGACTTGCAGTCTATTTACTTCTGTTTAAAACCAAGGCTTAATTTTAATCCTACATCCGTTGCACAAGGGGTTTTTCTTCTTTTTTGACTGCTATCCCTGGAGCTAACTGAGGGCCGCCAGATGCATTTAGTTCAGGCTCCGAAGCACAGCAGCAAGGGGGAAAAACATATCAAGAGCAGTATAGCAAATGGGCCAAATGTTCCTCTCAATTGCACCCATGCATCCCTATTTACTTCAATGATGTAGGACCTTCCTTTGCCACAAGCCTTTCTGAGCCACCACATTTTTTTTCACTATTTAGTGGGGAGGGGAAGGGGGAGCATTGAATTCTGCACTTATGTCAACATCGACCACAGTTGCTTAGGTGGCATTGAAGTCATTGGGGCATACTTGTGTTTGTAAAAACGAGAAGAATTTAGCCCTCCAAGAGCCTTTGAGGATACCCAAGGGGACAATTATTCCAACTGCAGGGGAACTGCAATGAATTCTTCAACAGGGATTTGTTCTCTGCCTAGCAGGACAAATCTCTAAAAGTTTGGGGGGTTCCATTCCATTCAGCGAAGTGCTCCAAAATCTGGAAGGTGATTTCAGAACTCTTGGTCCTGAATCCTGTTCTCCCCGCAGTTAATGGGGGTGCTGCCAGGAATTTTAGCAGGATCGGATTTTTTGGGTCTGAGAAGATGCATTGGGTTTTGGAAAGAACAAGCTTTCTTCTGAGCTTTGCAGTCAAGTCGAAAATCACTCAGAAACATCCCTTCCTGTGAGATTTCATTGCATCCGTCTTTGTCGATGTTTTGCTGGCACCCAGCAGTGGAGACTTAGGGGAATGAAAGAGACAGATGAGAATGTAATCATTTTGAGCAAGCCTCAGAAATTCCTCAGTGCAAGTTTGGGGCCCAGCTCTAGAGTGGTCCCTAGGCAGGTGGTGGTGGATGAGGGAGTGGGGTATTTTACCCAAACCAGATTTAATTTGGGGGGTTATCACTCACTGCACAAAGAGCAAGAGTCAACGCAGGAATTCTGGGCCAACATCTGGACATAAGGAGAAATATCTGAGCCCGTCCCTGCCTTCAGGGCTGTAAAGGGCCCCAAGTGCAATGGGCCAGGTGCACGGGATTAGGGCTTGACTTCCTCTGCAGAATCAAGTCCAGTCCATTTGCACCCCTTACTCCTTCTGAAACCCAGCTGCTAGAGACTCCCTGTGCATCCCTGAGCAACAGGATTTTTAAGTGGCAGACAACTTTGATCCACAGCTATTTGGTCTACAGCAGACAGTAGCCGGTGGATCCAAGGATGTGGGAGCAGTGGGGGCTCCAGTAGCAGCCACAGAGTGCTCTGATGCAAGGAGCCAAGGATTCCCTCCCACGGCACCAAGTCCGGCAACTCAGGCTTACTGCAGGGAACCCAATTTAGCTCTTCATGACAAGGATTGTGTGCTTGATTAGAAGATCCTGCAGTGCCTTTGATGCTGCTAATGGACGTTATGTAATGGCCCGTTCCTCTGTGCTGCTTAGTTTTTGTACGTAGTGAGTGATCCCCATGTGGTTAATTTTTAAGGGATCCACTTTGCAGGAAAAACACCCATAATTTTGACAACTGGGACACAAACCGGTCAAAGAGATTAGAGAGACCCACCGATGCCTATTACAGCTCTGCGCTCCAGGAGCCCCAAACCCTGCACTCACACTGTGCTCGCGCACGAGAAAATGGAAAT
>ML675626.1:26439641-26454536 GCA_007922155.1 Mesoclemmys tuberculata
TGACATCTCAGACTTATATGGGAACAGTAGAGGCAACTGATAGACATAGAGAGATCTGACCACACACAATAATTTTTATTTGGGGCTCTGAAAGGGCTTCATAGCATCATGTCTCTCAGCATCATCGGCTAGTTGAATAGATGTTGCAATGTCTATTTTACATAATAAACTGAGGCCCAGAGAGGTAAAGTGACTTATCCCAGGTCACACAACAAGGCAGTCGCAGAATCAGGGATAGGACCCAGGATCCTGGATCAAAACTGAGGGATGGTCTCTGCACACTGGCTAAGAGGCAACACAAGCTGCAAAAACTAGGTAGCCACAAACAGGATGGGATGATGTAATTAGGAGGTCTTCCCAGCTGAGGATGCAAGGGAGATTCCCAAACCTGACCATTCTTTTTAGGTGACAAATCTGAGAAACAGTCCCAGATTGAGGTGTCATTAGAAGAGGTTTTGGAACAAATTGATAAATTAAACTGTAATAAGTCACTAGGATCAGATGATATTCACGCAAGAATTTTGAAGGAACTCAAATGTGAAAGTGCAGAACTACTAATTGTGGTATGTAACCTATAATTTAAACCAGCTTCTGTGCCAGGTGACTGGAGGATAGCTATTGTGACAACCAATTTTTAAAAAAAGGCTCCAGAGGTGATCTTGGCAATTAAATGCCAATAAACCTAACTTTGGTACCAGGCAAATTGGTTGAAACTATAGTAAAGAACAAATTTATCAGACACATAGATGAATGCGATTTTCCTGAAATAGATCAATATGATTTTTCCTGAAAATCTTCCTGGTCAGTATTCAGTCTGGATCCTGGATCCTAGAGTCAGTCTGGGCTCTTCCACTATGTGATTCCCCAGTGCTTCTTAATCACAAGTGGTGTCAAGGGTGGCACAGTGCTCCATTCCCTAACATGAATTGTCCAGAAGCGACATATCCAAAAGGTACCTAATACATATCGTTCCAGGCCTTTTATTTTAACTAAATATAAAAATGAAGCCCCCTTTGTATGTTTCAATAGGATTTCTGTACAGCGCCATTGTATAAAGAAGTATATGTTCATAGCATTGTGCAAGCACCCACTAATTACTCACTTGTAAAAAAGCTTTGTGGAACATTATAAATGGAGGCACAGAAAAGCGAAGGATCTACCCAAAGCTGCCCCATCCGTGGCAAAACCAAGATTAGAGGTCTCTGGTTCATGGCTTCCACTTTTCATGCTGTGTGAAACATGTGTTTGCAGACACATCCTGTGATAGATCTAGTGGTGCGTCACAGAACCAGTTTATCTTCTGCGGGGTACTCCCACAATGAATAGCTTTTGCACTCTATGTGAAGAGAGCGGGGTCTGATTTTGGTCTATTCGCAGGTTGCCACCAGGGCATTCTCCAAATCTACACATAACACTGTTAGTGCCCAAGCAGATACGCATCATACTGTGCCCTTGCATTCTTGTTAAAGCAACTTTTGGGCCATTTAGTAAAACACGATGACAACATGGGATTAAGTGCCTGATTGAAATCACAGCTAGTTTTTGGGTTTTGGGGCAACATAGAAACTACAGGGGCCCTATCCCAACAATCAGCTTTCCCTCTCCCTCAGTCACGCTCTCTCCTCATGGAACACAAGGGTTTACTCATTCAGGACAAAAAATGAGTGGCGTTTAGTAAACTGCATTTAGTAGTCAAGCAAGAGTCCTGTAGCACCTTAAAGACTAACAAATTCCTGCAGGCATAAGCATTTGTGGGCTGCAACCGACTTCGTCAGATGCAAGTGGGTTGCAGCCTGATTTGTATTTATAGCCACCACCAGACACGGCTGTATGGGGTGTGTGTGTGACTGCGAGTGAATTAGACACTCACATAAATTCTGGGCCTGAAAATCCTACCAGAAGCAGGAGCAGCACTGGCTCCCCCTCTTTTATGGTGCTTTGCTTTGCCCCTCCCACCAGCTGTCCCTCCCTCCTGCCTATGCACAAGGAACTCTGGGACTGGTAGTTCTCGATACGACAGACAATGTCACAGGGAGGAGCACAAATGTCTCCGTATGTGACAAAGGTAAAGAATCACGGGAGTAGCTTTCTTTTTGCACCAAACAACGAGTTTCATAAGAATAAGGAGACCAGTATTAGCCTTCAAATTACTATGCCCTTCTCCCCCTGCTTCCCTGCAGAACTGCTATCTAGATCCTTCTAGGTCCACCCCCTGCTGGCTGGGTTCCTGACAGAGTTTTAAATAAACAGAACACATGTCTTCATGCACTTTACAGGAAAATTGGCCCTCTGTGACTTGCAGTCAGGCAGCCTAGTAAGCTGAAAGTTTAAAAAAAAAAGGTAAGAAGCACTTCCCACCAGGAATAAATGGCAAAAATGTGCTTCCGAACAGATGAACACCTACACCCACACCTTCCTTTTCAGCGTTTGTTATTTCAGTTCTGCCAGCTCTCGTGAGTTTACCTGATTTTATTTGATGTTTATCTTAATTTCCCAGCTCCTGAAGTGATGAATCTCAGCTTTCATTAAAATAATAATAAGAAGAAGAATAAAAAGTAAGAGCCTACACCTCCTATAGTTGTAAAGAAAAGCTTGGAAATGTGAACTGTAAAGAAACCATAAGGCAAATATATATTTTTTTTAAATCCCAATTCTGTAATTGTTTTAAATCTGACGACTTTTTAAGCCAATCTCATGATTTTGGGGGGCCTGAGTCATGATTTTTCAGAGCTTGAGGTTGGTAACACTGCTATTGGTACTGCTCATATTGACATTGTTTGGGACCAATCTGAAAAAGCAGGTGAATAAAATCCAGTTCGATTTGAACTGAAACCAAATTTTCATCTCACCAAACGACTTGAAAACCAATTAATTTCTAATGGATCCAAATGTTCTGGGTCAACTCAGACAGAAGTCTAATGGTTTTTCGATTCATTTTGAGCCAACCAGAAAGTTTCAGACCACTCTTATGAATTCTGTTCCGACTTTTTCATTTCGATATGGCTATTTTCAGGTCTTTTCTACCTTTTTCTTTTAATGGCCACATTTGAATGCAAATCACCATTTTGAACCAAAAAAGTTGAAAGGAAACATTTCCAAACAGTCAAAACAAAACGTTCTGAGTTTTTTGGGGAAAAAAAAAAATTCTCGGGTGAAACTATTCATTGAATTTGACCCAAGTGCTGTGAATAGTTTCAGACCAATGAAAAATGCGTTGTCAATTAAAAGAATCTATTTATTGAAACATTTTTGCCCTGCTCTCCCTGACGTCAGTGGTGCAATTCCAGCATGCAGGAATGAGGAACAGACCCATAATACTAAATCCTAGAAGGAGAATTGAACAAGTGGACCAGTCCCATTCAGTTCTGTTGGCCGCACCTATTCCTAATGGGCAATTTTCCTTTTTCTGCATGGGGCAGAGTGATGGAGGAGAAATTGGTATTGCGACCACAGTTTCTGGTAACCGTGCTAGCCAGATGCAAAGAAATGTTTCTCCTATAGCTGGAGCGGAAGAGAGAAAAGATGAGACAGAGAGTTTTCTGCTGTACTTACATTGCAAAGTTGCTGTCTAGGAAACACCTGTTTCTCAACAGCCCTGCCCAGAGCTGTACGCCGACAATCCCAAAGATGAAAAAGACGAAGAAGCACAAGAGAAGGACGTTGCCTAACATAGGCAGAGTATCTAACAGCAGGGTAACGAGTATTCGCATACCTGTGGGGAGAAGGAGAAAACAGGTTACGTGAGCTGTTGGTGAATCCTTTCAGCAGGACACCTGAACACAGGACCGGAAGCAAGCTTACAGCTTCTAAGCACCACCAGCTGTACAGTTAGGGAGGAAGTGATGCTCCATAAAGTTGTCTCTTGCAGAGTATTTCCTTTTCAATAAAACATGGACCTAAGGCAACGTTCAGAACTTCCCCAAGGGCTAGGAAGTCTGGATCAGGCATTCCAGTTTGGATTTATCTCACTTTTAAATTAGAGATATTTTAACCCTTATTACAATGTGGCTACAGATCAGGCCCCATTGTACTAGGTGCTGTACAGACACAGAGAGTGACACTCCCTGTGCTGAAGAGATTGCAATTTAAACAGACAAGACACAGTGTGAGAAAGGAAACAGAGTGGAAGTGACTTGTCCAGTCACACAACAGGTAGATGGCAGAGACATAAGCGGAACGCCCAGTTTCCTGGTCCAGTGTTCTATCCACAAGCCTACGCTAAGTTGCTGCCCGTAGGCCAAAGTTGCAAAATTTGATCCAAATTCTATCCACCCCCTCCAGGTCTGGAGGGGTGCTCCTCTCTAGGGTGCGAGCTATTCTTTATCTTAAAGCTGCTGCTGAACATTCAACGGCAATATAAATGCAAAAGGTTTAGCAGCATGTGCCAAAAAGATTCACTTGTATTGAGCATGTATTTCTACCAGGCAAGGTTAAGGGCAGGATGTTTAGAAGTGCCTAGCATTGTCCTAGCTCTGTTGCCACTGAAGTCAGAGGTAAATTTACCTTCCCCCGCCATGATCCCACGAATACCATAACACACTGCATGGTCCACAGACACCGATGTTTTTGCAAGCTAGACCGTAATTGTGAAATGCTCCCCAGAAGAGGCCAGTCAGTCTGGCGTTCATCTACTCAGCTCTTCTGAAAAACCACACTCCATGCAGCCTGCAGAACCCAGCTGACAAATTTGTCTTTTTAGCATTAGAGGGCATCAGAGCTGCTGCTCTGTACAAACTCCGAACGACCGGAGAGGCTGGCAAAATATGTATTTTGAAAAACCCATTAAAGAATTTCACAAGAAGCCAACAATTTCCTTCTCCCCAAACAGTGCAGAGTCTGACAGGGAAATGGACGGGAGTTTTAATGCAGATGCTCTCCGTACTTTTTCCAGAGACTCTTTATCCATCAGACAGGAACAAGCAGTGCCTGTTTGCCTCTAATTATCCTCCACCAATATGCATTAGCCATTAGCTGGAGGCAACATCGCCCAAGGATCTGAGAGGGGCTGACGCTCCATAGCCTAGTCCATCTTGATCTCTCTGCTCAGGCTGTTTTTGTGGGGGTGTTTTTCTGTGATGGGGACACCTTTTTCAACTGGAAGTGGACTGGGATCAACTCACTTTATGTAGGCTGCTGCTCAGCCATCAGGATACAGTCCTGTAAGCTGGATTTGAACCAGTGAACTATGCAAGAAAGGCTCCACACTTCCATACCAACCCCTGTGCAAAGCAGGTATCCCATCACACAGGTGTTAGATCAGGGTCTTGCCACCCACCCTTGTTAAATATTACTTTTCCTGCCTTCATTTACAGCTAAAACTCAAGGCGCAACTCAGTGGTCTTCCTCCCAAAAGACAAGAAGCCTTCAAGAGAAACCACACATCTTCCCTTTGACTCAACCTTGGTCAGGCCTCTTCCGATACATTGGGTAACACATGTAGTTCCCCAGTGTGTCATGTCACTTCAGCGCCTGTTGCCAGGGTTGACGTTATGGGAAATGACAACCTCGCAAGGGCTTGGAGAGAAAAAACAGAGCGCCTCCTGCCACCGCAGGGACTGGTGTCTAGTTTATCTTGGTCACTCAGCTAATGAAAGTTCCTGTGTGCGCTTGGGGAGCTATTAAAAGTGGGGAGGCAACAGAACGCTCGGTATGTGTCAGATGCTCCCAGAACGTTTATTCACTCAGCATCCTCTCCTCCCGCTGTTTATCTTGCTTTACATGCAATCATTTATATTTACCCAGGCCATGTCCTCAGCTCCGTCCGAAAAATGCACAGTGCAGCGCAGAGAAACAGGGGCATCCCAGATCCAGCCCATTTTGTTTTACATTTTGAGCTTAATGATTCTCCTTGATGCTTTTTCGGATGCCCATCCTGAGAAGTTCTATTTCCTTGGCTGCCTGCATACGGCTTCCCTCCAAATCCCTTCCCTGTTTGACTTCAGTCACGGGATACAATAGGGTGGGGAGGGCACAATCCTCACAAGAGTCGGTGAAATCAATGGAAGTGAGGAGAGTTCGATAAAGATAAACTCTACCTCTCGGGACGGCCTATGAATCACGGAATCGTTTGCTTGTGAGGCAGCTTCCCAGGATGCTCTGGACGTGGGTAGATCAAGACTTAAAGTTTTAACAATTTGCCCAGGCTCATCTCCACTGAAGCTGCCTCTTACAGGCTGGAAATCCCTCCCCTCCTTGCCCAGGAACTCAGTGTTAGTCAATGGAATTCACACTGTAGGGCAGTAGGATGTGTGAGGCCAAAGGCTGGGTCTCTCTGAGGACAAAGGGCTCGATAAACTTTCTTGAGAAACTTCCCTACTCTTCAGCCCACCTGCCAGCCTTGTCTTCTGTTCAAAATCTAAGGAAACACACACACAAACGCACGCCAACAAATAATTCACTCGACTCCCTGAGAAATCCTTTCCTACGCAGAATTCATCTGGGCAGAAACATTTAACGATATCCTCCACTTGTCAGTGCCTCTGCTGTCGTGTAACAAATCCTTGAACTACAGACAAGAAGCACCCTCGTGTAGGAAGCGGGGCAAGAAATCTGGCCTTTCCACTGCAATAAACACAGGCTTCTGCCACTGAAGCTAAAGAAATATCTCCCTACCTGACAGTAGCAGTAGGTCTTTTATCCTCCCCTCTGAACCAGTCCCCCAGAGGGCGACGTCACTCTGATATATATACTAAGTCAGTGCTTTACAGTGGCCCAAGCTATCATCACCGGTGCCCACGGATGTGTCAAAACCTGCTCTCCACAAGCAGAGGAAACTTTCATTTCGGTGCAATATTTATGTGGTAGGAGAGAAAAATGGTTGGAACATGAGGATCCCAGCGGGTGCAGACTATGAACATGACAAGCGAACATTACCTGAAACATACAGGCGCTTTGCTAACAACACTTTAAGCCCATCAGGCCCACCACCCTCTCCTGGAGTGCTCTCAAGTGCTGTCAGACTGCGCTGCTGTCCGGCCTCCTGTCCTTTCACAATGCCTGACTGATTGCCTGCCTGTCTCTGGGAAACAGCACGGCAATCCTTTCGGCTGATTAGAATTGAACCATCAGCGGACGAGGATGGGGATTCCGGGATGCCCTTTATCGAGCATTTTCAAAAGCCAGTAGCTGTTCCAGAAGTAAAAGGACAGGTCTGTTGAGTCGTCCAAGGGGCAAACCAGGATTTCGATGCAATTGATGAGGACGGGCACAGGGAGAAAGCAAGTGAATGTGAAGAGGGTGCCTGTGAATTGTGGAGGCAGAGGGGATTAACCAGACCGCCGCTCAGCATAAAGGACCTATCACCCTTATACTCTTCGCTTCTTATGACCCTTTAGCTGTAGCTAGACTAGAGCGCTTCGATAATAGCAGTGGCAATAGGAAAGTCCTGTGGAAAATCGCCCAGACATGGATCGGTAAGGAAGGATGGCCCAGGTAAGGCACTGGTCCTGGAAGTGGGAGACAGGGATCTAAGCCCCCGTTGCACCACTGTCTCCCTGTGTGACCTAGGGCAAGTCGCTCAGGGCTTGCCTTCGCTACGTTTGCTTGAGCTGACTCCCCTTGATCTGGCCTAGATCAAGTGAGAAAACCACAGCACCTGAGTTGCCCAGGGTAATTGTGTGGGCGGAACAGCATAGTTTTGTCCCCACTGCATCCTTAGCTCAAACGCCAGCAGCGCTCGGCCTTCAATCCACATCCTGACGGGCCGGCTCGCTTGGGTTTAAAGCGCCACTTAGCTCGAGCTGGAGGCTTGTGTGTGTGGATGGGAATCAGGCTGGGGCAACACGTACATTATACCTTGCGCTAACGCTGCAGCGAAGACAAGCCTTTAGCCTCTCTGTGCTCCAGGTCTCCATCTGACACATGCAGAGACTCGACCTACCTTCTCTCACAGGGGTGTTGGGAGCATAAATTCAGTAAAGTCTGTGATGCACTCCGATACGGTAGTAACGGGGGGGAAGGGGATCTAAGTACCTCAGACAGTCAGATAGAATTATTATTCTTAAAAACCCAAATATTGCAGCTAGGGGGGCAATTCTGGGCTCCTTGTGTTGTTTTTTGTTTCTGCACAATTAAGGGCATTTGACCTGGTAACAGGGTCAAATACCAAATACAGGCAATTATATTTTGCCTACCAAAAATGAATTCTCTTGAAATGCCACTTTAGAGTACAAGTAGCATTAAAATATAGACTGTGCCCCACAGAGTCTGCAATCGAATCTGAATACAAGGCCCATTTCCTGTACCATACTGTTGTATAATATTGCTGGTGTCATTTTAGCGGCTGCTGTGTCCCACCATACAGATGGCTGGATTTTGGGGGTGAGCGACAGAAACCCACTCCTACTTGTATATGGTTTATAATTCTGTGAAGAGCACGGATGATTGTAAAACGGCTACCTCAATCCATTAATAATCAGCTTTCCGTGCCATTTGTTCCTCAGATGATGAAATAGGGACAGACAGTGAGCCGGCGTCCACGCAAATCCAATCCACAACCCAAAAGCAGTGAAAATGTCACATCAGCTGTGCTGGAGAGCCAGACAGCAGAGAACCCCTCTGAGCAGTGGGGCGATGTCTCATGTGGCTGTCGCTCCAGTTAGTGGAAGTGAAAAAGTAGCCTGTGAGCTTTTTCTTCTCCTGCTGTTTATTTCTCCCACTGCCAGGTAATGTTGCAGAGGGAGACTGTGAGCCAGATACTGATAACTGGAGCACAGCCGACTCAGGGGAGTTTGGTGGAGTTTGGTGCCGAAGGTCCCATGCTAAGGGTGTGTGTGAGACGATGATTCATTTACACAGAGACGCACAAAGCTTCCCTTAATAACTCGCAACCTATCACCTAAACAAGCTATGGCAAACTAGTACCATTAATGGTTTCATCCTTCTTGGCCCTGTGGGAAGACCCATGTCTCAAAATGACTGTTGCGAGCATGGTTTCTTTGACTACACATAGGTTTTGCAATGTTTGCTGTAACCATGTTAGTCTCCGGATATTAGAGAGACAATGTGGATAATGTTTTATCTTTGATTGGACCAGCTTCTGTGGGTGAAAGGGACAAGCTTTTGAGCTTATATAGACCTGAAGAAGAGCTCAAAAGTCTGTCTCTTTCACCAAAAGAGGTCAATGCAATCAAAGATATTACCTCACCCACCTTGTCTCTTTCATATTCTTAGTGTTGGCAGAATTCGATTTTACATTTTTTAAAATTTCAACCGATAATTTCAACTCATTTTTTATTTTTAAGCATGTTTTCACTATTTTTATTAATTTAATGTTCACAGTGGTGGGAAATTATGGGTGTGGGGGGGTGTCAGAAAATAATTAGTCAATGACAGTAGAGATGGAGATTCCAAAAGTTAAAGCTTTGTAATGGTTACAACACAAATTGTCAACATCATATGTCAAAATGCACAAATTAAATATCCTTAAATCAACTCTAATAAGTTTTCAAGCAGCATTTTTCTTACTTTGCCTATCTGCAAATTTTGATTGTTATGGATGGGAATACTTTCTCATTGACTTGTGTGTGTGTATGGCGAAATTGACGTTGACCAACATTTACCATTAAAAAAATGTAGCCTTCCAAACTTAACTGTACTGGTCTAGGACTTATGGACGGGCCTCACCTACCAAACCTGAGATGCTCAGAAAGGAAGGGACATACTCTGCCTTCGCTCTGTGCTTTGTAATTAGAGGTCAGGGTGACTTCCAAGTATAAGTTAAAGTAAGAAAAAAAATCCATCCTAAGAAATAATGATATGCAAATTAGGGGCTCTCTAAAGGTTAAACGAGTCTTTGCAAAAACAACCAACCATAATTTGAACAGTTGCTAATTGTAGCTCTCAGAGAAAGAAAAGACGAACTAAAAAACCCCAACAATGCAAATTTCACAAAAAGAGCTTTAGGAACTTCACATTCCAACAGAAAACATCGCACGTGATTACAGCATGGTGCAAATCAATCTGTCTGACAGATAATGCTGGCAGCAGCATAGTCGTTAGGGGCATTTTATCCCATGAAGAGGCTGCTGTACAAACTACTCTCCCTGTCTGTGCAGAGCTATTTCTCCCTTAATTTCCCCCCTGCAAGATGCTACCCTCCATTAGTTGTCCCATTTGGACACTTAAATTCTCATGTAGTTTCTCTCTCACCCTCTTAATTTGCAGGTTGCTGCTTCTTCCAGCCAACTCCCAAGTCATGTCTAATGCATCTCCTAGTAGTTCTTAATTACACAGAGCTGCAGCTTGATGTCCTTTGACTTCAGAGGAAGTTTTGTCTGCACATGGGCTGCATAAGAACGTCAGGATTTGGACTAACAGTGCCGTCTTTTTTGGCATAAAGAGTCTAGATCCTCCACTCATGGAAACTGATGGAGCTGCATTGAAGTCAATGAAGTGACACAATGAAATGATACAATGAAATGACCCAGCATGCATGTTAAATAGAGATACATGTGCTGCTATGGTATGGCACATTCCATCTAACAATCTCAAAGCCCTGTGAGAGCATCCGCTACAAACAATAGCTCAGACCTTCTCGTATGCTGAGATAAGCTTGATGCAGGCGGAAGGGGAAGAGGAGTGAGGCAAATTGAGCCTCCCTAATTCCACGACTGCAGTTGCACCATCTCAGGCCTTGTGGCATAAGTGAGGACATATTGGGGGCTACATAAACTGGCTTTGGTACTTGTGGGATCTTACAGAAGTTGGGAATTAGCCTAGTGCAGACATGCTCCACACCACCGCCAACACATCCCCCAACCCCCCTGGCAGGGTTTGTGGGGGGGGCAGTTAGCATAGAAGATGGCTATGGTACTTTACACCACCTGAAAACTGCACTGTGGCAAGGGAACTGCAGGGGAACCTGTACCACTCAGGGCCAGAGTCCATCGCTTTACCCTGTCCGAGTGGAACAAAGTGGCTGGATCAGGAAGAGAGAACCCTGAGAATTAAGATAAACCATAGCAGTAACAACGTGTCTCACAATGGCCTTGACACACAGATGTTACCCCCTGTACAAATGGAGAAACTGATAGACAGAGAGCATAAATAACTCGTCAAAGGTCACAGCATGAGTCAGTGGACAAACTAAGAGTAAACTCAACTTCCCTGCTTCCCAGTCTTGTGTGTTAACCATTCAACATGTTGCTTCCTCAAGGTCACTCAAGAGCACAAGCTTGAGGAGCTGAAATGTCACAACAAATATATACTTTTTTAAAATGCAGCAGGAGACTCACTTGAATGCACAAAGAGTTTTTATTTCATAGCATTCATTCCCAATGCACTCTGTAATTCTAACCCCCAAGGAACACATTAAATAGTACTGCCCTTCAGATTTGACTTACAAATCTATCTTTGGAAAAGCAAAAGGATCCTGTATTTCCCAATGGTAGCAAGAAATTTTGCTCTTACCCCCTCCTCTTCCCCGCACTGAAATCCTCACCCTCTTTTTCCCAAAAATGGTTAAAATTTATCTTCTTCTACCAGACACATTCCCCCCCCTTAGTTAACATTTGGTATTTCGGGTTTTTTAGTGGCACTGCTCTAGAGATAGCTAACAGATGGAATCAATCTCTGAAAGGCACTATGTACCCTCTTAGTAAAATGGCAAGTATGCCATGGGAAAAGATTATTAGCATCAGTTAGGCTGAAACAAGCATCATGATTTCTTTTCAATTTCATTATACTGGTGTCCGTTTTAAACCACATTTGAAAAAATAAAAACAAAAAAAAACCCAAGCCAGCAATGAAACAATCTTGAAAACAGTGACCACTATTCAAAAGCTTACAGCCCTTGCCAAAACCATAAATCGTAGAATTATCTCTCCCCCCCTGTCATTTCCAAGGAATAATTTCTAATAGAGATGATGTTTTTATTGGCTGGGTTCCCCCTTTCTTTCTTTTCTTTAAAAAAAAATCTGGTGGGTGAATTTATTGCACATGAAAGCAAAGGGGTAATAGAATTGGATGGGGCCAGGCAAAGTGCAAGGTTGTTGTGTGGATAAATTGCTGTGCTATTTTTGACAGAGCTCCACTTTGGAGGCTTTCAGCTCCTCATTGGAAGGAACTAAGAGAAGAGATCTATCTGCTATGCAGCAGAAAATCTGCTTAGATGATTGTTTTGCCAAGGCTGAGCTCTCAGTGCCATTAGCCCTCAGTACCCAATTCGGCTTTTACCAGTCTATTCAAAACACCAGCTGCCAAGACCATTTTCGTCCCCATCATTTTCACCATGTCACCTTGCCCTGCAATGGATTCCTTCACTGGCTCCCTCCTTGCTGACTCATCAATGCCAAACTCTTTGCTCTGGTCAGATGTTGATAGGATGTTGATAGCTCTGCCCTTCCATACTTATCCACGCTGGTCTATTTTCTCATTGTCCCTCATCCCCTCCCATTCAGCCGACCACCTTCCTTCACAAATGTCTGTGCACGTCTTCCCACATGGTCTCCATGTATGGAATGCCCTCCCTGAACTGACCTATAAAGTCCTCCTTCTCCATCATCTCAATATCGCCTCAATTGATTCAGTTAGGGCCTGATCCAAAACTCACTGAAATCAGTATCAAGACACCCTTTGAGGTCAGCGGGCTGAGAGTCAAGCTGTCATTGATTCTGTTGGATTTCTGATGCTAACAAGGATGCTATCAGAAACGTTGGGTGCCTTAACGGTTATTGAAAATCACAGATAACTCTGAAGACCGTAAACCTATCAGACAGAACCAAGAACCACTTCCTTTCTCACGCCTACAAGAAAGGATAAAGACAGATGTAGCCAGGTATAATGGAGGAAGTTTTTAATTCATTTTTTTCAAGGACATAAATGGGAAACAAAAAATTAATAATAGAGGGCTCTTCAATCTAGCAGGCAAATGTATAACAAGATCAAGTGGTTGGACGTTAAGGATAGACAAATTCAGACTGGAAATAAGGGGGAAATTTTTAACAGTGAGAGTAATTAACCATGGGAACAACTGGGTTCTGGTACATTCTACATCACTGGATATTTTAAATCAAGATGGGATGCTTTTCTGAAAGATCAGCCACTGTTCTGCAACTGGTGCAGAGAGCCTGAAACAACAGCTGTGAGAGGGGTGAACTGCACCATACAGCTCAATGGGGTGTTAACTCCACCCAGAAGCTACGACCAGCACTATCCCAACAGAGGGCTTGCTGTGTGGCAGGAGAAGTTTACAGTGGGCCTGGTCCACTCACCCAAACAGATACACCTCAGTTTCTAGATTAAATATGGGGGTGCCCCTGGCTGCTCTCCTGCCTCTGTGCAGAGGAGGTGAGCTGTGCTGCCCCAAGGGAAGAGGTCCATGCACCATGCTGCTGTTCCTGGAGATGTGGGGGGAGAGTGCCTCCAAGGATCTTGAAGGGGGAAAGACTAGGAGTGCCCTGGACAAAGCGGTGGCTGGCTACTGGGAAACAGCAGAGCCAAGGGTGGGGAAGGATCTGGGGCTGTGGGGAAATAGCCCAGGGAAAGCTACTGAGGAATTGGGGGAGATGCAGTGAAAGGCTGCTGCACCTAGGGTCCGTGGGCCAGGAGCTGGAATAGGGGGTGCACCTGGGTCCCTCAGCCAGCCCCTGATTGCCATAGCACGGGTGGCAGGACTGCAGTGGTCACTGTGGGAGGAGACCTGGAATGGAATGCAGAATTCCCTGGAAGGGGAGGAGCGTGGACTCTGACTTGTGCGGAGAGCTGAGTGGAGACAGGCTCGAGACACTGCAGAAAGAGGCGCCTGCCCGGCTGAGGGCTGATTCCCCAGAGAACCAGCAGGAGGTGCCAAGGCAAGGAGTCACACCGTGCTACAACCTTGATGTCTTTAAACCATGATTTGAGGGCTTCAATAACCCAGTCATAGGTCAGGGGTCTATTCCAGGCATGGGCGGGTGAGGTTCTGTGGCCTGCGTTGTGCAGAAAGTCAGACTAGATGATCAGATTGGTCCCTAAAGTCTACGAGTCTATCACAGAGCAGGAATGGCCAGTAGCAGTTCAAGGTGGGAAGGGAACCTCTTAGCCCCTTTGCTCATAGAATCTATACTGTTCTATGTCTGGAGAGGAGTTTTATTTCTATGGATGATTAGTGCCAGTTGCTATAGTGATTTATGGGATTGGGGGCCTTGCTCTGGGTTTCAGCCGGGGGTGTGTGTGTGTGTGAATTTCCCTTAATGTGAAGCTTTGGGATCTCCCTGGATCAAAGCTGCCTGGCTGTACAACTGTAAGTCATCGTTATTATAATGGTCTTCAGCTGCTCCAAAAAAAAAAAAAAATGGGGGGCTATCATGATCCAGTCATGGCAGATCCTGGATCTTATCAGACATCAGGCTGGAGCACTAAAAATACCAAAGTCAAAAGTGTTCCGAGTTAGTGTCTTATAAACAAGAAACAGTCTGTGCTTATCTACCCTCCAGGAACTGAGACACTTCGAAGAATGCTCATCTGACTTTGGCACCAATTCAAGATGCTATTAACACGATAAGGCTGTCCCAGGCACTCACCAGGCCAAATAACTCAAACCATGGACTGAGCTCTTTGGATTGAATCTCATTGTCTAGTCATGAAATATTGATGAATTTCTCCTACCCGTCTTCTGAAGGCAAATCAAAGCAGGGATTGTGGCACAAAGGCCCCTAAAAATCCCACTTCAAAGCCTCCACAGCAAACTAAGCCAACAGAACCCACAGAGCCGAGAAATGGAGCGGAGCCACACAGTTTGGACCCTGAGCAGAATTTTCCCGCAGTTGTGGAGGCATTTGGAGACGGGATCTTGCTTCAGACCCATTTACTTCGGTTTCGTCTACATTGCAAAAGTTTTGCCAGCATAGCTAGGTTGGCTAGGAGTGCTAAAATCTGATACCCCCCAGCTGACAACCATGCCTGCGACCCCCTCCC